>JACEEZ010000839.1:125000-215569 GCA_016584305.1 Chionoecetes opilio | reverse complement strand
AACCTAACCCGTTGGGAAACTGGGTGAGGACATGGGTCTCTAAATTTAATGCTCCCAAAAGCTCCCTTATTGCTTACCCTCAAGCCTGTCCGCTCTCCACCCACTGTCACCCTTAGTGGCTCCCCGGTGCCTTACACAAGGTCCCACACCTTCTCGGTATGCGGCTGGATGGTCCCCGCCTGACCTGGTCCTCATCATATTGAGTACCTCCGTACCACCTTCAACAGGCGCCTCAACATCATGAAGCGGGTGGCTGGTGTCCGCTGGGGGGCCAGTCGTGACCTCCTTTTGCACTACTACCAGGCGGCCATCAATCTAAGGTGTCCTATGGCAGCTGCATTTATGGCTCAGCGGCCCTTTCCACCCTCAGGAACTGGACATCCTGCAAAATGGGGCCCCTGAGGATCTCCATGGGGGCAATGAGGTCCTCACCTGTCATCGCCCTACACGCAGAGAGGGGTATCCCCCCGTTGCAGGTACACAGGAGGGAGATCCTATTTTACCAGTACCACACATCATTTCCCTCCCACCATCCCCCCCCTCGCCACTCTCTATGCCAACTCCGGTGTGGATCCTCACACCCCCAGTCTGGCTCCCTGGAGCCCGTCAGCCCCTACTGGTCCGTGCACTGCTGGCCCACTCTTTTGCTGAACCTGCCACCACCTCCTACACAGCCCATCAGCCCACATTTCCCCGGTCCCATCCTGGCTGGACATTTCCCCGTTGGTTGCCCTGACTATCCCAGATCTTCCCCCCAAAAACTTAGCTAGCGTCCTGGCAGCTCCTTTATTTCCGTCACTCGACATGTCACTCTACCACAACCACCTTAAGATCTTCACTGACGGCTCTCACTCCCCCACCATTCCGTCTACAGGCGCTGCCGTCTATGACCCCCGCCCCAACATCTGCAGGACGTGGCGGCTGCCCCCTGAACGGACGTTCTGACGCAGAACTCTCGCCATTCGCCAGGCTGTGTCTTACCTGAACACCACCTACGCCCCAGCCAGAGTTGTGATCTACACAGATCTCTCTCCTCCCTCCATCTCCTCCTCTCCCGTCGCCCGGCTTCCTCCACAGCCATGGTTTACTCCTGCAAGGGCTACTCCTCTCCCTCACCTCGTGGGCTGGAAATCACCTTGCAGTGGGTGCCTTCCCACTGCAATATCCGGGCAACCGAGGTAGCTGATGCTGCTGCAAAGATGGCACTCTCGGAGGTAAACATCACCCCCCCTCCCGCTGCCGCTCTCCACCGCCAAGCGTCTCATTTCTAATGTCTGCCGCTCCGCCTGGGATAGGTCGCCGGCGACGCCCTCCGTGCCACCTCCATGGGTCAATATCGTACCGACTCCTCCCCGCAGCCGTGGATAAGACAAACGTCCCGCGTCTTGGATGTCGCCCTCACCCGCCTGAGGATCGGTCACAACAACACTCAGAGCACACCTGCATCGTCTGCAGCTCACGCCCGACCCGTACTGCCCTGGTGCAGGAACGTCCCGGAGTCCATTGACCACTTCCTGCTGCAGTTCCTCGCTTCCACTCCCACCGAAAACTTCTACGGGGTCAACTCATCGCCCTGAACGTCACCCCACCTTGACCTGCCCACCCTGCTGGCCGCCGCTGCCGTCCACCCATCACGACGCCCCGCCGTCATCCGCCTCACCTGTGCCTTCCTGAGGAAGACTAATCAACTGCCCCGACTGTGATTAATTCACGGCTGTACACCAGGGCGAATATCGTCGATTTCGACATCACAGCCCTTCAACAACAACAACAACATATAGACTACGAAACAACTTTTTTTGGTGTACGAATCTACTGGTGTACGAAACGACTTGTGTACGAAGGTGACTGCAGCCCATGTTTAATACCTACACAGCAATACGGGTTGGAAATATCCCCCCGCTGCCTTTCCCTCGTCCACTACTAACAACCCATTATTTCATCCGATTAAGGCCTATTATAACCTGTTTCCCAGCCTCTCAGTCACCCCACAACCACACACACCCCTTACTCACCCTTTATTCACCCTGGGACGTCCCCCGGGGTGAGTAATTCCAAGTTAAAACTGAAAAAAACTGATGGAAGGTTGGACAGCAGCCACCTGGTTCCCGCCGCCTCGATGTCAAAAAACCAGCGCGGGTTGCCAGATACTCCTTTAAAATTAACTAATACTAATTTCCCTCCCACACCCTGCCTCCTGCCTCCCACACCCTGCCTCCTGCCTCCCACACCCTGCCTCCTGCCTCCACACACCCTCCCTCCTGCCTCCCACCACCCTGCCTCCTGCCTCCACCCCCTTTCCTCCTGCCCCCCAAACCCCCTGCCTCCTGCCCACACACCCTGCCTCCTGCCTCCCACACCCTGCCTCCTCCCTCACAAAACCCTGCTTCCTGCCCCCCCACACCCCTGCCTCCTGCCTCCCACACCCTCCCTCCTCCCTCCCACACCCTGCCTCCTGCCTCACACACCCTGCCTCCTGCCTCACACACCCTGCCTCCTGCTCCTGCTCCCACACCCTGCCTCCTGCCTCCAACCCTGCTCCTGCCCCCCACACCCTGCCTCCTGCCTCCCACACCCTGCCCCCTTTGCCTCACACACCCTCCCTCCTGCCTCCCACACCCTGCCTCCTGCCTCTCACACCCTACCTCCTGCCTCCCACACCCGGGCATCCTGCCTCACACACCCTGCCTCCTGCCTCACACACCCTGCCTCCTGCCTCACACACCCTGCTTCCTGCCTCACACACCCGCCTCCTGCCTCATACACCCTGCTTCTGCCTAAACACCCCCTGCTTACTGCCTCACACACCCTGCTTCCTGCCTCACACACCTTGCCTCACACACCCTGCCTCCTGCCTCACACACCCTGCTTCCTGCCTCACACACCCTGCCTCCTGCCTCACACACCCTGCCTCCTGCCTCACACACCCTGCCTCCTGCCTCACACACCCTGCCTCCTGCCTCACACACCCTGCCTCCTGCCTCACACACCGTGCCTCCTGCAGGGTGTGTGAAGCAGATGTTTTTTTTATTACAGAAATTGTAATAAAGTCACTTCCCTGGTTTCTGCGACACTGACTATTATTTCCTGGCCAAGGTTTAGTGCGTTTTCTGATGGAGATACACTGGCCCGTACCAGGAGTCATGATGAAGGTTGAGCCAATGTTAGGATGTTTAAGATCAATGGATGTTTAAGATCAATGGATGCCTCCTATAGTCAGTGTCTCAGAAAAAGACCGCGCAGTCCTCGTCCGTTTTTACCAAACTTTCATTACGCCAATCAGAAAATAATTTAAAAATATACGTCTACAATAAATTTCTGATATAATTTTTTAGCCTATTGATCTATTGTATTATATATTCTGTCATCCTATACTTTATTTGGTTACCGGTCATTTCGCCCACTCTAAAGTCAATTCGCCCACACGATCCATGTCACGGAGTCATGTAACTATATCTTTCTCTGGCAGAAATGTAATGAACCACCAGTAACCTTGATAACCTTGAATTATTTATAAACATTAAAAAATATATTTCATTATTTCCAATAAGTAAACTATTCGGTGACCGGGGTATGAATTGTCCGGGGTATGAATTGTCCGGGGTATGAATTGTCCGGGGTATGAATTGTCCAGGGTATGAATTGTCCGGGGTATGAATTGTCCGGGGTATGAATTGTCCGGGGTATGATTTGTCCGGGGTATGATTACCCGGGGGTATGAATTGTCCAGGGATGAATTGTCCGGGGTATGAATTATCCGGGGTTGATTGTCCGGGGTATGAATTTTTCCGGGTATGAATTGTCCAGGGTATGAATCAGCATGGTATGAATTGTCCGGGGTATGAATTGTCCGGGGTATGAATTGTCCGGGGTATGAATTGTCCGGGGTATGAATTGTCCGGGGTATGAATTGTCCAGGGTATGAATCAGCATGGTATGAATTGTCCGGGGTATGAATTGTCCAGGGTATGAATTGTCCAGGGTATGAATCAGCATGGTATGAATTGTCCGGGGTATGAATTAGCATGGTATGAATTGTCCGGGGTATGAATTGTCCAGGGTATGAATTGTCCAGGGTATGAATCAGCATGGTATGAAATTCCGGGGTATCAATTGTCCAGGGTATAAATTGTCTAGGGTATGAATTGTCCAGGGTATGAATCAGCATGGTATGAATTGTCCGGGGTATGAATTAGCATGGTATGAATTGTCCGGGGTATGAATTGTCCAGGGTATGAATTAGCATGGTATGAATTGTCCGGGGTTTGAATTGTCCAGGGTATGAATTAGCATGGTATGAATTGTCCAGGGTATGAATTAGCATGGTATGAATTGTCCGGGGTATGAATTAGCATGGTATGAATTGTCCGGGGTATGAATTGTCCAGGGTATGAATTGTCCGGGGTTTGAATTGTCCAGGGTATGAATTGTCCGGGGTATGAATTAGCATGGTATGAATTGTCCGGGGTATGAATTGTCCGGGGTTTGAATTGTCCGGGGTTTGAATTGTCCGGGGTATGAATTGTCCGGGGTTTGAATTGTCCGGGTAATGAATTGTCCGGGTTTAAATTGTCCGGGTATGAATTGTCCGGGGTTTAAATTTGTCCGGGGTTTGAATTGTCCGGGTTGAATTGTCCGGGGTTTAAAATTGTCCGGGTTTGTTTGTCCGGGGTTTGAATTGTCCAGGGTATGATTAAACAGGTATAAATTGTTCCGGGGTATGAATTGTCCGGGGTTTTGAATTGCCCGGGTTTGAATTGTCCAGGGTATGAATTACATGGTATGAATTGTCCGGGGTATGAATTGTCCGGGGTTTGAATTGTCCGGGGTTTGAATTGTCCAGGGTATGAATTAACATGGTATGAATTGTCCAGGGTATGAATTAGCATGGTATGAATTGTCCGGGGTATGAATTGTCCGGTATGAGTTGTACGCGGTATGAGTTGTCCTGTCACCGATATGAACTACTGCGTATCATCTTCAGTGGCACATACACATCAGTAGTGATGTTTAAAATTCGTAATATTGGCGCCTGGCGACATTATTGCAGCTGGCGACTATACTGTTATCTACGGTAGGGTTATCACTAAAAACTGTTCCAGGTACATAAATTTTTTCCTGTGGAAACCTGAGGCAAACTGTCCCGCAGGCAAAAAATGTCCGTAGGCAAACTGTCCGTAGGCAAAATGTCCGGTAGGCAAACTGTCCGGTAGGCAAACTGTCCGTAGGCAAACTGTCCGGGAGGGAAACTGTCCGTAGCAAACTGTCCGTAGGCAAATGTCCGTAGGCAAAATTGTCCGTAGGCAAACTGTCCGTAGGCAAACTGTCCGTAGGGAAAATGTCCGTAGGCAAAAAGTCCGTAGGGAAACTGTCCCGTAGGCAAAATGTCCGTAGGCAAACGTCCCCTAGGCCCAAAATGCCGTAGGCAAACTGTCCGGTAGGCAACTGTCCGTAGGCAAATGTCCGTAGCAAAAGTCCGTGGCAAATGGTCCGTAGGCAAACTGTCCGTAGGCAAACTGTCCGTAGGCAAAATGTCCGTAGGCAAAATGTCCGTAGGCAAACTGTCCGTAGGCAAAATGTCCGTAGGCAAAATGTCCGTAGGCAAACTGTCCGTAGGCAAACTGTCCGTAGGCAAACTGTCCGTAGGCAAAATGTCCCCTAGCAAACTGTCCGTAGGCAAACTGTCCGTAGGCAAAAAAGTCCGAGGCAAAATGTCCGTAGGCAAACTGTCCGTAGGCAAAATGTCCGTAGGCCAAAATGTCCGTAGGGCAAACTGTCCGTAGGCAAACTGTCCGTAGGGAAACTGTCCGGCCACGACACACCACACCTAAATAAAGGTAGGTTACAGGGAGTTTCGTACACAAGTTGTTTTTTGTACCCAGGTTTGGTTATTTGTTTGTACCTGATTTTGAGTTTTTTCGTACAAATCCGGTATCGTTTCGTAACTCTAGGGTTATAATGGACGAGAGTTTCACGTTCGCTACAGACCTTATTAAGCCCGGTTCCCACCTTCCCGCTTGTACGGCTGCCATACAACAACAATGACGTCACCATCATCACCGCTTGAGTGGTATTTGTGGTAACTGGGCACAGTTGGCAACTCAGCTCGAGCGGACACCGCCGAGCGGGAGAGATGACTTGAATTTAACTTTGTACGGCGGCCGTACAGCGGTACGGCGGTGCGGTGACTTTGTTGTGACGTCTTTGTTGTTGTATGGCGGCCGTACAAGCGGGTAGGTGGGAGCCGGGCTTTAGTCACGTTTTCTGTAATTTTGTTTGCTCAGTATACTGTACACTGCTACTCTACTTGTGCTTATTATACAAAAATTATGTATATATTGAAATTATCCTCTTGTTGCCTATAGCGCAGACAGACACACCCTCCTCCATCAAACTCCATTTGGACACTGACCCACGGAGTCTGAACCCAGGATATTCTGGCGGGTCAGGAAATTCACACCTGGACGAGGGTAGCCAATCATAGACAGCCAAAAATAGCCAATGACAGGCGCGCATTTTTTTTTCCTTTAGCCAATCAATCCGTCACACTGTTTCCGGGAGACAATCAAAGGCTATTACATTTTTTGAGCGGCCAATCAAAGGCTCTTAATTAAAAGCTCCTAAATTTTTCCCCCGGCCCTCGGCCTCGGGTAAAGTCAGTTGGCTACTTGAAATGATGGAGTGTCTAGGGCGTTCTGTGACTGTAGTTGAAGTGATATCACCCAATTATACCTTAACAAAGACCAAGAGGCTCTGTAAGTATTTGAAGAACACGGTGTCATACCAATTAAGAGAAAGTGTGGTAACTGCAGGTGAGAGCCGTCTTGGACGAAAAATGGACGTGGTTTTTCACTGCCGTAAATGACTGCCGCCCCCAATCCCAAGTCAAAGCGTGAAATACGATGCGATTTCTATGCTTCACGCTTGAAAGAACGTGGCTGGAAAAAGTGAAGCTCTCCCCAAGTGTGAACTTACTTTTTATTTAAAAGCTTTCTTGAGGAAATTTTTTCACTCAGCAGTACTTCCAGACAACTTTGGCTTCGCTGAAAAAACAGTGGTGGACTGGAAGAGCTTCTGTGGTGAGGTGTGCGAAAAGTGGCTGGACGACCAGCAGCCAATCGGTGGCCCAGGGATGGTGGTGGAAATTGATGAGAGTAAATTCGGCAAGCGTACGTACAATCGCGGAAGAATAGTGGATGGAGTGTGGGTTTTTGGGGGCATGGACAGAGAGACAAAGCGGCGCTTTATTTTCCCTGTGGAGCAAAGAGACGCTGCTACCCTCATTCCCCTATGCCAAAAGTACATCCTCCTTGGGTCAATAATATACAGTGACTCTTGGAAAGCCTATAGTGGCCTCAGCGACCTGGGTTATACACACAGAGTCGTGAACCACTCACTCTAAGAACTTTGTGGATCCAGTGACGCGGGTACATATCAACAACATCGAACGGCTCTGGCAAGACATTAAGAGCTGGGTTCTCAGAGCTGGCAACAAAAAAGACCACAATAGGCAGTACTTCGCCCATTACTTGTTCTGCCACAGTCACCAAGACCATACAACCATCTTCCATCACTTCCTACGGGAAATCCCTCGCTGCTATCTATAAGAGTGTTAAGGTTAGGTTAGGTATACTTTGTGGTTAAGGTTAGGTTAGGTATACTTTGTGGTTAAGGTTAGGTTAGGTTTCATTTAAACTTATAAGGTTAGGTTAGGAATACTTTGTGGTTAAGGTTAGGTTAGGTATACTTTGTGGTTAAGGTTAGGTTAGGTTTCATTAAAGCTTATAAGACCCTGACTAATTTTTCCCGGCCAAATTTTAGTGCTTTTTCTGATGGAGATTTTTTGTTTGTTGAAAACATGGGTCCACCGAAATATGCCAAAACCCCAGGTTTTGGTATACTTTATGCCAAAACCCCGGGTTTTGGCATAAAGTAATCAAAAACCTTTGGCCCAATCAAAAACCTTTCTGAGCGCCATCTGGCGAGGACAATGCAACCCTCAGAATGTATTACAAAACCTGTTCCATGCTAAATAAATATATATCAAAGTATATACCTCGATCTACCAGGAAAAATAGCCTATAAACTTGTTATTCTTATATATACAAAAACCAAGAATATTGTTATGCCAAAACCCTCAAGAAAATTGTTATGCCTGGGGTTTTGGCATAAAGTATACCAAAACCTGGGGTTTTGGCATAAAGTATACCAAAACCTGGGGTTTTGGTATATTTCGGTGGACCGGAAAACATTGGTTTTGCGCAATATAAAACTATCTCCATTAGAAAAAGCCCCTATTTTAGGCCAGGAAAAACTAGTCGGTGTCTCTGAAAAAGACCGCGAAACTCTCGTCCATTATTACCAACTCTAGTAGTCAATTTCAACTCTGAGCTGAGTGTACGAAACGACTATGCTTTCATATAGACTACGAAACAACTTTTTTGGTGTACGAAAACTGCTGGTGTTACGAAACGACTTGTGTACGAAGTGACTGCAGCCCAAGATAATACCTACACGAAATACGGTTGGAAATATCCCCCCGCTGCCTTTCCTCCTCGTCCACTACTAACAACCCATTATTTCATCGATTAAGGCCTATTATAACCGTTTCCAGCCTCTCATTCACCCCACAACCACACACGCACCCTTACTCACCCTTTATCCAGCCTTGGACAATAGTTAGTCATTAATTTGAGGTTAAAACTGATGAAAACTGATAGACCGAGAGCCTTTCCTCCTCGTCCACCAATAACCCAATTTAAACCCTTCATTTGACCTGTTTTAACCTGTTCGCAGCCTCTCATTCACCCCACAACCACACACACACCCTTACTCACCCTTTATTCAGCCTGGGACGTCGCCGGGGTGAGTAATTCGAAGTTAAAACTGATAAAAACTGATGGAAGGTTGAGACAGCAGCCACCTGGGCTGCGTTCACTAGGCCATTCTGTACGATATTGTACGGTATTGTATGCTTTTGTACGCCGTACAGAAAATTTCTGTGTGCTCTCCCGCGCACCGACTCGAGGAGTTGGTTTGCCAACAACGACAACAACAGCGCGGGAACAATGTTTGTAAACAAACGGATCAAAATGCCAGCGCCGAGTGAGATATGAGGTGGAAACTGCAAAAACTATAGGAGTTACGTGCATGCAGACGTGCAACTGCACTACGAGCATTGCAGTAAGTAATACCGCTGTTGTAGGATAAGGAGATAATGCAGTGATATTACTATCGTCGTATATATAATGAAAAACTACGTGTCACAGTGTTGGACATTTCTTCTTTGCTAAGATATATCTTTCCTTGTACAGCTGCTGGTCCTGACACGGCTCCTGTTGTAGAAGCAGAAGTGCCTGACACTGCTGCGACACCAACACTCGAAGCAGAAGTGCCTGACACTGCTGAGACACCAATAAGAAGTAAGTGCATAGGATGCTTTGGGGAAGACAGGTAAATAACCTATTCGGTTAAATGGACGAGAACTTCGCGGTCATTTTCAGAGACACCGACTAATTTTTCCTGGCCAAAAAATAGGTTCTTTTTCTAATGGAGATAGTTTTAGTTTCCGGAAACCCATTAAAAAAAATAAAAAAATCTAAAAAATTTCATCACCGAATTTTATGCATGGTTAAGGTTAGATTCGGTTATACTTAGTGGTTAAGGTTAGGTTAGGTTTCATTAAAACTACAAAGAGATACAGAGGTACAGTGTTGTTAATGGAAACGCCGACCATAAAATTCGCTGATGAAATATATACATATTTTTTTTAATATGGGTTTCCGGAAAATAAAAACTATCCCATTAGAAAAAGCACATATTTTAGGCCAGGAAAAATTAGTCGGTGTCTCTGAAAACGACCGCGAAGTCATTGTCCATTATTACCGAATATCCGCGGGAGAAAGCGACCGCCAGCCAGCTGGTTGGGCTTATGAAAACTGTCGCCGATGATGAAAAGGAAGATAAAGTGTACTTCACTGTTGGACATCACATTTCTTGAAGACAACATTTTTCTTTCTTTTTTAACCTTGATTTGTTGGTGGCTCCTACCTGTCTGTCGCAATCAAGGGATGAATTAGAGGAAAGGATGGTAGGAGAGAAGTAAGGAAACGGAGGTGAAGTGTCTTTTCCCTCTGCTAGTCTCCAAGGAGGCGAGGTCAGGAGGAGGTGTTGGCAACTTTGCATGTATATTTGGTCATTTAATGCCTTTGAAAAGTTCACATCACTGCTGGTATTTAATCCATGAATACAGAAAACACAGGTAAAAGCTTAATAAATATATAATATATATATATATATATATATATATATATATATATATATATATATATATATTGGGTACTGTAATATCAAGATAAAGAGAATTCCTATAGGCGACATTTCCAGGTACCACCCACCACCCGGGCAATCACGAGTCGCCTAAACATAACTTAAATCTAACCAAACCTAATCTGAATGTAATCCGCAATAGCTTGATCAGTTTGGTGAGGTTAGGTAACCAATGTCCATGTATTGTATTAAACTGCAGTTTTACAGTATTACGGGACCAGCGAAAATGTGGTGTGCCATACTGAAATACACTTTATTCTTCCTTTTCATCTATCACAAGTGGGACTCCCCGGAAATTTCCACGGCGGCGAGTGTTTTGCTGTCGGTGAGACGATTGACAAAATTACCATAAACCCTGCACAATATGTTCTAAGTGTTGATACTGAGTTCTGATATGTTCTATATATGACCGGCAAACATATGTTATTTTCATAAAAATGCCTCATTTTAGGGCTTGCTCATTCTTTTTTCAATAACCAGTCATTGAAGCTTTCAAAATTCATTTGCACTGTTAACAATTTATGAATCTGTTGCTTGATTAAACTATGTTATATCTTTAATTTTTCAGTGCCATCATCCTCAGGAAAGACTGACCCACCACCAACTCCTCCAACTCCATCAGCCAGACATCAACGTCAACTCATCGCAACCACTTTCTCCCGTGGCATCACCACCCTCCTCAACGCCACGGGGGAAAAAGCGTAGTAGGACGGAAGGAGAGGGAGAAAATGTTATCGCCCAATTAGAACTGCTGAGGGAGAGTGCAAGTGAAAGAACTACAAGTTTAACAAATTTCACACAAGTAGTAATGGAACAAAATGAACGACACCACAGACATCATCACAGATGATGATGATGATGATGATGTGATGATGGTGATGGTGATGTAATGATGGTGATGTAAATAATATAATCATTTACAAAAGAAGTATATACAGGTAATAGGTCTCGATTCAGTTTCACGGTGTAATCTCTGATTTGACACGTAATCATCCCAGTGATACCCCATGATTCTGAGAAGACACTTAGGCCCGTACCGAGTCATGATGAAGGTTGAGTGACGACCTTCGTCGACTGAGGAAGGGTACCATAAAAGGGATGTTTTTCAGCGACCATCGTCGCTGAAAAACATCCCTTTTATGGTACCAGCGACCATCGTCGCTGCTCTTACTTCCGAAAAACATCCCTTTTATGGCACCCTTCCTCAGTCGACGAAGGTCATCGCTCAACCTTCATCATGACTCTCGGTACGGGCCTAAGTGTCATTGTTCTTACTTCCTCCTCAACCTCAGCTTGTATCAGTACTGGCTTACTCTTATTTTTCCGAAATGTTACTGTCAACATGAATGGGACGTTTTCACTGTTTAGCAAGGCACAACGGTAGGCACAGATTTCCTTCTTTTTGTTGTGGGAGAATAGTTTTGTAGTGATTGCACTTTACATGTATCCAGCCCCGAACCCTCTATGAATATCTGCAATCTGGCAAGTCATTCATTAGGGTTGTGAATAGGGAGAGGTGAATAGCGAATAATCAACAGGAAAAAACTGGTTCACAAATAGGGTGGTAAATGATTGGAATGGACTCAGTAAACAGGTAGGTATAGTGGAGTCATTAGGGAGCTTTAAAAGGAAGCTGGATAATTTCATGGATGGGGATGAAAAGGTGGATGTAGTTATTGTTCATTAACAGGAACTACCATGTGTAGGTCTCACGACCTCTTGTAGCTTCCTTATTTTGTATGTTTTTATGTGTTGACAAACAGTTTGGACAACAGCGGCATGGAGGAGGCCAAGGGTGCTCCCGCAAGGCTCGTGGCTGGGGCAAGTTGATGCTTCCTGTCGGGAGTTGCTTGGTATGGGAAGGAGCCTGCATGGGGACTCACGCGTGGTGACCCCCGGGAGTGGCGTCGTAGGGTGGGCAAGGTGCCGCGGGCACCCCCGGCGTAATGCCTATTGGATCTCCGTTATAGCAGAACTTAACCCGTGAGCCCAGTCAAAAATGTATAATTTTGTAATGGAAATCTGTTACATTCATAGTTATAACACGTAAACCCCAAAATATCAGTGGTCACAAAGTTGCGGCGGCTTAGAGCCGTAAGCGGGGCTGTGCGGGTTAATACATTGTCTTTCATAGTAGGAATAAGGAAAATAAAGAGGATATTTATTATAACAAAAATATTTTAATACCATGAAAAATACACACTATACACTATCTTTGGAAGGCTTAAGGAACTTGTGGTATTGATTATCATCCGGACTTTAGAACAAAACTTCAAGTAATAATGGAAAGTAGAAGAAAAAACTTCCACTGCTCAGTAAAAGAATTATCCCACATCCTCCCAGGACAATAGCGCCTCCTCTGGAGGAGGATACACCAGGCATATTTGTTCTCCTACGGAACTCAGTAGCTAGTTGTGGGAACTGATCTTCGGTTGGCCATACAATGACTGCGTTCCTTATAACCTTTAATGCACCACATACTTCCAGTAGAACTTTATGAAGTGACGATTTACTGAGGTCAAACCGATCACCTACACCACGGAACGATTCCTGATTTCCCAGCAACCACAGTGTAGCTAACACTTTCTTGTTAACTGGCAGGATCCTGGTGGTCAGGTGTGGAGCAAGAAGACGGCACAGCTCCTGTTGAGTTGAATTATATTAATGATAGAACTAGACTACTAAAAAGGGCAATAATGAAATTATCTTATTTTTTCTAATATGTCATATATATATATACCCCCCTCCTGTTTCAAAATCTACTTATTTAACCCAGAAACAGTTAGGTTAAATCAGGGGTAAATAGGTACTTGCAACCAGTAATTAGGTAAGAGGTCAAAAATATTTTTCACATGTATTTTGATTTGTTAAGAAGAATGGCCACAGTAGTAATTGTCGGAAATTACTCATTTTGCAGTTATCCCCCCTGCATAACAAACCTGGGGACCCGTCGGGAGCGGGGTTTTTGGGCAGGGAAAGTGGAAATATATTTTTTGCCGATAGTATATTAAGTGGATGATGTAAAATATTTCCTAAAAACACTATGGGATAACATAAGGCCGAAATACATAAATATATTACTGATTAAGTCAATGGTAATTACTTACCAATTCCTGGAACAATCTTGTAAAAATCTTAAACTACAACGATAAAACTACAAGTAAATACAATACATGGACATTGTTTACGTAACCTGACATATCTGGGGGAACTACGCCTCCCAAGACCCCGCTAGTTCGCTAACCTTACCTGGACGTTGCTTGAGTAGCCTAACCTAAAGCGGGGATAAAGGAGGATTAACTGGAAATTTAAGCATTTCCGACAATTTTTAATGTGAACAAACACATCAAAATGCATAGGAAAAAAAGAGTACTTTTAACCTCTTACTCAATTACTGGTTGAAAGTATCAAAATACCAAATCAAGTTAGGTTAAACGTGGAGTTTGATTTAGTAACAGATAACAAAACATTTTTTTTATCATTGCTACGACAGTGGCGTAGCGGGATATTTACGGAACGGTCCAGGAGGGGCGGGTCGGGCAGCCCGAACAAACATAGATTTCCGCCAAAAACGAGTGCCAGATTAATTTCAAACATGTCAAAACCTGCTGGAAAACTATGTTTCGTCCTCGACATCAGGGACACCCAATAACCAAAATTAACCTTATTTTCATACACATAATGGTTCTACTGCAGTTTAAAGCATTACAAGGCACGTTATTATAACCATCCTCAACTTGTAGAGCTGACCATTAGGGGCATTTCTAATCATACATCACCCGTCGGAAATGTAAAATAACACAAGGGGTTGGAGGTGGGCGAATCCTGTAAAATGGACGAGGACTGCGGGTCATTTTCTGAGACACTGATTAGTTTTTCCTTGCCAAAAAATTAGTGTTTTTCCAGATGGGGTTATTTTTATTTTCCGGAAACCCAATAAAAAGATATTATGAACCTGACCGAACCTTAATCTAACCTCCTAAAGGGTGGGGGGCTTCGGACGGGAGTGTGTGTCTGTATTAGACAACTATGTCCTTTATTCAATATGTATATAAGTTTTGAAGGTTACGCCGAAATGGATTAATAATGTACAGTATACTGAGCAAGCAAAAAAATAATATGGAAAATGCAAGTGGTAACGGCGGTAGTGACCGCGCAGTTTCTCGTCCATTATAACCCCGACCTTCCCCCCCAGCGAGTATAGGTTACGTAGCGTAAGGTAGATAACTAGCGTGGGGGGGGTCTGAGGGGGCGCAGCCCCCCCCATGTTATGGCAGAAAACTATGGTCAATGGGTAGTATTGTACTAAAGTGCAGTTTTACCCACATAATATCAAGACAAAAAGTTCAAGTTGCAGGGCGGGACTGCACATCGCTAGTTATACTTTGCAGTCATTCATATAAATAAAAGGTCACATAATGCTAGTTTTGCTTTATTACTTCAACAGTTCCCAAGCTCTTGTTTCACTCTGCAATCTGCATAGAAAGTGCTTCTTGAAGTCTTCTTGAGAGTACAAGGGCACTATCGTCTCCACATATTCTCGAACTCTCACTGGATTTGGCGGCCTCTCTTCTTCTCTCTCCTCTTCCTGCCTCCTGTCCTGTTCATATCTTGCTACTATAATTTCTCCTGCTGCAACTACAGGGTCATCAGCTAGTTGTTCTGCCAAGATGAGAGCAGCCTGGGCGATAACAGCTGATATGGGGACCCGCCATTTTGGCAGGGATACAATTTTTCGTAGACTCGTCGTTCACTAGGGGAGTGAGCAAACAGAATCGTACAGAATTCCTTAGTGAACGCAGCCCTGGTTCCCGCCGCCTCGATGTCAACAAACCAGCGCAGAGTTGCCAGATACTCCATTAAATTAACTAATATTAATTTGTCTCCCACACCCTGCCTCCTGCCTCACACACCCTGCCTCCTGCCTCACACACCCTGCTTCCTGCCTCCCACACCCTGCCTCCTGCCTCCCACACCCTGCCTCCTGCCTCACACACCCTGCCTCCTGCCTCACACACCTTGCCTCCTGCTCAAACACCCTGTTTCCCTGCCTCACACACCCTGCATCCTGCCTCACACACCCTGCTTCCTGCCTCACACACCCTGCCTCCTGCCTCACACACCCTACACCCTGCCTCCTGCCTCACACCCTGCCTCCTGCCTCCCAAACCCTGCCTCCTGCCTCACACACCCTGCTTCCTGCCTCACACACCCTGCCTCCTGCCTCACACACTCTCCTTCCTGCCTCCGACACCCTGCCTCCTGCCTCACACACCCTGCCTCCTGCCTCCCAAACCCTGCCTCCTGCCTCACACACCCTGCATCCTGCCTCACACACCCTGCCTCCTGCCTCACACACCCTGCCTCCTGCCTCACACACCCTGCTTCCTGCCTCACAACCTGCCTCCTGCCTCACACACCCGCTTCCTGCCTCACACACCCTGCCTCCTGCCTCACACACCCTGCCTCCTGCCTCACACACCCTGCCTCCTGCCTCACACACCCTGCCTCCTGCCTCACACACCCTGCCTCCTGCCTCACACACCCTGCTTCCTGCCTCACACACCCTGCTTCCTGCCTCACACACCCTACCTCCTGCCTCCTACACCCTGCTTCCTGCCTCACACACCCTGCCTCCTGCCTCACACACCCTGCTTCCTGCCTCACACCCTGCTTCCTGCCTCCCACACCCTGCCTCCTGCCTCACACACCCTGCTTCCTGCCTCCCACACCCTGCCTCACACACCCTGCTTCCTGCTTCCCACACCCTGCCTCCTGCCTCACACACCCTGCCTCCTACCTCACACACCCTGTTTCCTGCCTCACACACCCTGCCTCCTGCCTCACACACCCTGCCTCCTACCTCACACACCCTGCCTCCTGCCTCACACACCCTGCCTCCTGCCTCCTGCCTCACACATCCTGCCTCCTGCCTCCCACACCCTGCCTCCTGCCTCACACACCCTGCTTCCTGCCTCCCACTCCCTGCCTCCTGCCCACACACCCTGCTTCCTGCCTCACACACCCTGCCTCCTGCCTCACACACCCTGCCTCCTGCCTCCCACACCCTGCCTCCTGCCTCACACACCCTGCTTCCTGCTTCCCACACCCTGCCTCCTGCCTCACACACCGTGCCTCCTGCCTCACACACCCTGCCTCCTGCCTCCCACACCCTGCCTCCTGCCTCACACACCCTGCTTCCTGCCTCACACACCCTGCCTCCTGCCTCCGACACCCTGCTTCCTGCCTCCCACACCCTGCCTCCTGCCTCACACACCCTGCTTCCTGCCTCCCACACCCTGCCTCCTGCCTCACACACCCTACTTCCTGCTTCCACACCCTGCCTCCTGCCTCCCACACCCTGCCTCCTGCGTCCCACACCCTGCCTCCTGCCTCCCACACCCTGCCTCCTGCCTCACACACCGTGCTTCCTGCCTCCTGCCTCACACACCCTGCCTCCTGCCTCCTATACCCTGCCTCACACACCCTGCTTCCTGCCTCACACACCCTGCCTCCTGCCTCCCACACCCTGCCTCCTGCCTCACACACCCTGCCTTCTCCCTCACACACCCTGCCTCCTGCCTCACACCCTGCTTCCTGCCTCCTGCCTCACACATCCTGCTTCCTGCCTCCCACACCCTTCTTCCTGCCTCTTGCCTCACACACCCTGCTTCCTGCCTCACACACGCTGCTTCCTGCCTCCTGCCTCACACACCCTGCTTCCTGCCTCACATACCCTGCCTCCTTCCTCACACACCCTGCCTCCTGCCTCACACACCCTGCCTCCTGCCTCACACACCCTGCCTCCTGCCTCACACACCCTGTTTCCTGCCTCACACACCCTGCTTCCTGCCTCCCACACCCTGCTTCCTGCCTCCTGCCTCACACACCCTGCTTCCTGCCTCACACACGCTGCTTCCTGCCTCCTGCCTCACACACCCTGGCTCCTGCCTCACACACCTTGCCTCCTGCCTCCCACACCCTGCCTCCTGCCTCTCACACCCTGCCTCCTGCCTCCCACACCCTGCATCCTGCCTCACACACCCTGCCTCCCAAACCCTGCCTCCTGCCTCCCACACCTTGCCTTCTGCCTCCCACACCTGCCTTCTGCCTCCCACACCCTGCCTCCTGCCTCACACACCCTGCCTCCTGCCTCACACACGCAGATTTAAAGTTGCTTCCCAAGTTATAAAAAAATGCAGAAGGCATGAATCGTATGTCTGACAGCGACGTACATCATCTTGTACACTCACTGGTGTGTGGGAGTGAGGGTTTCCCTCCCTCTCCTCCCTCCATAGGTAGTTGATAGTTTGCATGATTTTGAACTTATAGCCTGCAGCGTTCCCCTACATCCCGTGTTTTTGCCTGTTTTTGCTGGATTACATAATGGGTGGAAAACATACGGATGGCACAACGATTCAAGCAATCATTGATCTTTACAAGGCTGGGATCTATAATAAGGAAATTTGCAAGCTTAACCCTTAACAAGCTAAGGGTATGCTTTATACACCTAAGCCCTGGGCGAAGGGTATCCCTTGCAAAAATCGATAAAAACTACATCAGCGTGTAGGGAATGTTGTAGCGCACCCGGCCATATATATATTTGACCCCCAAAAATATGTCTGGGGTGGGTGGGGGGGCGGTCCGTAGTTGAAAAATGTGGCGCGAACTGCATCGTATGGCTAGATTGGTGTCGCGCGGCGAGATTTCCCGGGCGAATAGCCAAATACACAAGTGAACATGAACCATTAATGTGATATCTATCTATCTATCTATCTATCTATCTTATCTGTCTGTCTGTCTGTCTGTCTGTCTGTCTGTCTGTATATCTATCTGTCTGTCTATCTATCTATCTATCTATCTATCTATCTGTCTATCTATCTGTCTGTCTATCTATCTATCAATCTATCTATCTATCTATCTCTATATATATATGCTCACAACCGAGAAGTCCCGGGTTTGATCCTCAGACGGAGCGGAGACAGACTTCTTAAAACCCGAGGTCTTTTTAAAACCCGAGCCTGTCCACCCAGCAGTGAATGGGTGTGGGGTGTTAGCCGGGGTTTGTGACCCGCCTCCCGGGGTGGTGTCTTCCCCCAACACTAAGGATGAATGAGAAAAATAAATGTTGATATGGAGACGGGGCCATTAATGCGTTGCTCAGGCCCTGTAAAATACAACTAGATGAATACACACACACACACACACACACACACACACACACACACATCCACTACTACTACTACCACTACCACTACCACAACTACTACCACTACTACCACCAGTGTCCACCACCACTACTACTACTACCACTACCACTACCACAACTACCTACTACCACTACTACCACCAGTGTCCACCACCACTACTACTACTATCACTACAACTACCACCACTACTACAACTACTACTACTACCACAACCACTACTATATGTGGGCGAATTGACTTACATGTGGACGAAATGTCTTGTGGGCGAAATGACGAAATTGCCTAACCAAAATAAACCTAACCTAACCAAAATTAACCTACCCTAGCAGGGGGCTTGACCCACCGATAACCTAACCTAACCAAATCTAACCTAAGCTAACCTAACCAAATTTAACCTATCCTAACCTAACCAAATCTAATCTAACCTAACCTAACCTAACCAAATCTAACCTAAACTACCCAAATCTAACCTACCCTAACCTAACCTAAAGAAATCTAACCTAACCTCCTAGCGGGGGGTTGGGGGTTCTCGACACACTAAACAAATATAACCTAACCTCCTAGCTCCTATAGACTCCATAGTGTGGGCGAAATGACTCCATAGTGTGAGCGAAATGACCTGTGGGCGAAATGACTATGGTATGGCGAAATGACCATGGTATGGCGAAATGACCGGATACCAACCTAACCATTACTGTCGGCGAGCTTTCCCGATTTGTGTAGGGACAAAAATATCGGTAGACGACAGTACCATGCAGGTATCATGAGGCAAGGATGGGTAATGTCACCGTGGTTATGCAACTTGTTTATGGATGGAGTAATAAGATAAATCAAAACAAAGGTTGGTGATGTTGGTATAGACTCAAGAGTATTCATTGGCTCGTCAAGTAACACTTAAACCATGATGTAGCACTACTACATCAAAGACAACAAAAGGAACTCAATTAATAAGGTATTTTAATACTATCATAACCATGAATATGTACAGCCTACAAAGAGAAGACTACGACGATGAAAAAAATTCGAGTTGTTTTGGGCGAAATGGATATTCCAGTGCTATATTTCCGTGCTCGCTGACAACACTAGAGAAGACCTGAGGTGATGGTTGATGTGCAGAGGCTTCTAAACCAGGAAAACAGTCACAGCAGTCTCATTAAGAAGTAAGCAAGTGGTAGGGACACATTACGTACCTACCAGTTGCTTACCTTTTGACGAGGCTCTGTTATGACTCTGTTTTCTTGGTTTAGAAGCCTCTGCACATCAGCCATTACCTCAGGTCTTCTCTATAGTGTTGTCAGCGAGAACAGAGCACAGTAATATAGCACCTGGAATAT
This sequence comes from Chionoecetes opilio, assembly GCA_016584305.1. Taxonomy (NCBI): domain Eukaryota; kingdom Metazoa; phylum Arthropoda; class Malacostraca; order Decapoda; family Majidae; genus Chionoecetes; species Chionoecetes opilio. Next base: position 195,696 of record JACEEZ010000839.1, on the reverse strand, counting down.
CAATTTCGCGCAAAATAACTCGAAATTCTTCCATCGCCGTAGTTTTCTCTTCGTAGGTCCACCCGCGGCGACCCCGCCTTATCCCCACAATGCACCGATGTAAACAAACCGTGACGTAGTTATGTCTGGGGCCCATTAACTTTGCTTGTCCAGCTAAGCGGCAACAGCGGCACAAGCAAAGGGTCTCGTCCCCAGCTTGTGTGCTAGATAGAACTCTCCTCTCTCTTCTCTCTCTCCTCTCTCTCCTCTCTCTCTCTCTCTCTCTCTCTCTCTCTCTCCCTCTCTCTCTCTCTCTCTCCTCTCTCTCTCTCTCCCTCTCTCTCTCGAGTAGCCTACACAATACTGATCAAGGTAAAGAATATGGATGGCTTACGGGAAGGGAGAGAGAGAGAGAGAGAGAGAGAGAGAGAGAGAGAGAGAGAGAGAGAGAGAGAGAGAGAGAGAGAGAGAGAGAGAGAGAGATATGGTGGGAGGTGTCAGGCGTGTCAGGTGTCGGGTCGGCGGTGAGGCCTGAGTGAGGCCATAAAATATTTGAACGGTGGCGCCGTTGGCGCGATACCCATGACGTCATGCGCACAAAGGATGATTTGCCTGACCCCCCGGGGAGGTGACGTTACCTTCTGTCTTTTTAATTTTGATCGTGACCATCTTACGACCGTCATGACCTGCGTACAGGCAGCGTGACATTTTGTGAGGCTATCGTGGTCAAATTTCACATAGCGTCAATAATCAAAATTGGGGGCGCTATCGTGGTTCGATTATAGAAGGTAAGGGGGCTTAAAAGGGGTTAATTAAAACAGCGTTACAAATAAAAAAGCGAATTTGCATAAAATCTTCAACAATCGATAAAAGTTACTTTTTTTTGTTAGTAATAAGTGCCCCGGTAACGTCCTAAAATGCACTCTGTAAAACTATGGGTTCCAAGCTCAATCATTGAAAGGGTTTTCATCGCTACGACGAGCATGGGAAATAGTAAGTGTGTGGTGTGTTGGCTCCCAACCCTACCCATTAATCAGTCACTATGAATTATAAGCTCTTTCCGGGAGAATCCCAACAGCTGGAGATCACGAGTCCAGCACATTATCAAGGACTAGGATGAATAACACACCCACACACCACAACACACACACACAATAATATAAGTTTGTACTCACCAGTAACTTCTCCACAAAGTTGTCAAACTCTCCGTATGTTCTCTCCTCGCATGGTTTGTGCAGATACCACGATCTAAGGGAAGAAAAAATCTATTGAAAAAAATCAACACATATATGCATCCTAAATATATGATATCTATATGCATCTATTAAAGACCCACAAATACAAAAAAAATAATATTACACCACAAATATATGCACTCTATATAATAAATAGGCTACCTTTTTTCATATTACACACCACACTTAAAATTTTTTATTCAGATGTTGCAGACTAAGAAAAATTTAATGTTGAAAAATATAATAAAAAACACACATGATATGCATCTAAAATAATCATCTAAATATTAATAGTTCTATACTGAAAAATACATACATTTTTTCCTATAACAAATATGTAAACGCAGTATTTCTTATATTTTCCAACTAGATTCATAAACACACATGACTGATTGACAAAATTATAAACTAAAAGATTAATCGATTGTAAACCCCATAGTTGGACAAAGTCTACCTAACAGTGACTTACTTTTCGCACCTACAGCGTGCATAGGTGTACCATAAAGAGTGGTTAACTCCATTCTAGGTCTATGTAAAAACGCTGTGTTACTGGGCCGCCATCTTGGTGTCAAGGCCTCCTCGTTCACCAAGACCCGGGGAAGTTCTCAAGGCATTACCCGCAGTATATCATGTTATATGTATAAAGGTAGAATGTTATCTTCGGAAATGTTTGTTCTATAAGATTATCACATTAACATAGTAAAAAACATTAAATAAAGGTCATTATGAGACTCCTGAAGAATATGATGAACTTAACATTCACTTAAAACTCTGTTCCGTCATGTATAAACTTTGTGGGACAGCTTATAAGATGCCGATATCAATACAAGCAGAATTTAAATTAGCTTTCCATTGACATATTTCGTTTTCTGATACATACAAAATACCATGCAACATAAGGTTAACTAAATAAATGCTCTCTCCCGCTCCTCTCTCTCTCTCCGACGCTCCTCTCTCTCCTTCTTCCTTTCGTTCTTGTTTTCTCTCTCATCTCTCTCTCTCTATCTCTCTTACTCATCTCTCCTCTCGCTCTCTCCTCTCTCTCTCTCGCTCTCTCTCTCTCTCTCTCTCTCTCTCTCTCTCCGTGAAAAGAGAGAGAGAGAGATATAAGTGAAAGACGAGCATGAGTGAGGAGATATGAGAGAGTAGTAACCAAAAAACCTGTATAATTATTTCCTTTCTCTCTCTTCTCTCTCTCTCTCTACTCTCTCCTCTCTCTCTCTCTCTCTCTTCTCTCTTCTCTCTTTCTTCTCCCTCCTCTCTCTTCTATCGCTCTCTCTCTCTAAAGATATATATATATAGATAGCTAATATATATATATATATATATATATAATATATATATATATATATATATATAGAGGAGAGAGAGACGAGAGAGAGCAGATGAGAGAGAGAGATGAGAAATTTGAAAAAAGGTTTTGGTAATCTCTCATATCTCTCTTTCATTCTGCTCCTCTCTCTCTCTCCTCTCTCTCTCTTTCACGGAGAGAGAAGAGAGAGAGAGAGAGAGAGAGGAGAGACGAGACGAGACTGGTGAGAGAGAGAGAGATGAGAGAGAGAGAGAGAGAGAGAGAGAGAGAGAGAAAAAAAAAAGTGGAGAGAGATATGATGAGAGATATGAAGAGTACCAAAAAACCTTTTAAATATCTCTCTAACTATATATTATATATAATATATATATATTTTTTTTTTTTTCTTCTTTTTTTTATATTATATTGAGGGAGAGGAGAGAGAGAGAGAGAGAGAGAGAGAGAGAAGAGGAAGAGAGGAGAGAGGAGAGAAGAGAGAAGAGAGAGACGGAGAGTGAGAGAGAGACGAGAGAAGATGAAGAGAGAGAGAGAGAAATTATAAAGTGTTTTTGGTTTACTCTCTCATATCTCTCACTCATCTCTCTTTCACTTATCTCTTTTCTCTCTCTCTCTCTTTCACGGAGATGAGACGAGAGAGAGAGAGAGAGAGGAGAGAGAGAGAGGAGAGGAGAGAGAGAGGAGAGAGAGGACGAGAGAACAAAGAGAGAGAAGAGCGAGAGAGAGAGGAGAGCGGTTCGGAAGAGAGAGAGAGAGAGCGGGATAGAGCAAATTTTTATTTAGTAACCTTAATGTTGCATGGTATTATTGTATGTATCAGAAAACGAAATATATCAATGGAAAGCTAATTAAATTCGCTGTATTGATATCTGCCGATCTATAAGCTGTCCCACAAAGTTATTACATGACCGACGAGTTTTAAGTGAGTTAAGTTCATCATATGTTCTTCAGTCTCATTAATGACCTTTATTTAAAAACAAAAAATGGTTTTACTATTTGTTTTATGTGATAATCTTATAGAACAAGCATTCGAAGATAACAGTCGACCTTTTATAAATGTACTAACTGATATACTGCGGGGTAATGCTTGAGAAATTCCCCGAGTCTGGAGTGAACAGGAGGCCTTGGCCCCAAGATCAAATCAATCATTGGGTGGCATACGCCAGGGGCGCGTCGCCTCGCCCCACCCTTACGACGCCACTCCCGGGGGTCACCACGCGCGAGTTCCATGCAGGCTCCTTCCCATACCAAAGCAGCTCTCGACAAGAAAATCAACTTGCCCCCAGCCACGAGCCTTGTGGGCGCCCACCTTGGCCTCCTCCACGCCGGATTGTCTCTTACAGATACAACCCGATGGGAAGGATCGGGTTCAGGGTAGCGTTGTCCACATGCCCAGATAGCCGAAGTTGGCGCTGACGGACATGCAGGGTAATAGGCCTCGATTTCGTCTACGGTGCAATCGCTGATTTGGACACGTAATCATCCCAGCGATACCCCATGATTCTGCGAAGACACTTATTACCAAAGGCATTGATTCGTCTCTTCAAGTCACTATTTAGTGTCCATGTCTCACAACCATAGAGTAAGACAGGGATCACAAGCGACTTGAAGATCCGGATCTTTGTCCTCCTGCACAGGTACCGACAACGCCAAATACTCCCGCTGAGCGAGTCCATAACACCGTGGGCTATGCCAATCCGCCGTAAGACTTCTTGACGTGACCCGCCGTCATTATGGACTGCGCTACCAAGGTATGTAAAACTTTCCAAGATCTCAATGTCCTCACCACACGCATGAACAGACTGTACTGCTTCATCTAGTAAGTCTCCAAATACCTGGACCTTGGTCTTGAGCCAGGAGACCTCAAGTCCCAAAGGCTTTGCCTCCTCGTGCAGCGCCAAGATGGCGCCCACAAATCGAGTTGTCGCTAATCTATATAATACAGGTACTCTAGGTGTACCTACAGGTGCCTACACATCACCTAAGCAGATGTGAACCATTCTGCCACGCATACATAAAAACCGGGTCCATAATTCCACAGGTGTTAAGACCAATGGGGGAATGAAGGGATGTCAGGCAACGCTCGCACTCGGTAGTCATTAAATCCGGTGCATACGTCTTTTCACCCTCTTCCCTCACCTCTCCTTCCTTGCACTTATAAATACGTACGTGTGTAGTGCCTCAAGTGAATAATACTAAAAATATACTCAAATAAAGTCTGTAAGGGTAGATAAAGTGATATTTACCGCCACGTGTCATTAACTCCGGTGTATAAGTCTTTTCTCCCTCTTCCCACTCCTCTCCTTCCTTGCTCTTATAAACAGGGAAAACTGAAGTATGGGTGTAGTGCCTCAAGTGAATTATACTGAAAATATACTCAAACCAAGTCTGTAAGGGTAGATAATGTGATTTTTACAGCCACAAATAATTAAATTCAGTGTATACGTCTTTCCTCCTCTTCCCTCACCTCTCCTTCCTTGCACTTATAAACAGGGATAGCTGAAGCATGTGTAAAGTGCCTCGAGTGAACTGTAAGAAAAATAAACTACAATCAAGTGTTTAAACGCGTAGATAAAGTGATATTTACAGCCCATTAAATTCGGTGTATACCTCTTTCTCCCCTCTTCCCCCCTCACCTCTCCTTCCTTGCTCTTATAAACAGGGATTACTTAAGTATGTACAAAGTGCTTTTAGTGAACTGTACTAAAATTATAAGAACATAAGAAAATAAGGAAGCTACAAGAGGCAGTGAGACCTACACGTGGTAGTTCCTGTTACTTAACACTACCTACATCCACCTTTCATCCCCATCCATGAAATTGTCTACCCTCCTTTGAAAACTCCCTATTGAATTATACTGAAATCAAGTGTTTCATTTAGTGAAGATAAAGTGATGTTTACAGCTACAAGTGTCTTTAATACTGCGATTCGTTGACTATGGAAAAAAACAAATGAAATCTAGGCTTAATTTCTTACTTGAAAATACTTATAATACTTAAAATACTTATCTACATTTAAAACTATGACTATTAGTGGTATTCTAAGTGATTCCTAACTTATGTACCAGACTCCAGTAAATATACGTGCATACAAACCCTCAAAATAATACTTAACAACGATGCTGATAATTAAAGGTATGGTGGGAGTGACTTGTAAAACACTGGCCCTTTAACTCCTTCACGCCCAGATCTTTCCTTGGCTATATAAAATTGTATGTTTTCGACCAATAAATTACGAAAAGTGACCGAATATACCAAATTAGTTAGTGGACAAAGATACTAAACAGGTCATATCTATAAAATATTGCTTATAGTCACTAAAAATCGTCTAATGGTACCCAAATTACAATGGAAATTACGTTCTGGGCCTCAAGGGGTTAAAGTTTCACCAATTTGAAAATATTTGTAATTGTTAACTTTGAATATCATGATTGCCATTTCACTATCACAAAATGAATAGTTTTAATATTAACGTAAAAGGTTGTATAAGATAATATGCCGTTTTTTCCCCATTGTCAAAAAAAAATCTAATAAAATAAACAATAATAAAAATCTAATAAAATCTTCATCCAATATGGCAACATTATCAGCTGTTTCGTCTCCGTACCTAAGCCTAACACATGGTTGGTTATCTTACAGTATGTGGGCATCTGTACCGCCACTAGAGGACGCTACAACGCCTGGTCATCCTCGCAACCATCATAGTGACCTATCTAATACTCGAGGTCACATTTTTCCATGTGACAAGCAGACGCGAAAATAACCACCACCAAAACTCTGCCCAACACCACATCAAAATCGACCAGAAAATCGCCGAAACAGGACAAGAACCACATTTACCGGGACAGAATCTTACTATAGACTATAAATATGTTGTAGAGAAGCACAAATTAACTAAGGATGAGTCTATACGTACCACAGGAAGGACATTATATGCAGACACCACATGGCATCTCAACGCAACGCAAGCACAACACGCAATGCCCTCAGACGATCTTCCCTACCAGGGGGGAGATGCTGAGAAGTGCCATAGAGGTAAGGCGAAAAGAGCGCCTTACCCGTCTTCAGGCGCTTTTGTAACGGCCCGGCTAAGGCACCGACTAAAGTCCATGTACAGTCGAAAGTTCAGGCGCTTTTGCACTGCCTTACACCTCCAAAGCCTATGGCGTGGGCGTGGTCCGAGAATCCTACTAGCCAATCACGTTGCCTATCTGAGCGCTGCTTAGGCAGCTTCGACCAATCACAAGGCTTGAACACGTCTCTGCTGAAACAAGGAATGTTGTCCCTCCCTCCCTAACCAAGCACTTATGGCAAGGATACACCGCTCTCCCCGCCAAAAGCTGTTTCATCACAAGTTTGACGTTCAACGCAGGTTTTGACCACTTATATATTTTTGCATTAGGACGTGCCATACACCATGATAATCGTTAAGGTGTGCCGATTCCGGGACAGTGAGTGAAAATTTAATGCAAGCAACATTCCAGGAATAAGGAGAAGATGAATAAAAAAAGGTGAAAAAAAAGTTTATACACGATTTCATTTTGCTCTCATTATCTTATTATAGGTATAGTTTACTGCAAGTTTTATGCATTCATGATATGCACTAATGTCTCGTGAAGATGATGGTATGTTCAGCTGTCTTAAATATCATCTGGTAGTATGATAATACCGTGTAATAGTACAACATTTTAGTGCGGGCGGAGCACCTGCCGCCCGCCGCCCGCCGCCCGCCCCTAACCAACACACAACACAACATTTCTTATCACCAGCATATAACACCCTATAATGCCGCATTAGTCTTGCACGATCAATTCATACACACCTTGCAACACTATTAATACGTAAACACCAATTGTTACGTTGTAGGAACTGAAACAAGGCTGTATTTGCTTTATAAACAGAAGATGAATGTCTGTCAAAGGCCCACAGCAGCTCACTAAGTCAGGGTCTGACCATGCCTTAGTTTTCAGCGCCTTTAGCGGTGCCACTAAGGCAGCAATCTCGACTGAGCATTGCGGTGGGAGGGCGTTTCGCCTTACCACAGGCGCCCTAGTGGATAGGGCGCCCTAGCTCACTCTCAGCATCTGGCCCCAGTACCTTATCAACGAGCCCGACTTATGCTCTGCTATCCCCAACCTGGGGCCAGATGCTGAGAGTGAGCTAGGGCGCCCTATCCACTAGGGCGCCTGTGGTAAGGCGAAACGCCCTCCCACCGCAATGCTCAGTCGAGATTGCTGCCTTAGTGGCACCGCTAAAGGCGCTGAAAACTAAGGCATGGTCAGACCCTGACTTAGTGAGCTGCTGTGGGCCTTTGACAGACATTCATCTTCTGTTTATAAAGCAAATACAGCCTTGTTTCAGTTCCTACAACGTAACAATTGGTGTTTACGTATTAATAGTGTTGCAAGGTGTGTATGAATTGATCGTGCAAGACTAATGCGGCATTATAGGGTGTTATATGCTGGTGATAAGAAATGTTGTGTTGTGTGTTGGTTAGGGGCGGGCGGCGGGCGGCGGGCGGCAGGTGCTCCGCCCGCACTAAAATATTGTACTATTATACGGTATTATCATACTACCAGATGATATTTAGGACAGCTGAACCTACCATCATCTTCACGAGACATTAGTGCATATCATGAATGTATAAAAATTGCAGTAAACTATACCTATAATAAGATAACGAGAGCAAAATGAAATCGTGTATAAACTTTTTTTTCACCTTTTTTTATTCATCTTCTCCTTATTCCTGGAATGTTGCTTGCATTAAATTTTCACTCACTGTCCCGGAATCGGCACACCTTAACGATTATCATGGTGTATGGCACGTCCTAATGCAAAAATATATAAGTGGTCAAAACCTGCGTTGAACGTCAAACTTGTGATGAAACAGCTTTTGGCGGGGGAGAGCGGTGTGTCCTTGCCATAAGTGCTTGGTTAGGGAGGGAGGGACAACATTCCTTGCTTCAGCAGAGACGTGTTCAAGCCTTGTGATTGGTCGAAGCTGCCTAAGCAGCGCTCAGATAGGCAACGTGATTGGCTAGTAGGATTCTCGGACCACGCCCACGCCATAGGCTTTGGAGGTGTAAGGCAGTGCAAAAGCGCCTGAACTTTCGACTGTACATGGGCTTTAGTCGGTGCCTTAGCCGGGCCGTTACAAAAGCGCCTGAAGACGGGTAAGGCGCTCTTTTCGCCTTACCTCTATGGCACTTCTCAGCATCTCCCCCCTGTACATTATTAACCTTGTACCCACTGCCCCGCAAGACCACCAGAACAGAACGCTCATCAGAAGGCTATGGGGGAATGAGGTATGGACACATGCCACAGGATTCAAGACTGTCTTTCTGCTCGCGCGTTCCAAAGATCCAAATGTGATGGCTGCCGTACAAGAGGAGAGTCACTTGTACCGCGATATAATACAGTATTCATTCCTTGATTCCTATGATAACCTAACCCTCAAGATAGTTTCAGGGGTGCATTGGGTGGAGAACTTCTGTGCCACGCCTGTCTGGGTACTCAAGAGTGACACTGATATGCTAGTCAACGTATTTATGTTAAGCAGGTAAAAACAAAGGGTTAATTAATTAGACAGTTTCTCTCTCCATCCTCCGCCGTACCACCTTCTCTTTCTCCCTCCCTCTCTCCCTCGCTTCTTTACTGTTCTCATAGTGACATATATAACCTCTTATGTCTGGCATATTCCAATACTTGCTTTTATTTCAATCAATCAATCAGGACAAACTAGAAAATCCTCATATATGGAAAAAGTAAATAGATATGTAAATAGATTAGACCTCTCTGAATGAGCTGTTGGATAGGCTTTAACTGAGTAGTATATTAAATTCTCATAAAGATTTCTTACATAGAGTCTACGTAGCTCAGTGAACATTTAGAAGCCATGGAAGTCACTCAAGGTAATTATGGTCCCTCACAAATAGGGTGGTAAATGATTGGCATGGACTCAGTCGTCAGGTAGTTAGTGCGGAGCCATTAGGGAGTTTTAAAAGGAAGCTAGACAATTTCATGGATGGCGATGAAAGGTGGATGTAGGTAGTGTTAAGTAACAGGAACTACCACGTGTAGGTCTCACAGCCTCTTGTAGCTTCCTTATAAGAACATAAGAAAATAATTAAACTATAAGAGGCCGTAAGACCTACACGTGGTAGTTCCTGTTACTTAACACTACCTACATCCACCTCTCTTCCCCATCCATGAATTTATCCAGACTCCTTTTAAAGACCCCTATAGAATCCGCATTGACCACCTGGCGACTGAGTCCATTCCTTATTTTCTTCGATTTATTTTTATTTTTATTTCTTCTTTCTATAGTCTTATTTTCTTATGTTCTTAATTATGGTTCCTCAGATACCTTCACGACTACGATGAGGCAAGCAACCAGACCAGGAGTCACTTTATATGCAGGCCCTCTTCGCATTCTCAGCCCTGCCGTAAACAGTGTACAAATCCTAAATGGGCCATCCCATGGGACGAATACCCCAAGGAAACGTACCCCATCTACTGCCTCGGCGCGGCCTACATCTTACCCAGGTAGGAAATGTACCCATCTACTGCAATGGCCCGGCCTACATCTTACCCAGGTAGGAAATGTACCCATCTACTGCAACGGCCCGGCCTACATCATACCCAGGTAGGAAATGTACCCATCTACTGCAATGGCGCGGCCTACATCTTACCCAGGTAGGAAATGTACCCATCTACTGCAACGGCCCGGCCTACATCATACCCAGGTAGGAAATGTACCCATCTACTGCAATGGCCCGGCCTACATCATACCCAGATAGGAAATGTACCCCATCTACTGCAATGGCCCGGCCTACATCATACCCAGGTAGGAAATGTACCCATCTACTGCAATGGCCCGGCCTACATCATACCCAGGTAGGAAATGTACCCATCTACTGCAATGGCCCGGCCTACATCATACCCAGGTAGGAAATGTACCCCATCTACTGCCTCGGCGCGGCCTACATCATACCCAGGTAGGAAATGTACCCATCTACTGCAATGGCCCGGCCTACATCATACCCAGGTAGGAAATGTACCCATCTACTGCAACGGCCCGGCCTACATCATACCCAGGTAGGAAATGTACCCATCTACTGCAATGGCCCGGCCTACATCATACCCAGATAGGAAATGTACCCATCTACTGCAATGGCCCGGCCTACATCATACCCAGGTAGAAATGTACCATCTACTGCAACGGCCCGGCCTACATCATACCCAGGTAGGAAATGTACCCATCTACTGCAACGGCCCGGCCTACATCATACCCAGGTAGGAAATGTACCCATCTACTGCAACGGCCCGGCCTACATCATACCCAGGTAGGAAATGTACCCATCTACTGCAACGGCCCGGCCTACATCATACCCAGGTAGGAAATGTACCCATCTACTGCAATGGCCCGGCCTACATCATACCCAGGTAGGTAATGTACCCATCTACTGCAATGGCCCGGCCTACATCATACCCAGATAGGAAATGTACCCATCTACTGCAATGGCCCGGCCTACATCATACCCAGGTAGGAAATGTACCCATCTACTGCAATGGCCCGGCCTACATCATACCCAGATAGGAAATGTACCCATCTACTGCAATGGCCCGGCCTACATCATACCCAGATAGGAAATGTACCCATCTACTGCAATGGCCCGGCCTACATCTTACCCAGGTAGGAAATTTTCTTATGTTCTTATGTACTGTTACTACTGTAGTGCTGCTGCTGCTGCCACTTACCATCAGTATTAAGTTCAGTTCAGTTGAGTTGTGTGTCAGTATTAAGTACAGTATTAAGTGCTCTTGACTTGTCTTGTTTTGACCATGCATTTTGTCATCCAAGAAGATACTGAAAAGGTAAAAAAAAATACAAAATGAGTTAAGGAAAAAATCAAATTAAATTCCATTTTGCAATTTGGTTTGTTTTATCTATAGGCTACAAATTATTTTTTTACATTTTGCCACTGGAAGTAAATATCTGCCCACCCCTGGCTATGATGTGTCACCTACTACAAGCAGCTTTGTATACTTAATGCTGTTTTAACATCAAGTAGGCTACATATAACCCCTTATCACCAGTACTCAATCCTAAGTCATAACATCCTAGCCAGCTATGACCATCCATAACAGAGGAACATGTCATTGCACTCTACAACACACAAACACAGCACCTCCTGTTCCATACCACATAACTAAGTCTTACATCCTCTGTGACCAACCCTGCACCTACAGTCACAGGAACTACCATGTATAGGTCTCACAGCCTCTTGTAGCTTCCTTATTTTCCTATGTTCTTATAACTCCTCTTACTATATTGTCTCGGTCTCTTCTCCACAGGTTATAATTTCCATCTCCCAATTGTGCATTCATCTCCTCTCCTGTGCCATATGGCCTCTGATGTCTGGCACATTCCCCTTTTTTGGCATTAAATCAATCAATCCTTACCAATATCATTTCTACCAAGCACATGTTCTTATCTACAGTTCAAATACCATCACAGGAACTGCCTCGTGTAGGTCTCATGGCCTCTTGTAGCTTCCTTATTTTCTTATGTTTTTATGTTCATCACGGGTCATCCTTATTCCCCTTCAGGAGACTGGTGGGTCCTCTGTACCACGAGGCCAACAAGACTCATCCTTTCCGCATAGAGGACGTTTACTACACAGGCATCCTCCCAGAACAGCTACACTGGGACTCCCCTTACATAGACATAGGCGGTAGAATTTCCTGGAAGCCAAAAAGATGGACGTGGTCCTTTGCCAACACCGACCTCATGATTCTGGAGCTCGACTTCTGTCTTGGTGAGAATACTACAACGCGTGTTTGGCTCAGTATACTTCGCAAACAAGAGACGTTCTATTCGGCTAGAAAAACAGCGACCTAAGTTTTCATGCAGTGGCGGACATCCCCTAGGAAGCTGCAACGCTCTTCCCGGCGCTTGGGTGAAGGAAACAACACAACAGCAAACAGAACTCCATGGTTTTAATATCATACAAACTCTCTCTGACAGCTGACGTTGTTTTTACCCGAAGGTTTGGAAGGGAGCATAAAATATGACTAAGAATATGTACTGTAATACGTGGTAGATGATGATGGGGGGGGGGGGGGAGAAGAGTAGGTAGGTCACTTCTGTGTTGGGGTAATGAAGGGGGAGGTTAGGTTGGGGGGGGGGGTAATGTTGGGGGGGTTAGGTTGGAGGTGGGGGATCTAATCATTGATCTATATAACATGGATCGCGGATCTGGGCTAGCTGTGGCCGAGATACTGAAGTCAGCCACCAGCCACCAGCCGCCATCTTGCCAATACCAAAACAAATACATGGGCCGGCCCAGGCAGTGGCTGGGTGTTGGCTGCTGGCATGTGATAGCCTATATTACCACCTACTACTACTATTAACACCTACTACTACTACTACTATTACCACCTACTACTACTATTACCACCTAAAACTACTATTAACACCTACTACTACTTCTAAACTTCCAACCTAGTGCATCGTCGAACCTTCCAAGTCATTTATTTACAGTGATACACAGACAACAGGTGTGTTGCGAGGCTGTACAGGTGTGTAGTGACAGGTGTGTTGCGAGGCCGTACAGGTGTGTAGTGACAGGTGTGTTGCGAGGCCGTACAGGTGTGTAGTGACAGGTGTCTTGCGAGGCCGTACAGGTGTGTAGTGACAGGTGTGTTGCGAGGCCGTACAGGTGTGTAGTGACAGGTGTGTTGCGAGGCCGTACAGGTGTGTAGTGACAGGTGTGTTGCGAGGCCGTACAGGTGTGTAGTGACAGGTGTGTTGCGAGGCCGTACAGGTGTGTAGTGACAGGTGTGTTGCGAGGCCGTACAGGTGTGTAGTGACAGGTGTGGTGTATGTGGTAAAGCGAGAGAGGCTAAGAGTGCGGTGTTAGCCCCCGAGTGTGTGTGTGTCTGACCTAAAGAGCGAACGCGCAGTTCTCGTCCATTATAACGGCGTCAGGCCCGTACCGCCGCGGCCACGGGTACGGCGCGAGCCACAGTGGTCCATAGAAGCTACTCTCGGGGATTACAGGAAGTTTAAATGAATAAAAAACCTTTGGCCTAATCAAAAAACCTTTCTTAATTAGGTATATTGAATTGAAAGTGGTTAGTTTCGTACACTGATTTTGGATATTTTCGTACATACCTGGGCCCATACTTATAAAGATTTAGGATTCGTCCTAGGATTCGTCCTAACCCTGCGTCCTAAGGTTCGAGGAAAGTCTAAGACGCGTCCTAAGACGGCGGTGTGACGATATAAAGGGTTGCCAATATAAAAGGTTGCCAGGCCCCTACTGCGCATGCGCGGAAAAGCGCAACCTTATTTATCGTTGTTACGGTGATATATTTTGTTCCCCTGATAAATAGTGTCACCAAAACACAAGTATTTATTTTCTCATGTAGGTCATTTATCTATACTAGTCAGTGATAACTTCGATCATAGACCACTATACAGTGGTATATAGGCTTCTTTACATCTTATTTACCTTGTAGCTATGTGGCGATGAATGTGGTACCCTGATAAATAGTGTCACCAAAGCACAAGTTATATTATTTTCTCATGTAGGTCATTTATTTATACTAGTCAGTGATAACTTCGATCATAGACCACTATACAGTGGTATATATGGTTCTTTACATCTTAATTACCTTGTAGCTATGGGGCGATGAATGTGGTACCCTGATAAATAGTGTCACCAAAACACTTGTTATATTATTTTCTCATGTAGGTAATTTATTTATACTAGTCAGTGATAACTTCGATCATAGACCACTATACAGTGGTATATATGGTTCTTTACATCTTATTTACCATGTAGCTATGTGGCGATGAATGTGGTACCCTGATAAATAGTGTCACCAAAACACATGTTATATTATTTTCTCATGTAGGTCATTTATTTATACTAGTCAGTGATAACTTCGATCATAGACCACTGTGGTACAGATACAGTGGTATATATGCTTCTTTACATCTTATTTACCTTGTAGCTATGTGGCGATGAATGTGGTACCCTGATAAATAGTGTCACCAAAACACATGTTATATTATTTTCTCATGTAGGTCATTTATTTATACAATTGGTATACATTGTCAAACAACTATTCACCCAGGGCGCAGTGTTTCAGTGCGTATTTGTGCAGTGTAGCTACTCGGGCCAAGGGTAGCTGGTCAGATCGCTACACCGGGCATGCCTCCGACGTGGATGCCTGGCTTATTTGTTCTTATTACTATGGAAATCCATTCTGTATTGCCTTGGCACTAATACAATATATAAAGTAGTCAACCAGGAACATTCTTGTCGATAATGACACACAGACGTTGTATTCTTACTGTTAAATATGCCTTTTTCTGTGTCACCCTTCCCGCGCATGACTCCGACGTGGATGGGTGAACATGATATGATTTACACATAATAACGCGTTGTTTTTGTACAAATACTTAGCCCACCTGTACAATACTGATTATTCAATGTACGACCAAAGTTAAAGCAGGGAAACGTTACTTGTATTATTACAAACAGGAGCACAAACTGCCATGGTGTCCTCGTCCCTTGCAGCTTGTGCCAGGTGCACCAAAACACCCGTATATGTTCATATATATCTAACCACTGGGCTTGTGTCTGGTATGCAGCGATTGTTCAAGTCTTCTTCTATCATGGACAGCCTTATAGTGTACGGACACTTATCATTTATGACATAATTGCCATATTGCTGGCTTGGGGCGGTGGTCGGTGCGAGAGCGGGCCAGGCAGCAACACTAAGAACCAAACTATCTCATGTAAACACCACTTTTGGGCGAGTATCTTGATGACAGCAATAGATGAGGCATTCTTCTATTGTGGGATGCCTCATTTGGTGAAGGATAGCATTGTTTAACTGATTTTAGACGATATTTCTATTTACCTGATATATTTGGTTTTCTCACGCCACCGCGCATGCGCAGTAGGGGCCTGGCAACCTTTTATATTGGCAACCCTTATATCGTCACAGCGGCTTAGGACGAAGCGCTGAGCGCTACATTTAGCAAGAGTCCAATTTGGATTTCATGAAATATCACTACTAAGAGTCATCAGAAATGGTATAAAATATCGAAAAACACAAGATTAATTTTCTATGATAATTGCTGAAGACTACAACGAATGAATTCATCTATAAGAATAATTGTACCAGATATGCAACGTTCCGTTCAAAAGACACAAACATTGACATTGTCTTCGCTCTATCGACGAGAAAAGATAATATTTTTCAGGACAAGACTTTCATCCTTGGCCAGCTCTTTCAAGCAAGGAAAATGCCTATTCTGCGAGGAGATTTTTCAGCATATCGGCGAAGAGCAGGCGATGCCTGCAGGAGCCCAACTTCAACCANACAAATAAGAATATCAGACTAGGCAGTGGGAAGAAATAGAGTTTATGGATATTGTTCCATGGCTTAATAAATAAGACGATTATTCAATTTTTAAAATTTTTTTTTTTTATAGTGAGCCTACTCTAAATCGCTTTATTCTCAACATGATACCATCTCATAACAGTTTGGTGGGGATGCACTTCAATCTGTATCACGATGCATGATATCAAGGCAGGAGGAACATTGACCTCAAAGAGTGAATACACTCGTGACTTGTCATGCACTGATCGCCGTATTTTTCAGTGTTGCTTTATATTACATCTCCACTAGTCGTCACATATATAATCCTTCTCGGTCCAAGCGGTATCGCTTGATTAGTTATGTATCAACAAGTTCGTCCAGTACATCTATCCTGTCACGAAAAGTTCTCAGGAGTGGGTGGAGCACTCCATGTTTACGTCTTAGGACGAGTCTTAGGACGTGTGAAAGAGGCCTTAGCCGCCGCCCTGCTCGCTAGGACACCTCACACCCTGTCCTAGCCAAACCTTGAAATGGGCCCCAGACATAACTACGTCACGGTTTGTTTACATCGGTGCATTGTGGGGATAAGGCGGGGTCGCCGCGGGTGGACCTACGAAGGGAAAACTACGGCGATGGAAGAATTTAGAGTTATTTTGCGCGAAATTGATATTCCAGGTGCTATATTACTGTGCTCTGTTCTCGCTGACAACACTATAGGGTAATTATGGAGGAGAGTTTCACGTTCGTTTTCAGAGACACCAACTACTTTTTCTTGGCCTACAATAGGTGCTTGTTCTAATGGTGCTAGTTTTATTTTGCGCTAACCAAAAAAAAAATTTTTTTTTAAATGAAACCTAACCCCTAACCTTATGTTTTAATAAAACCTAAGCTAACCTAACCTAACCTAACCTAACCTAACCTTACAGGTTTTAAAGAAACCTAACCTAACCTTAACCACAAAGTATACATTTTTTTTTTTTTTTTTTTTTTTTTTTGGGTTTGCGCTAAATAAAACTAGCACCATTAGAACAAGACCTAGTTGTAGGCCAAGGAAAAAGTAGTTTAGAGAAGACCTGAGGTAATGGCTGATGTGCAGAGGCTTCTAAACCAAGAAAACAGAGTCATAACAGAGCCTCGTCAAAAGGTAAGCAACTGGTAGGTACGTAATGTGTCCCTACACCTTGCTTACTTCTTAATGAACTCTGCTGTGACTGTTTCCTGGTTTAGAAGCCTCTGCACATCAACCATCACCTCAGGTCTTCTCTATGTTCTCAGCAGAGCACGGAAATATAGCACCTGGATATCAATTTCGCCAAAAAACCTCGAAATTTTTTCATCGTCGTAGTCTTCTCTTTGTAGTTGTACATTATCATGGTTATGATAGTATTAAAATACCTTAAATGAGTTCTTTTGGTTGTCTTTTCTCATAATAAGTAGGGTATTATTCTAGTGTTTGCCCATACTCCCCCTCTCACAAAACAAGCTTGGGGACCTGGGGAATGCGGGACTTTTGGCTGGGTACAAAATATGCGTCGCAACCACATAGTTTTGAGTTAGGGGTTTGTAAAAATTGCCTAGATCTAGGGAAAATTCATTGGATTTCTCTGAGTCCAGAGACGTGTGAACCTGACGATCCTCACAGAATGATGACCGAAGTGTCGAGAACACCCCAACCCCCCACTAGGAGGTTAGGTTAATTTGGTTAGGTTAAGGTAGGTTAATTTGGTTAGGTTAGGTTTGGTTATATTTGGTTTGGTTATATTTGGTTTGGTTAGATTTGGTTAGATTAGATTTGGTTAGGTTGCTTAGGTTAGATTGTTAGGTTAGGTTAGGTTAATTTTGGTTAGGCAAATTTATTAGATATAAGGTAATTACCCTAGATCTAGGGAATTTTACCACCCATACACAACTCTTAAATAATGTGTTTCCGACGCATAATTTGTTCCCCACCCGAAACCCCGCATTCCCACAGGTCTCTAAAACTTGTTTGGTAACTTGGGGGAAGTGGGAGCGTATGGGCAAACACTATAATTTTATGTGTGGGGTTTAATATTTAATGTGGGGTTTCGGGTGTGGGAACAAATTATGCGTCGGAAACACATAATTTAAGAGTTGTGTATGGGTGGTAAAATTCCTAGATCTTGGATAATTATAATTACCTATATCTAGAAAATTTGCCTAACCAAAAATTTAACCTAACCTAAACCAAATATAACCTAAGCTAACTTAACCAAATCTAATCAAACCTAACCTAACCAAATATAACCTAACCAAATATAACCTGCCCTAACCTAACCTCCTAGCGGGGGGTTGGGGGGGTTCTCGACACTTCGGTCATCATTCTGTGAGGATCGTCAGGTTCACACGTCTCTGGACTCAGAAGAAATCCAATGAATTTTCCCTAGATCTAGGCAATTTTTACAACACCCCTAACTCAAAAACTATGTCGTTGCGACGCATATTTTGTACCCCAGCCAAAAATCCCGCATTCCCCCAGGTCCCCAAGCTTGTTTTGTGGGAGAGGGGGAGTATGGGCAAACGTGCACTAGAATAATACCAGGAATTTTAACCCCCATAAACACAACTCTTAAATTATGGTTTCCGACGCATAATTTGTTCCCACCCGAAAACCCCGCATTCCCACAGGTCCCAAAACTTGTTGGGGGAAGTGGGAGAGTATGGCAAACACTAGAATTTTAGCGAATTCCATAGATCTAGGGTAATTACCTTATATCTAGAGAAATTTGCCTAACCAAAACTAAACTAACCTAACCAAATTAACTAAGCTAACCTAACCAAATATAAACCAAACCTAACCTAACCTAACCAAATCTAACCTACCCTAACCTAACCAAATCTAACCCCAACCTCCTAGCGGGGGTTAGGGGGGTTCTCAACACTTCAGTCATCATTCTGTGAGGATCGTCAGGTTACACGTCTCTGGGACTCAGAAGAAATCCAATGAATTTTCCCTAGATCTGGCAATTTTACAACACCCCTAACTCGAAAACTATGTGTTGCTACGCTTATTTTGTACCCCAGCCAAAATCCCGCATTCTCCCAGGTCCCCAAGCTGGTTTTGTGGGAGAGGGGGAGTATGGGCAAACACTAGATAATACCCCACTTATTATGAGGAAAGACAGCAAAAGGAACTCAATTAATAAGGTATTTATATTATCATAACCGGGAATATGTATACAACTACAAAGAGAAGACTAAGACGATGAAAAATTTCGAGTTGTTTGAGCGAAATTGATATTTCCCGGTGCTATATTTCGTGCTCGCTGACAACATAGAGAAGACCTGAGGTGATGGTTGATGTGCAGAGGCTTCTAAACCAGGAAAACAGTCACAGCAGTCTCATTAAGAAGTAAGCAAGTGGTAGGGACACGTTACGTACCTACCAGTTGCTTACCTTTTGACGAGGCTCTGTTATGACTCTGTTTTCTTGGTTTAGAAGCCTCTGCACATCAGCCATTACCTCAAGTCTTCTCTATAGTGTTGTCAGCGAGAACAGAGCACAGTAATATAGCACCTGGAATATCAATTTCGCGCAAAATAACTCTAAATTCTTCCATCGCCGTAGTTTTCCCTTCGTAGGTCCACCCGCGGCGACCCCGCCTTATCCCCACAATGCACCGATGTAAACAAACCGTGACGTAGTTATGGGTAGGGTCCATTAGGACGAGTCTTAGCGATTTAGGATGCGCTCGAAATGATTTAGGACGCCGGCCGCCATATTTAAGACTCGAGCGAGTCTAAGACGAATCCTAAATCTATATAAGTATGGGCCCAGGACAAAGTCGCTGGAGGTAAATAGTCGTATGTACAGATGGAAGAATGGTGGCAGCAAGGTGTGTGTGATGTGTGTGACAGGAGTGGATGAAACCGTGGAGCACTTGATGCTGGAATGTGAACGGTATGAGTATGCTAGAACAAAGATGTTAGAGGTAGTGGTAGGAGAGGTCGGAGTGGAAGAATGGCGAGAGATGAGAGACAGGAGAGTGGAGATGGAGTACCTGCTGGGGTTGTGTGCTGAGTGGAGGAGTGACAGTCGTGTGATTGAGAGTGTAAAAGAATTCTTGGAGAATTCTTGGAGAGCACGTAGGAGAGAGCATGAGAGGCAGGGGGCCCCTCAGTGATGGGGGACCCCGTATGAATGTGATGCAGAGAGAGGAAAGAGGGGAAAAAGAAATCCCTAGTTTTGCTTCTCTCCCAACAGATTACGTGTGTGGGAGAACGCCGGACCAAAGGCTTCACTGACAGCATCTGCTGGGGGACTCTCAAATCAAGATCAAGGCTTCTTCACCAAAATTCGCCTCAATTTTCAAAATGGCTCCAAGTGGTAGGAGTGGTATTTGCTGTGCTTGCGGGAAGAAGAGGAGTAATCATCCCGGGATACGACTTCATCTTTTTCCCAAAGATGCCAGAAGGTACGTACTATAGTGTTGCGATATCTAAAGGGATGAGATGTAGCAATCATTCAAAAGACAGATGTAAAACTGAGCCAGAGACGTGAGGCAACGAGTGTGAGCGACTAGTACTAACAATTCCTTGAAATGTAACTTAATTTAACAATGTAGAGTCCTCTAACATCAGCGCGGATCACAAGTCAAGGTAAAGGCCGGTTCCCATCAGCCCGCTTGTATGGCCGTCTTACAACAACACCGCTCAACAATGACGTCACCATCATCACCGCTTGAGTGGTATTTGTGGTAACGGGGCACAGTTGGCAACTCCGCTCGAGCAGAGTTGCCAACTGTGCCCAGTTACCACAAATACCACTCAAGCGGTGATGATGGTGACGTCATTGTTGAGCGGTGTTGTTGTAAGACGGCCGTACAAGGGGCATTCTACGTAAAGTGTACACACCCTCCTGACACCTTGGTCACAGAATCGCATGAAATTGACATCATTTGTTGGTTATGATGAATAAAGTTCACGTACCAAGTATGAGGCCTATCAGGTCATTGAGGTCATATATATGGGCAGGTCAATTTTGGGTCAAACTGATTGACCCTAAACCTTTGAGAGGTCATAACTTTGGCCAGAATTGACCATTCTGAACAATTTTGGTACCAAAATGCTCAGGAGAAAGAGATCTTTCAAATGAGTGGAAGAATGACATTCCTGGGACAATTTTTGCCATGATTACCCTTTTTTGAACTCTTTGACCTTTGACCCTGGCCAAAGTGCAACTTCGATCCGCCCAATTTTTTTTCTGAAGTTAGCTCTATTTATCCTCCAGCTCCAGGAAAAATAAAAACGGGATCTCCATGGGTTTTGAATCCATGGGCATTTATGTACCACCAGGTGGGTGGTTTTTTCAGTCATGTCGCTCTACTGGGGCCGTTTATGACATCAGACAGTGTTCGTAATAGTGATTTTGAGAATGTTTGATTTATCTTGACACAGTCATCATATTTCAGTCTTTCCAAACACGACCTCTCCCCCTTCCTAGGCTGCCCTGCCTTTTTTCAGTCTTACATTAGATGTTATTTAATACAAAACATTAGACAAAAGATTATTTAGGACAAAAATTTAAACAAAAACTTTTAGACAAAACATTGTTTAATACATACATAGGTACTCATTTGAGCAGAGCCATCACTTTGTTTGTTGCATCAGACTCCTTCTTGCTAATCGTGTAGGTTCTTCCTGTTGCAGTTTTTGGTTCTACTGACACCAAAATGTCAGAGATGTCCATAAAACAAGAATCTTCCATTTCAGGGAAGCAAAAACTGGGAGAGGGTCCATGCGGGTGAAGAAATTTCACATTCACTTCTTGTGACTGGAAAAGCTTCAGAAATGCAAGCAAGCCACCAATGTCCATCGTAAATCACAGTGACATAGCCTGCAAGTTTTCCATTGAACACTGGACATGAAATATTTTTTGTTACTGATTCTAATCTAAAAGTGTCACAGAGACTAAATGGGCGAACTTGGAGAGCCTCCTTTGATATTGGAATGAACGAATGAAGTTTTTGTGTGCCTGGAATAGTTTTGGTCGGAGGTCTGGTTTTCAAAAGTTCTTCCTCCTGTTCATATTCCTCTTGAGTTCCATATCCAAACTTCATATTCCCAAGAGTTTCAGCGAATACAAACAAATCTCTTGGTGCTACAATCTGCTTGTCATAGGGTCTTCTCAAGCTCTCTTTAGTTGCCTCCCTTTTGATGGTGCCACCTACGCCGTCTGATGGGCCTTTCCCATGGCATTTAGTCTCTGTGACACTTTTAGATTAGAATCAGTAACAAAAAATATTTCATGTCCAGTGTTCAATGGAAAACTTGCAGGCTATGTCACTGTGATTTACGATGGACATTGGTGGCTTGCTTGCATTTCTGAAGCTTTTCCAGTCACAAGAAGTGAATGTGAAATTTCTTCACCCGCATGGACCCTCTCCCAGTTTTTGCTTCCCTGAAATGGAAGATTCTTGTTTTATGGACATCTCTGACATTTTGGTGTCAGTAGAACCAAAAACTGCAACAGGAAGAACCTACACGATTAGCAAGAAGGAGTCTGATGCAACAAACAAAGTGATGGCTCTGCTCAAATGAGTACCTATGTATGTATTAAACAATGTTTTGTCTAAAAGTTTTTGTTTAAATTTTTGTCCTAAATAATCTTTTGTCTAATGTTTTGTATTAAATAACATCTAATGTAAGACTGAAAAAAGGCAGGGCAGCCTAGGAAGGGGGAGAGGTCGTGTTTGGAAAGACTGAAATATGATGACTGTGTCAAGATAAATCAAACATTCTCAAAATCACTATTTACGAACACTGTCTGATGTCATAAACGGCCCCAGTAGAGCGACATGACTGAAAAAACCACCCACCTAGTGGTACATAAATGCTCATGGATTCAAAACCCATGGAGATCCCGTTTTTATTTTTCCTGGAGTTAGTTATAAAAGATAAATAGAGCTAACTTTAAAAAAAAAATTGGGCGGATCGAAGTTGCACTTTGGCCAGGGTCAAAGGTCAAAGAGTTCAAAAAAGGGTCATCATGGCAAAAATTGTCCCAAGAATGTCATTCTTCCACTCATTTGAAAGATCTCTTTCTCCTGAGCATTTTGGTACCAAAATCGTTCAGATTGGTCAATTCTGGCCAAAGTTATGACCTCTCAAAGGTTTAGGGTCAATCAGTTTGACCCAAAATTGACCTGGCCATAAAAATGGTCATGGGTGACCCAGAGCCATAAAAATGGGTATTTGATGTTATCTCACCAGACCCAACTTGCATGCAAAAAACCATCAAAATCCATGACCTAGTTTCGAGATTTTGCCAAATAGTGTGTACACTTCACGTAGAATGCCCCACAAGCGGGCTGATGGGAACCGGCCTTTAAGAGTGAAGTCTGTCAGAGTATGTAGTACAAACAAAGTCCATTAATGCACTCCAACAACGAACAGTCTTCCTGCTGGGGTTGTTGGGCCCCTTGATTTGTTCAGTTCAAAGCCAGACTGGTGCCCTTCAGTCTGGTTTTCCCCATAATCTTTTATCAAAATTCTGTGGCAAAAAATTTTTCAAACAACTATTTCCTAAGATAACTAACACTCACACTCAAACATCATCTTCTGCTTCTTAAATGACTTTCCTCTCGGGGGTGTTTTGTGGGTTCAGGTCATTTCCCCACTGTCATTTGCCCCACCAAAAGGTCTTTTTCGCCCAACTTCCCCCAGGTTTTTCGCCCACCGGTGGAGTCATTTCCCCCACTCGGTGGGTCTTTTCGCCCACATTAGATAACTCCTTTCTGTGCAACCCCAAAGTTGAGTTGGCGTCAAATTAGGTTGGGTTGTATAGTTCCTAATGGCTCGAGTGGTTATTTTTCGGTTCAGGGGATAATTATTATTTTATTTTTTTTTTTTATTAAAAAAGATAAACTAAAATTTTAAAAAAGTCAGAATTACAAATAAGTTCTCAGTCACCTCTCTCTGTCGTTTCAAAGTACGCCTTCTCTCCTAATGCTTCCTAGCGCTTGCCCAAAGATTTGTCGCTGTATTTTTTTTTTTCATACATTTTATTCTTTTTATGTGGCTTTTGGGTTTTAAAAAAGTTTTTTACATGATTTGTGCATTGTTGAAAAATATTTGTGGGCAAACCAAAATTTTTATGTGGACGACTGACTCTTGGTGTGGGCGAAATGACCGAACCGTTGTGTCTAGCAGTTTTCTGCCTGCCATCCATGTGATCCTAGCAAGGGGGGTCCTCCCAGGTGGTGAACTAGGTAAACCAGAGACAGAAAATTTCCAATATAGGTCTAATGTGAATTTTTATCAGAGTCGCAAAAACGAAAAAAGGAAATGCCTGCCCCATGCCCCACTTTTTGGCACATTCTTTGTTGGTAACCTGCTCCAGTAAATAATATTTAATGGACTTATAAAATATAATCATTGTTTTTTCCCTATTAAAAATTTCTTTTTTAAAACCTAACCCGTGCTCCTCATCTTAAAGAAAATGGGATAGGGGGCCTTAGTATTTCAGTCAAAGGACAATCTTTCAATATCAATGCTGAAATTTGTAAATTACTTTTGAACCCAGGGTATAAAAAATGTAGTAGATACACTCGAAAACTCTTTTCTACCCTTATGAATGCAAAATTTCACTTTTTTTTTCCCAGTGCTGTCCCTTTTTTTGCTTTCATATCGTAGGTACAGGGTTGAAAAGTATATTTTTTTCCTTATAAATGTTTGTTATAATGCCCCCCTTTTAAAACCCGTGATTATTTTATCAAAAGAAAATTTTGGTAATAAATTTACTGTGTTTTTTGCAAGGATTCTTCAAGGGATTATTAAATTGCCTTATTGATGTTTGGGTGGTTCTGCTATGTCCTAAAAAAAAAAAGGGAAGACAGCAATATTTTTTGCTGAAAATTTCCTTATTCAAAAAACCCTTTTTAAAAGCTATCTATCCCTTTTTTTCCATCTTTGATCTTTTTATGATTCTAAAATAACATGTGATTGCAAAAGAATGAAATGGATGAGGGCCCGGGACATTGCTTTTGAGAAAAACTCAAAAACCCATCTCCCGGGGACCATTTCATCCCAAAATGGCTTGGCACCAGGGGCAACTGGTGGGGAACAGTCCCCCGTCCCCGGGAAATGACCTTTTCTTTCACTTAAGGAAAAGTACTCACCCATTATGTACTGGGGGAATGAAAAACACAACCCAAATTTATTTTGACAGAAAGAATGATACCTGACAAAGTTACTAAGAGAGTAGAAGAGATGTTGAAAATGTTTAAATAATAGTATATTTATGAAATGGTTAAATTTTTGAATAATTATACTATTTTGCTTTCCCAACAGCTGGCTTGGAGGAACAAAAACCTCAAACATGTTTGGAAATTAAAAGTTACATAACATTTATGTCATGGTATTTATTATAAGTGAATATCAACATCCATATTGATGTTTCCACCCCTTTTATCAGTTAATGGTATAATGTTTTGATTTATATATTATATTAAAATTTTACAATATATATTACACTTTTCATTAGTATTAAATACCAAATTAAAATTTTGTAATTTATTGTTGTACAATGTAAGTTCCCGAACTAAATGATTGCTAAAAGTTAATTTTTTTTCCCCCACAGAATGCCCCCCATCCCCCGCATGGACCTGCCATTGAGCCGCCCATTCTGAAAAGCGCATCTCATTTTTTGGTAGTTTAGTTGCTTTTTGACACCTTGTTGCCTACGCAGACATCATTTCCCTGTAAAGAACATTTATTTTACATCTATTTGGAACAAAAGTTTTTCAACTATGAACATGTTTCCACCCCTTTCACTATTTTAAATGTCACATTTCATACAGTAGGTCAATGTGGCTCAAAGACTGGAAAATGTTTACTATAATTTGATAAAACCCCTCTAATGTTTTCATAACATTTCAGAGTATGATGCCCCCTTTTGTGTCTTGTCCCTTTTCCATGAACCACCAAGATCTCACACTCCATGTCTTCTGTTCGGGCTCAAATCTCGCAGAGGGCCCTCGTTTCGTGCAGATCTTGGGATGGTAAAAAATTTTTAAATGAAAAAGTACTGTCTTGATACTTTTTTTCTCTTAAGAAAACCACCAGTACCCTTTTAGGTCATAACAAAAGAATTTTTAGAGGCTTGTCCTTTCTTCTAGTCCCTTCATTACTTTAAAACCCCCTTTGTCTCCCACACAATCAAACCTACTTTAGATTATCTTTGCCACCACACTTTTCATTTTGTTTTTCCCTTTTAACTTTTTATCACTCCTATACACTCTATGTACTCCTATTAATTTGTTAAGAACACTATGCCTGCCTTTTCCCCTGAAAACTAGATGAATTATAAAATAAAAAAATTAAATTTTTTTATAGGGAATTTTTTTTTTTGTTTAATCTCAGAATGTTTATACGATAATATGATTTCTTTTTAAAAATTATCATTGCTTGCAAATTTGATGATTTTTGTAGAATTTTTTTTTTTAAAAATTTTATCTTTTTTTGGGATTTTAGCTTCAGAAAATTTTTCAAATTTTAAAATTTCTATCTCATATGTTTTTAAAAAAAAATGATACAAATGGGATAAAGTATTTTTTGTAAGCAACTGTTTTTGTGTATGTTCCAAGCCCATGTTTGGGAGTCATAATGTTTGAAGAATGAATTCTTAACATACAATGATGAGAAATGAATTCTTTACAGGCAGCCAATAATTGATATTAGAGTTATGTCCCTTTTAAATTTTTAATAATTATAATTTTGGTAATTATATTTTGTTTTTTATTACTATGATTTTTTTCATAGGTTTTCGAAATTTTTTTTTGTAATTAGTTTGACATTACTGGTTGGTTTTATTGTTTAGCACTAATGAGTATAAAAAAAATGACCCACAATTTATGTTTATTGCTAAATGTTCTATCAATGCTTACGACTGGGATGACACAACAGTGGTGGCTTTTACAAAGAAATGCCCGGAGTCGTCCTCTCTGACTCCAAATTGCAGGGAGGACACCTTGCTTCATTTAGGACCATGGCACAAGGTAAGAAACTTAAAAGTAACTAAACTATATACAGTAAAAGCCTTATAACTCCATGATAGGGGCTCTGGCCCTCCGGTTATTCATGTCCAATTAAAAAGCAATGGTCTCGATATGGGAAAAAAGAAGAAAAAAAAAAAAGTAAATAAAGTACTGTAAAAGCATAAAAACTAAAACTTACCAGTGAAGGGGTTTAAAATAATGTGCTGGATTTGATATCAAACTCAGCACAAAACACGCATGGACGCACCTGCACCCATCCTTGCCAGCACTTTAACTTTTTCTGCGGCTCAGGGCCTAGGCTCTTCAATTTCATTCCCTTCCTGCTGGAGACCCCCCTTGCGTGATGGAGCTGACATCTTGATATACAGTACTGTATGATGTAATCCCAAACACGTAAAATAGGTGGCAAAGTAAAGCAAAGGTCGGGAACCATGCGTAGGCTGCGCCCATGTTTTTGTGGTCCAAGCACCGTCTTGGATTACGAATCCCAATCCAAAAAACACTTGCTGAAATGTGTGTTTATACTATTTTTTGTGATATGTTTGCAATTTTTTGGCATTTGATTATTATTTTGGGCCCTCCTACCAAGCTTGTTTGTGTTTTTGAAGCAGAAACCAATCCTTTTTAAATTTTCGACAAAAAACTGAATTCGTATCCAAGACGGTGCTTTGACGAATAAACCAGGGCTCAGCAGCTGACAGCCTACACGCTGGTTCCCGCCCTTTTTGCTTTACTTTGCCACCTATTTTACGTGTTTTGGGATTACATCATACAGTACTGTATTTCAAGATGTCAGCTCCATCACGCAAGGGTGTTCCCCCAGCAGGAAGGGAAATGAAATTGAAGAGCCTGAGCCTGCAGGAAAAGATCAAAGGACAAAAATACGACTTTATGCGACTGAGGATATGCCGGTGAAAAAGCGAAGAGATGCAGTTATAAACACCCAATATGCCGAGATACATTATTTTTGCCGACTTTCTGTTACATGTTCACACAAGAGGTTGTGAGGGCATGATATGCCGAGTGAAAAAACAAGAGATGCAGTTTTGGGGTGAGGCAGTAGCGAGTGGTTAGCGTCACTGAGTGGCGTTCTCGAAGACACGATTTCGATCCTCGAGTGAGACCCATAAAATCCACTTGAAATCTTTCTGCATCCGTCGAGTGGCCTAAGAACACCCAAAATGCCCTGCCATAACTCCCCCTTCGGACTGTGAGGGGCAGGGGAGGACACAGGGGCGGCATTGAGCCTCTAATCACAAGGCGCAGTCCAGGGGCCGGATTAAGGGGGGGGCTCCCCTGGGCTCTAGTCCCGGGGCCCCCACCATATTACCGTATTTGCCGGCGCATAAGCGCATTTTTTTTCCCTTAAAAAGGAATACAAAGTTCACCCTGCGTCTAATGCGGCCATATTAGCGAATGAGGGGTCGGGCAGAGAATGCAGAACACCCGGTGGTGTATTAACTAAAGGGGTCGGGAGTGACTATGTTGAGCAGTAGTCCACTGAGCACAAATTTGTAACTGTGTTATCAACAGTAATGCATAATACTAAGCAAAGGTTGGAGTTTAAGAGAAAACAAGAGCTGAGGCAACAAGATAGCGATTGTTGCTGTAAAGATGGCCGGTCAGATGTAAACATCATCCACCCCCCGCTGTGCTCTCCTTTGTAAAACACTTGATATCTCGGGTCTGCCGCTTCACCTGGGATATTTTCAGTGCAGCGAACGCCCTCCGTGCACCCACCATGGGTTCATTCCCGCTCAGACTCCTCCCCGCACCCATGGAAAAGACAAACATCCCGCATATAAGAGGGTGGGCCCTTAACCCGCATTCGACTCGGGCCACGCAAGTTGACCACAACAGTTGGAAGGAGATGATAGAAGGGAGGCAGAAAATGGTGATGGAGTTTTCGCGGGAATGAGTATTGTTGATAAAGGGAAAATAGTGAAACAAAGAGCGTGTTAATTTTTTAAATTTGGAGGAGGGTGAGAGGGAGTGTAGTATTTGGGGAGTCTGTCTATACCCCACAAGGATGGAGAAAGGGGGGTCCTAGCCTTGTATTTTATTTGACAGCGAGTCTTTGTACAACGTAGGGACAAGAGGTGCGCGGCGTGTGTGTCTCTGTGTGTCCTGGGGCTGACTGAATTACCTGGCTGGTGTAAGTGGTTTTTTGCAGTTGTGTCGACGAGGACAAGTCAGGTCAGCGTCAGGTCACCCTCTAATCCTGGTTTCCCAGACTGGGGGGTGGCCTAAGCCGATTTCAAGTGTGGGAGTGCGTGTGTGTGTTAGCACCGCTATAGTGGTAAGCAAGGTGGGATAGGAGACAGCAAAGTTGTACGTAGCCTACCCCTTCGACCCCTCAATTTCCCCACCCTTGTACCTCTCGGATAGGAAATTGTATGAAAGAGTGTAGTAAAAAGGCTTTCAATGGTACTTGTAGACGGGGCAAAAGTCTTCCACACGGTAGGCCTACACCAAGACCAAACCATCACGGCGCCACAACCGTCCGCCTCAAGGCAGAAAACACACCACACACATGGGGGAACGGCCACCGTCTCTCACATCTGTAGAATTTCTTTCATTCAAACAAATAGACGTGTTACACTAAACGGTGCGCCGCTGTCACGGCTCCAATACATCACCGTCCTGTCACGTAACGGTTTCTGGGGAAGAATATTTTTAACGTAAAGAGACTGTGCCGTTTCTGATAATTGTCGTTTTCTCAAGGCTTTTTTGTACCCAAAACAGTGTCTTTTTTGGGGTTTAACTCCTCTTCGTCATCCAACAGAAGTGCTATTAATTCAAATTTTTCAACCATAGCCTCTGAGGCACATGTCTGCTTAGAGGGTGAGCAGGAAAATGCCGAAAATGACGGAAAACCCTGACGAATAGTGTGAATACAAGGCACGGCTGACGGAACCCCTGCCGTGATTTCAGAGTGTGAACAGCCTTCACCTTACCTTCTTGAAGAAGACTAATCAGGGCCCTCGCGACTGTGATAGATTCATAGGTGTAACAGGGCAAAATATCGTTGATCCCGACAACGGTGCCCTTTAACAATTACAAAAAACAACAAAAAGGTAGAGACCGTTACCCCTTTCAGTGTTACCTAAATATCTTCGAAATTTTTGTTATTGGGCAACCACGATTTCGAGGCAAAAACTTACGTCCTCCTGAATAGTTTTGATGTGGTTTGTATTAAACTGGCTCTCGTTTTTGTCGGAAATCAATGTTTGTTTACACGTGTGTGTGTGTGCGCAATGGGGGGGGGGGGGTAAGCCTGCCCTCCAGGTCCGCCGCGCAAACATTGCTACGCTTCACACTGCCATATTACGGGGACTTCTCGTTTTTTCTCTAATCACTGTTACTAAACCAAACCCCACCTCAACCTAACCTAATCTGATTTAACCTAACTTAACTTTCTGGCTGAAATAACGGTAGATTTCGGTACTACTGTGTAATGCCATTATTATTCAATTGCGCCATGGGAAAAGGGGTTCAAAAAAACTCAGAATGAAGGGAAAACTACACGATGATGTAGGTAAAAGTCCTAGGACTTTTGAAAACCCACTACCAAAATAATACCAATATCTATACTGCAAATTTTCCACAAATTCTAAAAACAGCAGAAAGCAACAAGGCATACCTACAACATTAAATCTAAGCTATATGTCATAGGTAGCAAAATATTAGAATATCAATTCGTTGGGGGCCATCCTGCAATATATTATGACAGATTTTGGTTACCCTGTCATCCCTTTACATTTTAACTAGTATAATTTTCATTCACATGCACTGCACTGTGAATATTTTATTTAGGTACATGCTCATAATCATTTGCTTTCCCATACAAAACCTTTTTTTTTTTTAAATAAATTTGATAAATTTACGAAATTATTTTTTCCCCTCAAAAACACCAATATTTTTTTTTCTTTAAAAAATCCTTGTAACATAGGGGTGCGTCTTATGCGGAGGTGCGTCTTATGCGCCGCAAATACGGTATATTAGCTTTAAGCAAATATTAAAACATTGGCAAGTTACAAAACCAAACATATTGTCTGTCTCTGTTTCATCCTTTATCTCTGAATACCATCTTGCATTAACAGTTCTTTGCCAAGCATAGGCCCCCAAAATACCCCCAAAAGTGCTTAATTTTCGTGCGAATATAGGGCCCCCACAAAAGCTGAGCCTCAGGCTCCCACAGCTCTTGATCCGGCCCTGGCGTCACTATAACAACCCTGCCTGCGCCACCACGGGCGAGGGCCAACCATCCACAGCCCCGAGTGAGCCTCCAGGGCCTACCATCCCCCCTGGAGCTCACTGCCTACACGCGTAAGCATAGGTGTGTGGGGTGTGTAAAAAAAAAAATAATAATAAATAATAATATAAAAAAAAAAAAAAACTTTGTCTTGCCATGCCGAGTTATATCAAATTCCGAAATTATACAGTGCCGAGTTATAAGGGTTTTACTGTACTATGTACTATCCTTGGATGGGGCCAGAGGACGCAAGGGTGGCGGGCTGGCACTGCCTGCGCTTACCAGGACAGACAGAGTTGGACCGTAGTCGCGGGCGTCGAGGGGGGGGGGGGGGGGTTTGCGGTTGGTTGTGGGGGGTTTTTGTGTGTAGTGTACTTTGTGTATTGTAATTAAGGAACTGTGTGCCTGTAGGGATACAGAGTAGCCCTTGCGACCATCTGCAAGAGATGGGATGGCGACTGTGTACTGACTGTCTTTGTAGTGAGTGTGCTTTGTTCATTAAACTAACCCAGCTAACCATCACCAGCGGGCCGACGTAGGCCGTAGAGCGGTGAACGGCGGCCGCCGGCGGCAAATTTACCTCCGTCAGCCCCCGAAGGCCCGCTGGTGTATTTTCAGACGGGATAATTTACTATGTTGAAAATTAATGTACAGAATTTCAAGAATTGAATATTTCTATGTGTAAACATTTTGAAACAACAGTTATATGATTATCTTGCTGTAGTATTACATCAGTAGTGACAAGCAGCGGCAACTTGACGTCAATCCTCCGGAGGCCCGCTGGGCGCTGGTACGTATTTGTAAGTGGGAAATATTCATTTCATATTATATATATTAACTCAGTAATATACATAGTATCTCAATATCGGTACCATCACTATTATTAGGCCTGTTCAAGCTATTAAAAATTGTTATAAAAGTTTTTATAATAGTTTATAGAAATTATCATATATCAGTTTATTTCAAATATTTCCAGCTTAATCAGGAACACCCAGAGATACATAGAAATAAAGATGAGATACGTACATAGGAAGGAGTTTACATGGAAAAAAGTTATCAGTTAGTCTATGTGTGTAGCTAGTATCATATAAAAATAACATTTGATTAATCGCGGCAAAGATTATTACGGGACAACACAAGGTCATATTTTCCCTTATTTCAATAACTTCCAACATATTCTCAACATATATCAATACTCAACGGTACACCTAATAAGGAATATGTAGATGATGGAGTTAACATATGAATAATATCATGATTTAGAATATAATATTATTTGAAATCATTTCCCAGCTATCAATGCACTAAACTGCCAGACGTACGATAGCCATTACAAAGGGTTAAAAATCCACAAAAGGCCTAAACTGTCACCCTTAACCAGTCGATAACATAATGAGAACTTAGTTATAACATGTTTTCGCTCCTTCATTATATCGAAATAGACTGAATAATATAAATAATTGCAGTACAACACGTTATTTTAGGAATTCCTCGACGGCACCGGGCGCTGTCAGTGAGTGAAATCAATTAGTTAGTTGGAAAACGCACGAGTGGGTGGATGTTGTTATGTTGTTCGTTGCATCCTATATCCTTCTACATAGCTGTTCAGTGTTCCACGTACACCAGCATGTAAACCCAATAACGAATTTTTTTTTACTTATAAAATAAACAATGTCCGTAGCAATTATAATCGTAGCAATCTCCTTTTCATCGTATTACTGGATAACGACAGGAATATTTCTGGTTAAATTTTCTGAGCATATTGCATTATATAGTAATGTTTTTATAAGTGTTGAACAGCCCATTAGTCTATTAATCGGCTAATGGATTGTGCAACACCCCTTAAAACATTACTATATCTGCAATATACTTAGAAAGTATAACCATAAATATTCCTCAATCAGTTAATATAACAGCGGCAAATGGTCATATGCCCTACGGCGGGCCGCTCCGGTGAGCCTCTGAGCAAATTCCCAGCGGCCCTACGTCGTACACTTCCGTCGGGCCGCTGGTAAGACATACGGAGGGCCTCCAGAGGCCCTCTGTCTTTGTGTTTGCTGGGAAGAAATGCCCCTAGTGTCTTTCGCCTGTGTTTTGACCTCGTGAGCTACATTAACTCGCTTCATCTTGACACGCCGGATCCTGTAGAAGTTGCTGTAGAAGTAAATGGCCTGCAGCGGTCATTGTTACGGAAAACACCTTTTCCTGTACAGCCTTTTAGCCTGTTTATCTCTGTGTTTACGTGCCTCTGATCAGCGCGGGAAGATGAGCCTCCCTGATGGTACGTCACGGAGCCTGAGCCTGAGCGTCTGCAAATCTTGAGTGCGTTTTGAGAACTCGGGGAATTTGCAGATTTTGATTGCGGATTATTTAAAAACGGCTGACTGGATACAAAAAGTGACGACGTATTGTTGATATACTCGTCAATGGCTATGATTTGACTGCATTAAATCAGGAATGATGAAATGGTCTGGACGACTACTTTAACAGTTATTACGTAAGGCCTCTTCCATTTGCGACATTTCATGAACCAGTTCACGGAACCCAAGAATTCAGGCGTTCCATTTGCGCACGAAAACCTAGGTCCGAGGCGACCCGCGTAGTGACTCACCATAACCCGTGAACTTTCTCCACCCACATCCTTTGGTGGGTAGAATTTTCAGTTCATCCAGTTCATAACAGAGAGTGGCATGGCAGAAAGTTAAATAAACGGGAAGAGTTAACGAAGGAGACGAAGTGGAAGAGGACCTATGAAGCGATAACAACAACGGTCACAAGAAGAAGAAGAAGAAGAAGGCCGCCGCCTTATATGTCGGTCACAAGAAGAAGAAGAAGAAGGCCGCCGCTTATCAAAGCCAACCATTCACAGTCACAGACTGGGTGATATGATGTAAACTATCGCCATGCTTAATTTGGTACCATTTTACCTCATACCTCACACAATACCTCATCATATCTGTCAAAGATGCCAGCAGTGGATGGTACTGGTACATAATATCTTCCTCTTCATCACTAGAATCGTCCATCATTGCGAGAATAGCCCCAGACACGGCAGGAATAAGCTCTCCTTCCTCTTGCCTTGCCATCTTGGTTTGTTTTTAAACAAAAAAACGGGGTTTTTGCGTTCCATTTGTGACATGCGAACCCAACCCTGAACCCAGAACCCAACCGTGAACTGAAAGAACTGGTTCATGCAACTTGGGCACAAATGGAAGAGGCCTTTAATGGGGTATAATGGCTTAATGCTTTATTTCTTCGAAGAAAAACTTCGCTAGCGATTACCGATCGCGGAATTTTAATTCAAACTTAAATAAATATTCCGCGATCGCGGAACGCCAAATTTTCTATCGCGGAATAGCGATAGTGGACCACCTATTTTTGGATCGCGTGCCCAGCACTGGTCCGAGGAAGGAAGGGAATGAAGGAAGGAGAAGAGGAGAGGGAAGGTAACTGTTGCTAAAATCCTCATGCATATGTTGCAGAAGATATATTCATCAGGCACGCCTTCCATTAAACAAGGTGTTGGAATGATCTTGGCCTGTGATTTCAAAGCTTAGGAATTTATATTTGACAATGAAAGAAAATAGAGATTATGGTGTAGAGATAAATAAGAGAAAAAGCAAAATCGTGTCTCGTGTATTCAATGTAAAGGATAAAACAGAAAAAAATTAGGGCTAAAGACCCCCTCAAACCCATGCGGATATGTGGATATTTGCCTCTCTCTCTCTCTCTCTCTCTTTTTACTGTTATCAACGTAAGCCTTTCCATTAAACAAGGTGTTGGAATGATCTTGGCCTGTGATTTCAAAGCTTAGGAATTTATATTTGACAATGAAAGAAAATAGAGATTATGGTGTAGAGATAAATAAGAGAAAAAGCAAAATCGTGTCTCGTGTATTCAATGTAAAGGATAAAACAGAAAAAAATTAGGGCTAAAGAAGGCAGTGCCGATGGTAAGGCAGGTGTGGGAGTGATAAACAACGGTAAAGGCAACGTAACGAAAACAGTGGAGCGCCATCCTGTGTAGCTGCTCCCGCGCAAATTTATATTGTTTTTACTATAGTATATGTGGTGCCTGGTGTGTTCAGATACGCTGACTGGCTTGTCTACAGTGCTATAGGTAAGGAAGATCCTCTTTCAGCAGGGTGCTATCATTGTGTCGAGAAAGAGTGTGTCCCAGATGAGTGTCCAGGTGCCGTGGGATGAATCAACCCAACAGTTGGTATTATTTTACACGAATACAGTTTATTCGGGCCGCCTATATTAAATGCATACCAAGCAGACAGGGCGGGGCGAGACAGGGCGGTGAGCACCGCCCTAAGTTTTAATGAAACCTAACCTAAACTTATAGGTTTTAATGAAACAACCTAACCTTATAGGTTTTAATGAAACCTAACCTAACCTTAACCACAAAGTATACCTAACCTAACCACAAAGTATACCTAACCTAACCACAAAGTATACTTAACCTAACCTAACTACAAAGTATACCTAACCTAAGCTAACCTTAACCACAAAGTATACCTAACCTATGCGCACAGGCGGCTATCACCGCCTCTGCGCACCGCCCTGTCTGCTGGGTATGCATGCTGCTATAGGCGGCCTGTTTCAACTGGCGGCCCGAATCAACGGATACCATTTTACACTAGGACCGAAATTCCCTACACAATTGGTAGTTTGGTTTCTGTTTATCTTATTGGATTCTAGGAAACATTCTCTATGAACTTCCGTCGCAAATCATCACTTTTGGAAATATGACAAGATATTTATAGGGAGGAGAGAGCCTAGTGTTAACGTCCGCCACACTCTTCTTCCTCTTGTGACCTGCATCGCCTCTGTTCCAGTGGCGTAGCTAGGTATTTATCATTGGGGGGGCACTAGATGAGCCGAACAAGCCCATACAGCTGGGGAGTTTGATGGGGACTGAGGACTTACTTTCACTTACAGTGCCAAGGTCCCCCCCCCCCCCTGCATATTTTGCATTCTGACCAATATCAAGAGTATATATCTGATGTATGGACTATGGAAGGTTATTATATTTTATTCTAGGAGTGTGTGTTGAGTAGCTGTAGGGTATCATCCAGTTGCTGATGGAGAACGAAATAAAGCAGTCTTGACCAAAAATGAAATACACATATTACCACTTATACAAAATGGAAATAACATAATTGATACTGAAAATAAAGAAAAATGCAGAAGTTTTAAAGCAGCAGGCAAAAAAAAAAAAAATTCCACTGAGAAAGTGAGAATACTTCACTTAAGCAAAATTCTTCTGTTCTTGTGGTTCTCAGCAAACTTATCAACAAATACTTCTAAATCAAGGCTTTTAACTCGCCTGCTTTCAATTGACAACACAGCAAGATTACCTAATCTCACATTGCCCATTGTATTTCTCAGTGTAGTTTTGATTAATTTCAGAGCAGAGAAGCTTCTCTCTGCTGAAGCTGATGACACAGGTAATACTACAGAAAGTTTGGCCAGTCTGTAGAACTCAGGAAATGCCTCTTCATATGGACCAAGAATTCTCACTAAATCTAACAGTGGTTTGGGCTTTTCATTGTCACTTACATCCTTATAGCGTCTTTCTAACATGCGTTTTGAAGAGTGCAGCTCATGGTTAAGATCTTCCTCATTAGCACGAAATGCATGAATAAGTCCAGACATTTTCTCAAAAGATAAGAACTCAGTACTTTGTGGATTCAGTGCCTGTAATGCTTTCATAAGTTCACATGCTTCATTGATGAAGCACCTAGTGGAACACGGTTCCCACGCCACACGGCAGCCTTGGCCAGTGGGGGGGCACCTGGGGGGGCACGTGCCCACCCATGCTGCCCCCCCCCCCCCCCCGTAGCTACGCCACTGCTCTGTTCTTCCCTTGCCGCGGACACATTTTTAATGCAGATTTGGCTTTAGTTAGGAGGGTAAAATTCTAGTGTTTGCCCATACTCTCCCACTTCCCCCAAACAAGTTTGGGGACCTGTGGGAATGCGGGGTTTTCGGGTAGGGAACAAATTATGCGTCTGAAACACGTAATTCAAGAGTTGTGTAGGGGGGGTAAAATTTCCTAGATCTAGGGTAATTTCCCTATATCTAGAGAAATATCCCTAACCAAATTTAACCTGACCTAGAAATAGGGGGGCTTGACTTACCGATAACCTAATCTAATTTAACCTAACCTAACCTCCTAGTGGGGGGGTTCTCGACACTCCGGTCATCATTCTGTGAGGATCGTCAGGTTCACACGTCTCTGGTCTCCGAAGAAATCCAATGAATTTTCCCTAGATCTAGGGAATTTTTTCAACACCCCTAACTCAAAAACGATGTAATTGTGACGCATATTTTGTACCCCAGCCAAATATTCCGCATTCCCCCAGGTCCCCAAGCTTGTTTTGTGGGAGAGGGGGAGTATGGGCAAACACTAGAATAATATCGTTAGGAGCTTAAAGCGTGGGAATAGGTTAGTTTAGGTTAGATTAGTGAGTCTAAAGGTGGGGTTAGATTAGTGAGTCTAAAGGTGGGGTTAGGTTAGTTTAATTTTCATATCTCAGACATTCCTTCCTATGAGAAACTTCTTATATCTCTGAAAGTAGTGATTTGCGGCGGAAGTTCATAGAGAATATTTCTTAGAATCCATTAAGGTAAACAAAAACCACACTCCCAATTGTGTAGGGAATTTCGGTCCTAGTGTAAAAATTTACCCAACAGTTACATAGGTACCTGGAACTGTCGCCAATAGAAATTCTCGCTGACGTCGGCGAGGGTTCCACTTTTTAGCGTCGGCAAGTGTTCCTATTTTTGGCGACAGTTCCAGTTCTTGATATTGATATTACAGCATCCAATATATACATTTAATCAACTTTTACCCGTGTTTCTGCATTACCGTAGATAACACTATAGTCGCCACCTGCACTGATGTCGCCAGCCGCTATATATGGGAGTTGATGTGGCTGGGGAAGTGGGTATGGGTGTTGGTGGTGGGGATGTGGGTGGGGAACGGGCATGGGTGTTGGGGGATGTGGGAGGGTGTTGGTGATGGAGGAGGGTGAATAATGGTAGATTCTTGAAAGACTCCATTATCTCTCTCTCTCTCTCTCTCTCTCTCTCTCTCTCCTCTCTCCTCTCTCTCTCTCTCTCTCTCTCTCTCTCTCTCTCTTCTCTCTCTCCTCTCACTCTCACTCTCTCTCTCTCTCTCTCTCTCTCTCTCTCTCTCTCTTCTCTCTCTCTCTCTCTCTCTCTCTGTTTTGCTCCAAGTGTTTGGGCTTACTAGATGAAACCGTACGCTCTGTTCATGCACTCTGCGTGCGGGACATTAGATGAGATCGAAGTTTTACATACCTTGGTAGCGCAGTCCATTATGACGGCGGGTCACGTCAAGAAGTCTTACGGCGGATTGGCATAGCCCACGGTGTTGACTCGCTCAGCAGGAGTATTTGGCGTTGTCGGTACCTGTGCAGGAGGACAAAGATCCGGATCTTCAAGTTGCTTGTGATCCCTGTCTTACTCTATGGCTGTGAGACATGGACACTAAATAGCGACTTGAAGAAACGAATCGATGCCTTTGGTAATAAGTGTCTTCGCAGAATCATGGGGTATCGCTGGGATGATTACGTGTCAAATCAGCGATTGCACCGTGAAACTGAATCGAGGCCTATTACCTGCATAGTCCGTCAGCGCCAACTTCGGCTATATGGGCATATGGCACGCTAGCCTGAAACCGATCCTGCCCATCGGGTTGTATCTGTAAGAGATAATCCGGCATGGAGGAGGCCAAGGGGGCGCCCACAAAGCTCGTGGCTGGGGCAAGTTGATGTCTCTTGTCGAGAGTTGCTTGGTATGGGAAAGGAGCCTGCATGGGGACTCGCGCGTGGTGTCCCCCGGGAGTGGCGTTGTAGGGTGGGCGAGGCGACGTGCCCCCCGGCGTATGCCCCCAATGATCTCTCTCTCTTGGTGAAACACCTCTCGTAATGTCATCAGTAACATTCGCGCGGCGGCTGGAACGGGGCAGATTTAATTCCTGCGCTTATACAAAAGTAGTGATTTTATGGAAATAAAACGTGGAAATAAAATATTTTTTGTGAATTAGGTGTTTTGAATGAATCTGCAACATATCTATGCAAAAAAAAAAGTGGGTCTGGACGATTACTTTAAGAATCAATGTGAGCAAAACAAGATGATAAGCCATGTAGTCTACCATTGTTAAGAAGTGGTGTTTGTTTTGTGCAGCATGTGGAACGATGTGGGGGGCAATTTCATTCCAGCTTTGAAACATTAAAAACATAAGAAAATAAGGTATCTACAAGAGGCCTTGAGACCTACACGTGATAGTTCCTGTTACTTAATATTACCTACATCCACCTTTCATCCCCATCGTCTAGCCTCCTTTTAAAGCTCCCTATTGACTCCACACTGACTACCTGACGACTGATTCCATTCCAATCATTTACCACCTTATTTGTGAACCAGTTTTTCCTTATTTCTTTTTTTAATCTACGCTTTTCCAGTTTGAATCCGTTACATCTAGTTCTACCCTGATTACTAGCCGTAAGAACTTTTCCTACATCTCCTTTATTGTATCCCTTTAACCACTTAAAAACTTTTATCTGATCGCCCCTTACTCAACGCCTCTCGAGTGAGTGTAAATTTAATAGCTTCAATCTCTTCTCATAACTAAAGTTACGTATCCCCTGTATGATTTTGGTCATCATTCTCTGCACTGATTCTAACGGCTATATCCATCCTGTAATACGGAGACCAAAACTGAACCGCATAGTCTAGGTGAGGTCTGACTAGTGCCAAATAAAGCTTTAGAATAACCTCAGCACTTCTACTTTTAACACTCCTGTTAATGAATCCTAACACCCAATTAGATTGATTTCTAGCCTCAATACATTGTTTCCTAGGACGGAGGTCTGAGCTCACCCTCACTCCAAGATCTTTCTCACCTTCTGAGCGTTTCGGCGATACATTGCGTATGGTGTATCTATTGCCAGGATTTTTTATACCAACATTAATTATGCTACACTTATCAATATTAAATTTCATCTGCCACCTGACTACCCACTCATTTAACTTATCTAAGTCTCCCTGCAATATGTTTACATCACTGTGATCTAATAATCCTACCTACCTTAGTATCATCAGCAAACTTGCTGATATTAACATTGTTAAATGATGCACATCATTGATGTATTTCATGTCAAAGTGTTGCTTTATTCAGTCTTTTCACTTGCAGGAATGATAGTAAAGATGAACGACTTTGTTAATTCTGTACTGGCCTTGCATCCTTCAAGATGGCAGTCTTCACATCAATGGTTTCCTAAAGTGACTCTGGAAAGGCTTTCCCGTGAAACTATAAGAAAATATGCAGGACTACAAGAGAGGTAAGTTCTGGTGCATTCATTTCAGAGATAATTTTTAAACTTGTTATAATCATTTAGCTTCACAGGGGTATATTATGATTACCGTATTTTACGGCTTATAAGACGCACTTTTTTCCCTAAAAAATATCCTGAAAAATACTCATGCGTCTTCCAAGACGAATGTTGTAGGAGGTTAGCTTAGGTAGCCATTCAATTCAGCCTCTTATATGATGTAACCTCAGTACTTATCTGTTACAAGCATTTTGAATACCATAAGACCTTCAAATCAACTAATCTGTCTTCACGCTGTGATGTTTACTGCGGTACTGGTGGGAGCCATTCCGCCTCGGCAGATTGGCGCCAACAGCCATTCCGCGTATAAGGAACTATGTTTGTTACATTAGATGAAAGTTTGTATACTTATGTACATGCAGCCATCACAAATACTACACGCATACAGGAAAAATTCAACAATATATGGTGAGGCACAGGAGGCAGGCAACGTAGTGAGACACAGGAATATGTGAGAGGTGTTTACACTTAGGACGACAAAGTCAGACTCAGCTGATCGGCACGCCAGGGCAGGCACGCAGCTACACACCGCCGCGGTTGGGTTTGTTTTCACTCCCGCCGTCCGACCTGCCTGTACATGTTCAGCCAGCCTACATGACGATTTACTTATATTATCGCATACAAGCTAGAAAATGAAAATGGCTGATGAGCAGTGCTGAATAAAGATAATAAATAGTGAATGTGTTCTTGTGTGAAAATGACTATATATCGGACAACAGTTTTGGTGGTCTGCTTTTTTATTTTTTTCGAGAAATTTCTTTCCAAAATTAGGGTGCGTCTTCCAAGATGCAGCGTTTTATAAGCCGTAAAATACGGTAATTTGCTTTTTTTTATTATTATTATTTTTTCTTTTTTTCACATTTTGGCCTATAGAGCCTGTAGGCAGTGGCCTCCAGGGTGGGATGGTAGGCCCTGGAGGTTCACTCCAGGACAGTGATGGTTGGCCCTCGCCCGTGGTGGGGCAGGCAGGATTTTTATAGTGACGCCTGTGATTAGAGGCTCATGCCGCCCCCCTGTTTCCTCCGATGCACTCGCAAACGAAAGTAGAGTTAATGGGAAGCATGGGGGTGTTCTTAGGCCACTCGACGGTGCAGAAAGATTTAAAGTGGATTGTGGTTCTCATCAGGGGTCGAACTCAGGTCACCGAGAACGCCTCTCGGATACGCTAACCACTCTGCTACCGCCTTATACTTGCCACACGTTAAGTTGGCGAAAATTAGGGCCCCTACCGAACGCACAGGATTGGTTGAGGTGTTAGGTGTTGGGGCTTAACGGCGGAACTTGGAGTGAGGCATTCTCAACTAACATCTCGGCCAATCCCGTGTGGAAGGGGGCAGTGAAGGGGCCCATTTTCGCCAACTTAACGTGTGGCTAGTATAGTCTGTTGACAACAGTTTAGCCAAAAGTGTAAATGCATTCCTTGATCAAACTACAATATTTTTAAGTTACTATGAAATTATCTTATTTGTAATTTACATTATTTTCGAAACAAACATTGAAGTTGCCATCAAGTACTATTTTAAGTCATTTCCATACTCCTATTAGAGGTAGTAAACGTGTACCCTTTCTTTGTAGTTTTTATAGGTCAACCCAGGAACTAGCAGAATTGATGACACTGTAGGGAGGATTGACAAGTGAAGCTTCTGGAACAAGCAGGTGTTGTTTTAGTTTAGTTGTCTTGTTCAGGCAGCTTGTGTAGCTTTGATAAAGAGGTCGAGTGGTCATAAGGCTTAGTTTCAATATATATGTACAACTCAACCCTAGGCTATCGCGCCTTTTTGGTGCCGCTATAAGTGCGCTACACCCGAAAATAGCGATAGCCAGGCCTGAAAGTGTACAATCTTACCAGCCGCTGGCGAGTATTTAAAAAAAATTACCAACCAAGAATTTTTTTTTACTAGTGAGAGGAAAATTAACAAATAACAATGGCGATTTAATTCAGCATCACGCAGTTATATATGTTTCCTACTCCTGCCATAGTACACTATATTTTCTTTTTTTAAATTCTGAGATCCAGTTACAAAATCCGTTTTGCCAGCTGCAGTTGGATTTTCATGCAAATGGAATATGTAATTTTGTTTTTAGTTTTCATCGTAGATGAGCCATGTAAATTCTTTCTTCCATTTTGGAAAAAAATGTTCTCTGTAATGCTTTTTTTCATGGGAGGCTACGAGCTTGACG
The DNA here is from genome assembly GCA_016584305.1 of Chionoecetes opilio. Classification (NCBI taxonomy): domain Eukaryota; kingdom Metazoa; phylum Arthropoda; class Malacostraca; order Decapoda; family Majidae; genus Chionoecetes; species Chionoecetes opilio. The sequence continues at coordinate 152,889 of JACEEZ010000839.1, read as the reverse complement.
TTGACGGTGAGGGTTTCATACATTTTATTTTGGAAGCAAGCGACGCTACTCCGTCTCGCCATCTGACTACGGCAACACTGTGTGTGTGAGTGTCAGCAGTGCTAAGTGATGTATCTGTCACAGCGTGGTGGTGTTGGGGTGCCAACTAGTTAGATGTTCCCACAATTTAATTTCTAAATAGTTCTTACACTTATATGTACCCACTATAGTCTTTCCATTTTATCAAGTCACTTTTGATGTGGCCGACTGAGGCGTACGACCGCTAGCTGTGTTGCCACCTCACCCCCGCCACCTACTATAAACAATACTCCTCTCTCACCCACTCTCCCTCCATGACCTGAAGGGAGGTCAAGTAGAGAGACCTTGTCACCCTACTTGACAACGTTGCCACAACTTGTGTGGAAACTTTATGACGCAGAAATATGTTTGACTTGAATTCTTACCTCTAAAATACCCAACCTATACTTTCCCGACACAATACACCAGCTAGCACTATCTAAGGTACTGTATTTTATGGCTTATAAGACGCACTTTTTTCCCCAAAAAATTCCCTGAAAAATAGTCATGCGTCTTCCAAGACTAATGTTGTATGAGGTTAGCTTGGGTAGCTATTCAATTCAGCCTCTGATATGATGTAACCTCAGTACTTATTTAAAAGTATTTAAAATACCATAAGACATTCAAATCAACTAATCTGTCTTCACGCTGTGCTATTTACTGCGGTACTGGTGGGAGCCATTCCGCCTCGGCAGATTAGCGCCAACAGCCATTCCGTGTATAATAACTTTGTTTGTTACTTAGATGAAAGTTTGTATGCTTATGTACACGCAGCCATCACAAATACTACACGCATACAGGATAATTCAAACAATACGTGGTGAGGAACAGGAGGCAGGCAACGTAGTGAGGTACGGGAGGACGTGAGAGGTGTTTACACTCAGGACAACAAAGCCAGACTCAGCTGATCGGCACGCCAGGCAGGCACGCAGCTACACACCGCCGCGGTCGGGTTTCTTTTCACTCCTGCCGTCCGACCTGCGTGTAGCCTACATGTTCAGCCAGCCAACATGACAATTAACTATACACACAACCGTCGTTTTCCCGGACTTCCATTTCCTGGATATCGGGTTTGCCGGTCAAAATCCGAGGTCCGGGGATATGTCAGAGTCCCGGACAAATGCCTGGTCCAGTCCGTAAATCAACAAAGTTGTCCGGCGGTCCGAGCGTCTCCTGTCACCCCTGGTCAGTGTCCGCGCCTCCCGCCAGGTGGCAGCATGCTCAGCGGTCATATTGTTTACATTTGGGCACAAGACACTCACGGTTGACCTGCACCACCTCCGTCAGTCCCCTGACCCCCACTGCCCCTGGTGCAGGAATGTCTCTGAGACTATTAAACACTTTCTGCTGCAGTGTCTGCGCTTCCACTCCCACCATGTAGTACTACGCTCTCAACTTCTCACCCTGAACGTCGCCACCTTTGACCTGCCCACCCTGCTGGCGGGGGCTGGCCTCCCGCCATGTGGCAGCATGCAAAGTGGTCGTATTGTTTACATTTGGGCACACGACACTCACGGTTCGCCTGCACCGCCTGACCGCCTCCGTCAGTCCCCTGACCCCCACTGCCCCTGGTGCAGGAACGTCTCTGAGACTATTGAACACTTTCTGCTGCAGTGTCCGCGCTTCCACTCCCACCGTGTAGTGCCACATTCTCAACTCACCCTGAACGTCGCCACCTGTGACCTGCCCACCCTGCTGGCGGGGGCTGGCGTCCACACCTCCCGGCAACATGCTGTCATCCGCCTCACCTTTGCCTTCCTGAGGAAGACAGGTCAACTACAGTGCCTGTGATAGCATCATAGGACATCACCAGGGCTCATAGTGTTCCCCAAGAGATCCTCGCAGCCCTAAAAACAACAACAAAGTGACGTAAAAGTCCGCGGCGGGGTAGTTGATATTGGCGGTTGCCGGACAGTAAATACTAGAGTAGGATAAACGTCCGGGGGTGGGTAATGGCCTCGGACATTTGCGGTTCCCGGACAGGTGCTCCCCCCTATTAGTCCGGGAAAACGAGAGTTGTGTGTACGTACTATCACATACAAGCTAAAAAATAAAAATGGCTGATGAGCAGTGCTAAATGAAGATAATGAATAGTGCGTAGGGTATGCCGTATAACAAAAATTATTTTTCTTAACTTTGGCATGCCAATTTCCTATGTAAAATGGAATTCTAAGACGATTTTATCTTATTCCATTTTTGCATTTGAGCAATTCTTACTATGCAAAATCGCACTTTTATATTGCACCCTTATCGAATAATGCTTAAATGAGTACGTAGTGTCCGGTTGGTCCTGTTTATTGCATCATGCACCAATATGAGTTCCAAATGACTAGCGTGGTAAGCTCTTTCTGATCAGTTGGTTCATCAGGCACTACATCACAGTGTCACAGCCTCTACGTTGGCCTAGAACGTGTCCATCATGTCCTTCTTAGACCTGAAGCAGGGCATGGTCTCCCGGTGGTGGGCCCGAGCCCGGATGAACCCGTCTCTGGCCTGCTGCCCTACCACTGCTGCCGCAGCCTCTGTCACCTGCTTCACGACTCTTTCGGTGCTCTGAGTGTGGATAGAGAACTCCGGAACCTCGTACGGCTTGACCAGGATCTCCTGGATCTGATCCCCGGACAGTGAACAGGTGAATGCCGGCTCGTGCACCTGGCCAGGCTGCAAGCTGATCAGTGTCTGCAAGCTGGTGGCTGACAAGTTCAGCTTGGGTGTGATGCGAGGTCTTACACTGGTGTCCCCATACTCCTCGCCAGCCCTCAGCTTCAAAATCTGGGTCACGGCGAACCTGCGGTCGTCCTCACTCTGACTCGCCATCAGCGAGAGGAGGACACATTCTGAGTGTGCGAACCATGCTCCTGTCTGCACGTAGAAGGTCACAGCTGTTTGGACCTTCTTGGGCTGCAACCTCATCACTCTGAGCTGCGTGAGGAGGTGCTTGGGGCCGTCCTCTAGTCTGTGGTGAACCTTGATGTTGTAGTAGAGTTTGAAGTACACCTGCAGGCAGTACTTGACTAGGATTACCAGGGTGTTCAGTTCTTTGCCAGTCAGTCCATGCTTTCTGGTCCACATGTACACGAGCGACTGGGCTGTGGTGAGCCATCTGGAGTGGGACACCTTGCCACACTTGATCTCCTGCAGCTCGGACGGGAGAACGCCCCGCTTCACAGCCTGGACCAGCTGGTAGGAGACCTGCTGGTCAGTGGACATGTTGACCAGGATATACTCCGGTATCTCCGTGAGATCTTCACCGACTGGCACTTCTCTGAACTCTGCGTTGTACTGCATCTCATTTACGCTGGACAGCAGACTGCACACTGGACCCGTGAAGCCAGTGTCAGATGAGGTAGGCCCGTCGATGCTGGTGATAAGGTGGCGCAGGAGCAACTCGTTTGTGTGCAACATGCATATACTCCAGAAGAGCTTGCGTCCCAGCATCTTCTCCAAATGGGCGTGAGTACCACCCTTCCACCCCGTGTTGGCCCTAGTTGAGTCACCTTGCAGTACGATCAGTGAGTCGGTGGAGTCGTATGTCACCAGCAGATCATAGAGAGCCTGAGCCACCTTGAACGCAGGCTTCTCAGGTGGCACCGGGTCCTCTGGTACAAAGTGCCAAAGGTACCTTCCAGATGGCTCCTCTGTCACTGACACATGCTCCTCCCTGATCAACCTTGGGTGCAGTTTCCCATAGCTGTCGGGCACCATCGCCCTGGTCTTGTCCTTCCTCCCATCGTAACCCAATCCAACTATTTTGGTACCCTGGTTAGGGTACGCCGTATAACAAAAATTCTTTTTCTCAACTTTGGCATGGCAATTTCCTATGTAAAATGGAATTCTAAGACGATTTTATCTAATTCCATTTTTGCATTTGAGCAATTCTTACTATGCAAAATCGCACTTTAAGCTATGTTTTGCATATAAATATAAAAGTCCATTTTTGCATAGCAAGAAGTGCTCAAACCAAAAAGTTGAAGAGGACAAACCACCCTTAAAATTCAATTTTACATAAGAAAACACCCTGCCAAATTTGAAATAATCTATATTTCACTTTTCATTGGACCTACGGCGTACCCTACAATATAGAGGCAACAATTGGGGGGAAGGGTCGATCGCAATATCCGATAGTTTGGTTTATAGGATGATCGGTTATCCGCCTCATAAACCGAAACAGAGTTCGCAAGTACCGTATTTTACGGCTTATAAGACGCTGCATCTTGGAAGACGCACCCTGATTTTGGAAAGAAATTTTTAAGAAAAGAAAAAAAAAACAGACAACCAAAACTGTTGTCCGGTATACAGTCATTTTCACCCAAGAACACACTCACTATTAGGGTACGCCGTAGGTCCAATGCAAAGGGAAATATAGATTATTTCGAATTTGGCAGGGTGTTTTCTTATGTAAAATTGAATTTTAAGGTTGGTTTGTCCTCTTCAACTTTTTGGTTTGAGTACTTCTTGCTATGCAAAAATGGACTTTTATATTTATATGCAAACCATAGCTTAGCATACACCACCTTTAAACTCACAGAAAAGCCACTTAAGTTCGAGATTCGATAAATTTCACTGGAGACAAAGTAGTAGAGCGCTAAAAACTCTATCGGAAGTATGCCCTCGATATTGCCGTAAGACCTACATTAAATCCGCCAGACGCCGGAAAGCTCACTTCTCATACAAAATCGCCTCGTTTTTCGGGTAAAAACCTTTTTCCTGGCAACTGGATTTTCCACGTTATTATTTACCCAACGTAAGTGGTTGCAGGGCTGGATACTGTTTAAGGTCTAAGGTCCTATCACCAAACTCCAAAAGTCACAAAAAAAACAGCGTAAGTCGGTCAAACAGGTACGGTCGAAGTCCAGCTCCGCATCCAAGCATCCGGTTCGACGTTCCGCCCACTGTTGCTGCTGCCTTGGTTTCTGGATTCCTCCAGGACCTTATCGCTGACGGCCACCTCTCTCCAGACATGTCGTACCTGGTCTGCGATCCTAACAAGCTGAGGAGGGCCAGGCAGGATGCCATGGCATCGGCCAGGGACCTTGACCAGGGGAAGCACCAGGGTACCAAAATAGTTGGATTGGGTTACGATGGGAGGAAGACCAAGACCAAGATGGTGCCCGACAGCTATGGGAAACTGCACCCAAGGTTGATCAGGGAGGAGCATGTGTCAGTGACAGAGGAGCCATCTGGAAGGTACCTTTGGCACTTTGTACCAGAGGACCCGGTGCCACCTGAGAAGCCTGCGTTCAAGGTGGCTCAGGCTCTCTATGATCTGCTGGTGACATACGACTCCACCGACTCACTGATCGTACTGCAAGGTGACTCAACTAGGGCCAACACGGGGTGGAAGGGTGGTACTCACGCCCATTTGGAGAAGATGCTGGGACGCAAGCTCTTCTGGAGTATATGCATGTTGCACACAAACGAGTTGCCCCTGCGCCACCTTATCACCAGCATCGACGGGCCTACCTCATCTGACACTGGCTTCACGGATCCAGTGTGCAGTCTGCTGTCCAGCGTGAATGAGATGCAGTACAACGCAGAGTTCAGAGAAGTGCCAGTCGGTGAAGATCTCACGGAGATACCGGAGTATATCCTGGTCAACATGTCCACTGACCAGCAGGTCTCCTACCAGCTGGTCCAGGCTGTGAAGCGGGGCGTTCTCCCGTCCGAGCTGCAGGAGATCAAGTGTGGCAAGGTGTCCCACTCCAGATGGCTCACCACAGCCCAGTCGCTCGTGTACATGTGGACCAGAAAGCATGGACTGACTGGCAAAGAACTGAACACCCTGGTAATCCTAGTCAAGTACTGCCTGCAGGTGTACTTCAAACTCTACTACAACATCAAGGTTCACCACAGACTAGAGGACGGCCCCAAGCACCTCCTCACGCAGCTCAGAGTGATGAGGTTGCAGCCCAAGAAGGTCCAAACAGCTGTGACCTTCTACGTGCAGACAGGAGCATGGTTCGCACACTCAGAATGTGTCCTCCTCTCGCTGATGGCGAGTCAGAGTGAGGACGACCGCAGGTTCGCCGTGACCCAGATTTTGAAGCTGAGGGCTGGCGAGGAGTATGGGGACACCAGTGTAAGACCTCGCATCACACCCAAGCTGAACTTGTCAGCCACCAGCTTGCAGACACTGATCAGCTTGCAGCCTGGCCAGGTGCACGAGCCGGCATTCACCTGTTCACTGTCCGGGGATCAGATCCAGGAGATCCTGGTCAAGCCGTACGAGGTTCCGGAGTTCTCTATCCACACTCAGAGCACCGAAAGAGTCGTGAAGCAGGTGACAGAGGCTGCGGCAGCAGTGGTAGGGCAGCAGGCCAGAGACGGGTTCATCCGGGCTCGGGCCCACCACCGGGAGACCATGCCCTGCTTCAGGTCTAAGAAGGACATGATGGACACGTTCTAGGCCAACGTAGAGGCTGTGATGTAGTGCCTGATGAACCAACTGATCAGAAAGAGCTTACCACGCTAGTCATTTGGAACTCATATTGGTGCATGATGCAATACACAGGAATTCCAACCAACCGGACACTGCGTACTCATTTAAGCATTATTCGATAAGGGTGCAATATAAAAGTGCGATTTTGCATAGTAAGAATTGCTCAAATGCAAAAATGGAAATAGATAAAATCGTCTTAGAATTCCATTTTACATAGGAAATTGGCATGCCAAAGTTGAAAAAAAGAATTTTTGTTATACGGCGTACCCTAGTGGGGGGTGATGGGTAATGGGTGAGTGAATGTGAATTCACTCACCCATTGGGGGTGATGTGAATAAGTTGGCATTAATACATACATTTCTACATCCATGATTTCAGGAAAGTTAGAAGGGGCTATCTGGAGAGTGTGTTTGTTGGGCCAAAGGCCCACCAATAGTCCTCTGCAGGAGCTAGCCAAAAAGTCCGCCCGGAGGGCGGCTTTGCGGCTAGTAGCCAATATATTTTGTCCTTACTCAACACCTCGAGTATTATTAAGTGACAATAAGGCAGAGTTTCACAACACATTTCTTAATTAAATTTGCAGGATGTTTAATATAAGTCAAACCTTCGCGGTAACGCATCACCCCACCAGTAACGGCCTTGTAGAATGCGCAGATAGGAAAATCCAAGAAATCATGCGCCTAGTTGTTAGTAAGGTAAAGATGGGAGCATACGCTAAGCTGTGCATGGCAATCGGTGCTCATCTCCATGACATTAGCCCTTAGAGCCTGTGGTGGGTGATGACCCGTTACCCCGGGACACAGGACTAGTGTGACACCCGGGTTACCACAGCTACCTTCCCCAGGTTACCCCAGGTTACCCCAGGTACCCATTTATCAACCCGGAAAGGAAGGAAGAACAGCTGTTTGGCTGGTCGTCAATTTGCCCTGGCAAATTCAAACCAGGGCCCGCAGATTTGTAGCCAGGCAGGCTAGCCACTACACCACAGAGGCGACAGTTAGTTGTTAGTGGTTTACTAGAAAATTGGGAAGATTGGTTCCCCCATGTTGCAGCGAACATAAACGGTAGCGTTTGCGAGTCAACAGGACAATCCCCTTATTACATAGTTTTTGGGCTGGAGAAAAGACTCCCTTATGGCTTGTTAGGTCAAAAACCTGTGTATAATATTGATGATTATGCCAAGAGCCAATTACGGGTTTTCTCGGACATTCATAAAGATGTCAGAGACCAACTGCTAGTTTCAAAAGCTTCTATGTGCACCCAACAACACAGACGTTCATCTCCTGTTACTTTATAAGTAGGTTATTCTGTGATGATCAGTACCCCAGAGAAATTCAAAATATAAATAGACTATAGTCTTCTAAAGAGTTGCAAAAAGTCATGCGTGCATAATGTTATCACGAAGGATTTACCGGAAATGCTCTCAATTTAACGGAAAATTCTGTTATATCGAGCTATATCAGGAGCCGATAACGGAAATTCGATTTAGAGGAAAATTTGATTTACCGGAATCGGCCTTGGTTGAATTACGGTATTCCGTTTCATCGAGCTTTTACTGTATTCCTGAAACGGTGACCAGGAAGTTCTGAAGCAGCAACCCGGAAGTCCTGAAGACACATAAAAAAGGAAGACGACACATCTCCAAGGACAAAGAGTGTCTGTGTCACCCTGGGTGCCGACGACAGAGGACGCAGGCGGCCGGGAGTGCCGACGGAACCAGGAGAAGCAACATAGACTTATAGACTGACCCCCACCCATTCACTCACCCATTACCCACCACCCCCCACCCATTCACTCACCCATTATCCATCACCACACACCCATTCACTCACCCATTACCCATCACCCCCCATCTATTCCCTCACCCATCACCCCCCACCCATTCACTCACCCATCACCCCACACCCATTACCCATCACCCCACCCATTCACTCACCCATTACCCATCACCCTACATCAAGGTTTCCTCAATTCTCGCAACCCACTTTTTTTTTCACAATTCTCGCTAATAGGCTGCTTAAAAAAAAGTGATCGGATCATCTCATAAATGGGCTTAAAACCTTCCCCTGCTCGAGCCAGTTCTAAAACTGTGCCATATGAGGGGATTCCGCCACAGGGGGCGGCACCTGGAGTGGACACACACACAAACACACACACACACACACACACACACACACACACACACACACACACACACACACACACACACACACACACACACACACACACACACACTTTCGCTTATATTATTATAGATAAAGGCGTGAGCAATCACACTAGCAGTTTTATCTTTACTGGGGCCAAGACAACGTACCTAGAAAAGGGATCTCACATACTAAGTGGTACTTAGAGCCTTGATGGCTTGCAGGAAGTTGAAGTAGGTCTATTGCAACTATGCTATAATGTTGTTCAGGGGGAGGATATTCTAAAATTGGTGCTGGCTTAGGCACTGCTGCCTTGTGCTGGGCACATTTCACGCACCTAGCTACATACTGTATGAGTGAATGTATGTGTCTATGTCTACACGCATGGTGGGAAAATAATCACTTCTACAGGCGGCAGAAAGGGTACGCTCCCTCCCTGGATGACCGGCTATAACTGCATCATGAATTAATCTTAATACCACAGGTACATGACTCAGGTGTCATAATTTGTGCCACAGGATCTGTTTTTTAGGCCAATATCTGCAAAGCACTCCGTCTAATGACTAGAAAAATTGTGAGAAAGGAATGGGTAATTTTAGTAAATTTGATTTATCGCCTGATTCCAAAGCAAATGTGACCTTGTTCCACACAGAATGTTGATGCTGGGCATTGGAAAGTCATGAATGGTTAGATTTTTAATACTAGGGGGCTTTTCTCCCATGGAACGTACAGATACATTCCTAGACAGGGTTTCAGCCTCTACATTGGCTCGACCTGGCACGTATTTGAACGTTGGATTAGTCTTTTAGTGTTAGGTACCATCACATGAGTCTACTGATAATGTTTCTTCCCTTCAAAAGCTCGATGACAGCTGACCGATCACTAAATACAGTTTTATCATATATTCGAGGATAATATCCCTAAAGTGTTCGAGAGCCCAGACAACAGCGAGCATCTCCTGAATGAGAGAGTAAGATAATTACAGTAATTAGACTCGGCAGGATTTAAAGTTCTACTCACATAAGCAATAGCGCGATCTATCATTCATGATCATCATAACATGATCTATCATTCATGCTTGCACTTGTGTTTACTGTGCACTGTCTTGTTTAGATAGAACAAATGTTACATCACTGCTATCAATGAACCTTGATGAAGCTAATATGTTGTAAATTCATGACTTGGGTTGTGATATATCTGATGATTCATGATTCTGTAATAAATTTTAGTTCTTGCATTATGTAGTACTAGAAAGCTGGAAATTTAATTATTTGTATTTTTTTCAGATTTGAATCACTGTCTGATGAAATGCGAAGACCATCTCGTGTGTCCCCCTCACATGGGAGGTATAATGAAGATAGTGATGATTCGAGTTCTGACTCGTCAGATGAACTACCTGACCTAAATGATCCATCTTTTTGTGAGGGAGGGAAAACAAAAGAAGGAAAGATAAAGAAAAGGAAAGATAAGGATATTTTTCAAAAGACAGATACAAAGCTAATGAAATTTGCAAGGAAGGCATTTCTACACCAAGCAGTAAGATATAAATCCTCCAAAGACTTTATGAAAAGCTCTAAAGCTACTAAAGAAGCCAGGAATACAGAGTTGAACTCACTTTTTACTGATTACTCTTATTCACACAATGTTCAGGCAAAAGTCACGGATCAAAGATTGTCCAGCATGACATCACAATCAACGAGTAATTGGGATGCTTCATCTCTTGTCGAAAAAACAATAATACAAACAACAGAAGAAGAAAAATACACGGACGGTGCAAGAGAAGGTTCAGGTACAACTCCAGCAGAGTTAATAAGTTTGAAATTGAAAGAAAATATGGCAAGATATGTAGGACAAAACAAACCCAAGTCTGTATGTGAAGATGCCACAAACCCAAAGATGCAGCCATTAGATACGTCATATGTGAAAGATAAATCACAGTTTGGAGAAAAGGAAAGTAGTAATGATGAACAGTTAGAAGACGTACTTAATTCTGATGACTCCACTAGTACTGTTCTTTTTGACTCTGGTGAAATGATAAACCAGGGGATCTATCCAATGGAGTCTGCTCAGGATAGGACAGGGGAATCAGGTATAAGTGACAGAAATTTTGCAACATGCACCGATGAAAGCAGTAACAACAAAAAAAGGAAAGACAGTCCATTAAGGGAGCAATCAGCTGAGATCAATAAGAAGCTGAAACTGGTAGATAGACAAGACTTAGTCAGAAAAATAGATAAAAATCAACATCCACCAATGGTCATGATACCCATCACTATTTCAAGTCCTGTTACCATATCACCTGCAGCTCCAACATATTCCACACCTTCCAGCGTAGACACTCCTGTACTTGATGCACACACCTCACTGAGAAGTGTGAGAAAACTCTGTAAATATAAGGGCTCTTCAGATGTGCCCAGTCAGGTAAATGAAACAACCCAGCTTGGGAAAACAGTTAATATTGAAACTGTTGAAAAGGAAATGGTTGAAATTTCGTGTAATCTTTCATCTGTTGGTAATGACCAAGTTGGAGAAAATTCTGCAACTATGGTTGACACACAGAAAATACATTCAAATCCATCTCTAGGATCTCAAAATGGATGCATTCTAATAGAAAGTAGTACTTCCCAAGAACCTGGAAACAGCTCAGATGAAAATTCCCATGCAACTACAGGCTATAGAGCTGTTAGTGAGGAAAAAACTGCAAACAATCTTAATCCAGTTACAACAGATCAGATTGATAATGATACTAATAGAATAGAAAAAAGTACAAGCAAATCCCAAGAAGCATTGACCAACTCAGCCAACAAAGAAATGGAAGTGGAAGTTGAACAGAAGAAGCCCAGCAGCAACTTGAAGGAAGAGTCTCGTGGTTTCAATGACAGACCCTTCAAGTCCCTGAAACAAATATCACTGCAATTCCAGGAGCTGACCACTAAGAGGGTTCAGTGTGAGGAGAAAATCAAACAAGTAAAGGAGGAGTATAATAGTAAACTTGAGGCTCTGGAAAATGATAAGAAACAATTTGAAGTTGAGATTAATAAAATGATAGTTTCCATGAGTGAATGGAAGGACCTGTCTGAGGAAGAGCCGCTTGTACCTCATGAGCAACAAGGAGCTGGTGCTGACAACCCAAGTGGTAAGTACTGCTGAAGTATTGTAAGTATTGTATAGTAGTATAGTATAGTAGCAGTATATAGTTTATTAAGTACGGTATTGTATAGTTGTATTAGTAGTACAGTAAACCTTCTCTAATTCGAACTATGGATAATTTGACCTGTTTCAGGTCAGTTCAAATTTTTCAACAACTTTCCATAATTCGAACAGAAGTTTGGTGAGGGCTTATGGAACTGTCGCCAATGGGAATTCTTGCCGAAACACCAACCGAGAACACTCGCCGACGTGGAAATATAAACCTAACCTGGTTATTTTCACAACTGATCAAACTATTGCTGGTATTTCATCCCTGAATGCAGAAACACGGGTGAAACCTTATTAAATGTATAAATTGGGTCCTGTAATATCAATAATTGGAACACCCGCCGACGGCAACGAGAGTTCCGATCGGCAACAGTTTCAGGTACCGCGCAAGGAATTTTTTTTTTTTTTTTTTCCCCTCCTCCTCTTAATTCATGTCTTACACCATCTCACCACCACCACCACCACAGCTGTCACTATAACACACCCTCCTCCTCTTCTCCCTTCTCCCCACCACACACCCCTCCCTCCCACGGCATCCACACGGAGCTAGAGAACGTGTCTCTAGCTTCCTTGCATGGGACTGAAGGTATACATTAGGGTGCCAATAGCGCATAGGGGTAATTTTACAAAGTCAATATTTTTTCACGTACTTTTGTGGATTCTCCCTTGTATTTTAAAAAACTGTCGTGTGCAAAGTTTCAGGCTAATCGGTTTTGATTTTTAGGGTGGCGGATCGTCTGAACTTTTCCTCTTTTCCCCCCGGTCATGCCCACGAGAAACAAACTGAATTTTGGGCTTCTGGCCATAGTGTTTTACTACACGGGAAAAAAATTCCCAGCCGTGGAGACGTTTTACGAATTTTTCTACGCCAAAAGGGGAAAAGAAAAGAAGACTTTTGCAGCTGAGGCTGCAAAGGAGGTCCTCGACTTCTGGACAGAGCTAGGATCCCCACCTCGCAAAAAAAGCGGGGAGGAAATTACTGGTTTTTTCGAGAGGGGAAGATCCTGAGCAAAACCCAAAGAAAAAATCTGGAGTCAGCCTGCCGAAAAACAAAGACCTTCCAAAAAAGTCTCCCAGCCCTTTTTTGCATCGCCCACTCGACCCCCTCACTCTGTGACCATTCCGAAGACAAGGAAATTCCTTCTTGCCCAGCGGGAGAAGGGAAAGGGGGGGGTTCGATGGGGGTCTGGACAAAAAAGCTGAAAAATGGGTTTCCCGGGACTAAAAGCTCTCTCTCACGTAGCCGTCAACAGACCCCAAAAAGGAGAAGAGAGGTGGGCTGGAGTCATTATCGTCGAGTCTCAAGCCCCAGCCAACGCTGCCAACACATCGCCCTTCTTTTCCGACCCCGGGGTCGCTTCCCCCCCAAAGCGCTTGGGGACAGGGGGGAAGAAGTCGTTCCATCCCCTGATCCGTCGGGCCCTTGACAAAACCCCGGGGGCAGTAGCCGCCAAGTCCTTCGAATTGTGGCGGCTACGGAAAGTAGCTTGGGCCACGCCCACAAGAGCTTGTTGAAAACCCGATCCCTTCGACAGGCAAGAGCGAAATACAGGGCCCCTTTTGGCGAAGGGAAAGAAAGAGACTTTCAGTCCTCTTACCCCCCTTTTTCGTCATTGGGACGGGGAAATCCTTCCTCAGGACGAGGCACTCGCGCCAAAAGACTCGCCATCCTCGTCACAGGAGAAGGAGGGGAGAACCCTAGGGGTCCCGAAAAATGCATCCGGAACTGGGATGCTGCCGCTACAGCTGTGTTCGATGCTCTAGAAGACTGGGGGGGCCCGGAAGGTGTGGCAGTGCTTCGCACAACCAGTGCCAACCGGAGCCAAATGGGCATGCACCATCTTGCAACAAAGAGGCCGACCCCCTTTTTACTTGCTTGCCGTCATCACGTCCCCGAAAATTGTCCCTTGAAAGGCCTTTTTTTAGTGTTTGGGGTCATCTTCTGGTCTGAGATACCCCTTCTCTCGCTTCAAGGATACTGGTCTTACATCAAACCCGCGGCAAAAAACCCCCCCAAAGAAACTGCCGGAGACTCTGGGCTCCAAGAGGGACGTCTCATTTAAGGTTTGGGAAAAGTCTGCTTCAGACAAAGCAGGGCCCCCGGGACTATAAAGGGAAATCGCTGAGTGAGCATCCTTTTCCCGGCGGCGCTCTTTCCCCAAACCCGTCCGTAGCCCCCGGGGCGCTTCATCGAGCGCGTTGGATGGCGGTATCATTTACGCTCTGAAAATGATTTGTTTCGGGAGCAGCTGACTGGAATCGTCACACCTCGAGAAATGTCAGCCCTCCAGCGGTTCTCATCGTTCGCAACCGAGATCTACGTCCTGCCATGGTTCGAATCGACGGTTCCATCCTACGCTCCCGCCAACGATCTTGGATTCGCTAAGGACATCCTTCAGTACCACGACGAAAGTATTCGGAAGGCCTGCTTCACCACTCTGAGCCGCCATTTCTGGTACTTGAGCGAAGATCTCATTGGCCTGTCACTGTTCGACTCACGTCTCCCTGTCTCCGACAAACAAGCAATTGTACACAATGTACAGGCCATTCTCTACGATGAAGGAGCCGAGGAACCCGCCAAGCGAATAAACCTCCCATCATCACAAGTTCCTGCGGCAACACTGCCCTCCTTCGCCACGAAAAATTCCCTCCGCCTCTTCGAAGCTCTTGATATCAAGACCGACTTCCTGTCCGCCAACCCTCGGAAGTGGCAGGAAGAGGAATCGTACGTCGAGGCCTGCCGCCGAATCGAAGGACTTCGCGTCGTCAATGACACAGCCGAGCGAGGAGTGGCGCTCATCCAGTCCTTCAACCTCCGGCTGACCAAAGACGAGGAACAGCGCCAGTTCCTCCTCCAAGTTGTGGAGGCCCATCGCCATCAACAGCCCGGGACCTCGAAGGCTTCCCTTCCCCGGCCAAGCCGGCCACAATGAGTGGGGTGGCTCCCCATGATACCCCCCCCCCCCCCACCGAGGGGCTAATACTCACCAAGAGGGGGACCAGCAGCCCTGCTGGGGAAGGGATGTCCGGCTTGTCCGCTTTCAAGAGATGACATCCCCTCCTTAATAGGCCTGTGCATAAGGGTAAATAACAAAGTTGTAATCCGCCACCCCTAAATATCAACCGATTGAGGTCAAACTTTGCATACGATGATTTCTTGCATAGATGCACCATTACACCAAAGTAGGAAGAAAAATTCAAACTTTTGATTTTTATTGGCACCCTAGTATACATACACCCAGTTCCTGGAGTGAACAAGTTTTTTTTATCGGGGTGTGTCTGCCTGAAAAATCATGAAAATGTTCCAGTTCTGACAGCATATTTGTATGTCTTTAAACCACTGCTGTCAATTTGTATGTGTATTTATGAATGTGTCCTTGTATTGTTTTATTCTTTAAAATGTTGGTTTAAGTTTAAGTTTATTGAGAGAAAAGGTGGGGGAAGTTACAAAGAGGGGGGGAACAAGAATACCAAGTACAGAAATACAGAAGTAGAAAAAAGTGGCCGGGCAGTCCGGCTTGCTGTTTTTAGTTAAAACATTCACAAAACATTCACAAAAAAAATAATAATAATTCAATGGAAATATTTTTTAAGTAACGTAAAACACAAAGGATATAATCGCATAATAATTATAGGATGAAGTGAACAGGTAAGTCAAAACACATGAGTATATACATATAAAAATTGGAAATAAGACAAGACACAGAAAAGAAAACAAATATGCGTTAAAAAAAAAAAAAAAAAAAACTGAGTAAACAATAGATAATGAATAAGTGAGTTTGAAATGGAAAATACATAATTAACACAAAGTTAACAGATTAACGTTTTGTTTTTGTTTTTGTTTGTTTTATATAACGAGAAAAACGAAAAACGAAAAACGTGAGGGCATAAAGCAGAGCTAAGAGTAACGTGGGGCGGGATTCGTCGCCGCGTCACGGCGGGGGTTGGAACTCATCACGCAAGGCCCTCAGGCTCCTGGGGAACCACCCGTGGGAACGATCCGGGGCCGCGTCGCTGAGTTCCTGCAGGACCAGAAACTGCTCCCAGTCTTCCTCCTGCATCCGGAGCCACGCTTGTGAGGCCATGTGATGCAGGCGGACGTTGATGGCTGGGAGGTCGACGGACTCGTGTAGCGACTCCATTGTCACGAAGTCGTCCCACCTGTGGATCACCATGAATCTGAGAGCAGCGTTCTGCACCCGTTGCAGCTTACTGATTGCTGTCCTGCTCAGGGCGTGCAGCAGTATCGGGAGGTAGGTGAGGACAGGGAGGACCAGTGCCTTGACGAGGTGGAGCTTCAGCTCAGCGTCGAGTTCCCGGAACCGGTAGAGGGTGAACAGAGCGGACTTTGCGCGCCGTACTCGTGACGTCACGTGCGACACGTACCCTCGCAATGACACTTGTAGGCCGAGGACGGTGCTGCTGGCCTGGAAGTCCACCACTCTACCGTCCACCATTAGCGGTGGGGGGTTCTGGGTCGCCATCGGGATGACGCTGAACTTGGCGAGGTTGGTCTTGATCCTCCACTCCTCCTCAAAGGCGCTGATCCTGGCTACCTCTCTCTCAGTGCAGGCGTTGAGCATGGCGCTGGATCGTCCCGGATGGAAAACGACCTTGGACACATCGTCGGCGTACAGGACATTCATGCCCGCCACCGACGACAGGCAGTCACTGGTGTACAGGACATACAGGGTTGGGGAGAGAACACTACCCTGCAGTACTCCTGTCTCCAGTGGGAAGGGGGGGCCAACCTGGGTGCCGACCTTGATTCTGGCCGTCCGATCCTATAGGAAGTTGCAGAGTAAACGCTCGACCGAGCCCGGGAGCCCAAGGTGAAGCAGCTTGTACTTGAGTCCAAGGTGCCACACCTCGTCGAACGCCTTGCTGACATCCCGGAGGACCAGGTTGCACCTGTAGCCGGAGGCGTGGTGGATGGCGAGGGCCTCCGTGGCCACCGCGATGGCGTGAGTGGTGCCCCTTCCACGACGAAACCCGTACTGCGCCTCGTTGTACAGGCCGTTTTCCTCCAGGTAGTTGCGGAGCCTCCCAGGGATGACTCTCTCAAACAGCTTTCCCAGGACCTCCAGGAGGGAGATGGGGCGATAGCTGTCTGGGCGGGTAGGTGCCTTCCCAGACTTGACCAACATCCTCATCTCCGCTTCCTTGAAGCGTTACGGGAAGTAACCAGCCGAGAGAGCCGCGTTCAGGATGTCCCGCAACCGATCCATCGCCCGCTCTGGGATGTGAGAGAGAATAACTTTGTTAATACCGCTGACGCCCGGGCAGGTACTCTTGCTGTGCCTCAAGACCCCCCGAAGCTCCCCTGAAGAGATCAGGGAGTCGAGCTCCGAGGTGCCCCTTATCCTCGTCGTGTCCGCCGACTCATAAGGAGTCGACCTACGTAAATTTTCAGTCATATAATCCAGCACAATGTCATTGTCGTCGTCGTCAAAGTCATCCCGGTACACAGTCTCCCAAACAGAGGTGTGCAGCCGGGCTTTGTCAACGTCGGAGTGGTGTTTAGTGTCCTTGGTGTCTACTAAATATGTGTCTGTCAGTCGCGGCGTCCAGAAAGTCTCTTAATGCTCGCCAAAAAACTTTTGGGTCCCTGTGTGAAGCCGACAGTCTGGCTAGAGCACTACCCCAGGACTGCCGGGATTCAACACGTCTGGCGTCCTGTAGTGTTAAGCGTAAATTAATGTAACGTCTGTAATTGTCATAAGTCCAACCTGCTCTTCCGGCCTGAGCCCGAAGAGCCTGGAACTGTATACGTGTCATCTGTGTCAGTCTGGAGGGTGTACAGTATGCTGGCGTCTTGTGAGCAGTCTTGGGTATATGTCTGTCAGCAGCAAGTTTGACTGTGGACATCCACGAGTCAAGTGCCGCGTCAATATCGTCCAAGGTCGCCCGGGATACGTCAGGTAGGTCGGCCATTTGCAGTGACTCGTCCCCGTCAAAAGCGTCCCAGTCAGTTCTGTTGAAGGCGAAGGATTTGGGAACAAGTATGGGAATGGGGGAAGTGGATATGTCGAGTATAATGGGAATATGATCGCTGGTGGTTAAGGGGCCTGGCGTGATAGAATGATATAAGAAATTAGCGGCATTAGAAAGAACAATGTCAGGAGAAGTAGCAGAAAGAGGGCCGTAGTAAGTGGGAAAATGTGGACCAAGGTGATTGGCTGTCTGACGTCTGAGGTAGGCCACGAGCTCACGACCGTTTTGATTGGTCGATCTGTAGCCTAGGGTCGGGTGTCTGGCGTTCAGATCCCCAGCAATGAAAACTGGGGATCGTCGTCTTAACAGTCGCAAGAAGTCAGGGTGAGGAAGGAAGGGACGTCTGGGGGGAAGGTATGAGGTGGCGATGAAGACAGGTCCGTCAGATGTGTATCTCAATTGCGAGGGTCTCGGACAAAAAATCATCCTCGAACCTGCACTGTAGCGAGCCCCTGACCGCTATGGCGACCCCATCCATGGGCTCGCCGCTGAGATTTTGTTGATAAGTCCTGTACCCTGGAATTTTCAGTCTAGTCTTGTCATTCAGTCCGTGTCCGTTGATCAGGATGATGTCTGGGTCGTATTGTCAGTAGCAGTTACTCGGGTCAAAGCGTCGTGTGGTCCAGTGAAGTACATTGTGCTGGATTACTCGTAGACGAGTCACTTCCTCTTTCTATTTCTTCCACCTCTCCGGTAACCACTAGCAGCGACCTGCCTCACAGCGGCAGGGGGGGTGTCCCCACGCTTATGAGTGGTGGCTGCGTCACTAACCGACCCACCCTTGTTGATGTCATGCAGGGCCTCTTCCTCGGAGCCTGCCGTAGCGAGCTCCGCGGGCGACGCTGCTCGGCTTAGGGTCCCTTCCACGGAGCCTTGGCTGGCGTCCCCCTCGCGACTGACAGAAAGCACATCAACGTTCGAGGTAGTGGTGGTGGCCGTGGCCTGTGATGTATTGGAGGCCTCGTCATCAGCTTCCTCCCCAGGGGCGGGATCAGCGGGGTCGACCTGTGTCGGGGCGGTGTCCACTGAGATGCGTGGGGTGGAGGGTGCGGGTGAGGCCACGTGTTCCACGGGAACAGGTACCTGGCGCGTTGGTGAGGACATGGCGACAGGGGTCAAACCACATCCACCAGTAATGTTTTGAATTATTCGCTCCGAAGGAGGGTTTGGAGGCAGTTGGTTTTATGTCTGGCTCAGTATAAACAGGTATGAGACCCTTTAATTAGAGAGAACGGGAACTTGAAATGCCAGTGGTCGCTGGCAGTTTTAACTCACTTTTTTTATAATAAGTTGGTCTACTGGAAAACAAAATATGGGCTTATTCCACTGCACTTAAAACACAAAAGTATAATATTAAGAACGATTTTCTTCTATATGTATATTGTATAGAAGCCTGATTCTGTAAAACATGTATATAACCAAATAACCAAGCAGGTTATAGTTGAGAAGACGATGGAAATGTTAATGTATGATATTATATAGTCAATAACGAATGTTTAGAAGTTATCTATACCTAGGCAGTCATATTTTCCTGTTATTATTGTGTATCAATTAGATAGAAAGCATGAAAGTGCAATGAGTCGACACGTGAAGTCGCAATGTTTTGATTCAATCTCCCCGCCACAATCTCCCCCGCCACCACTCCCCGCCGCGGCATGCCGCCTCCACAATTATAACCTACATTGTCGCAGCAACAGAAAGATTTCGGCATTCTATATTCTTCGTTTTTCCAAAGCATTGCCTATTGTATTTTGACAAGCGTTTGCCAGACGCAGCAGTACTGTCTTAGAAAACAGTGTGAACATTGCCCCCAATAAAACATGCTACAATATACATGTAAAAAATATATTAAGCTTTGATACTCGAGGCGAGTAATTTGCATTAAATTCCTATTATAGAACGTTCCATCGTAATGCATGTCATCCATACAATTAGTAGAACAACAGAAGAACGATATTTTTTGGTATTCAGATGCGGTGCATCAATATTTATCGCGAAATTGATTTATGAAAATATTAGTCGCGGAGCCAAAACACAAGTAGACCAACCCTTGAGTTAAAACTGTCAGCGACCACTGGCATTTCTCGAGTATCAGTTCATTGGAATTCAGGTCAGTTATGCAGCAAGTGAATAGGCCAGCAGACTGGTTTAACTCCTGCCGCACCGCGGTGCGTCGATCGTACGCGCACCACAGGGCACCCTTGAGTGAGGTATCTTGTTGTAGAGAGTCTTTGGTTCAATCAAACTCAGTGTGTGTGTGTGTGTGTGTGTTTACGTACCTTGTTGTATCATACAGGGCCTGAGCTATACTCATGAAGTCCTGTCTCCACATTTATGGTCATCGAGTTTTTCCTTAGATTATAAAAAAATAAAAAATATTTTGTTTACATCAAGAAAGGACTGGCCTAAGGTTGAAAAAAAAGTAACAAAAAGCCCGCTTGTTGCCAGTCCCTATGATGCACAATATTTGCCGCTGTCACCTCTTCTAGTACATTCCAAGCATCAATACTTCTTTGAGGAAAACTATGCTTCTTTGTGTTATTCAATATCTTCCTTTTCTCAGTTTTTCCTTGTATCCTCTCAGATAGCTTGCTTCTCTATCTCTTCATAATAGCCGTCTTTTCTGTCAACTTTTCCTAAGGCATTTATTAGTTTATAATATGCAGTAACTAAGTTTTCCCTTGCTTGCTCTTCTTTTTTCAAGTGTTGGGAATTTAATTTCCTATAGTCTTTCCTCATGGGTGAGATCTTTCAATTCAGGGACCATCCTATTTGCTATACTTTGTATTCTTTCCAATTTCTTAACACTTGATTTTGTGAGGGGACCACACAATTTTAGCATACTCTAATTTTTGTCTTATTATTGTGATTATTTTCTTTGTCATGAAGTGACTTACCCTTATGTTCCTCATAATTTTATATCTATCATTAAGTTCTTTATTTATACGCTTCTCTGGTCATGGATCATCCTGGAACACTTCCCAAGTCTTCACATTTTCTGCATTAATTCATAATTTTCCATCCAGTTTGTAATTATGTCCAACTAGGTTTGTATTCATCTAGTTGTGATTTACAGGAAAAGAGTGTGTGTGTTTGTGGGTAGGTGGGACCCTTACATGAACAGAAATGGCTTATGCCACACCACAAATGGTTATAAACAGGCATGAAGGTATAAGAAAGTTATTTATGTTACTTTAAATTCGGAACAATCAATATGATCATTTACATTTTTTTGCAGGAAATGTCAGGGACACTGTGCCTGAGATGACTGCCTTGCCAGAAAGCAGTGCAGTGGCACCGGCACCCCAGGCCAGCCCGGCGACGATGGCACCGACAAACAATAAGGAAGACACAAACTCAGGAAGAATAGCCATCAACGTTATTCCTGCTGCCAGTATGAAAAATTTTGGTAGAAAGAAAACTTCATCTCAGAAGGTTACTATGAACTCTAAATCGCTTAAAGTATCTGTAAATGTACAGGGTCTAGGCTCATGAATCCAGGGCTCATGTATCCCATGTATACCAAGTCTGATCAAAAAGTATCTGACTTTTTTGTGTGTGTGTGTGTGTGCTAACTGTGCTTGTTTGTGTTATTCTTCATTTCCTAGTTTTATTTAAGTTTCTCAGAATTATTTTCCTGGAATATTCTCACATTATTTATTTTTTCTTAACAGAAGGCACTAGTTCAACAGCCCGAGTTAAGTTTGAAACAGACAGCTGCAAGCTCTTCTAATTTGGAGCCAAAACAACACTCCAGGTGAGATGTATGATAGGCCTGACTGCATATGTATGGAAGAGAGAAGCACTTAGGGAAAATTAGTACAAAAATGGGATGTGCCCTTTGAAAAGTATGATACTGTGTATTGAATCATCAAGAATTAGGCATGAAAGAGAGTGGGGCTTTGAAAAATTTGTAAATATATCTTGTATTACAAGAATTCCATAATTGCACCCAAAACCCAGCATGCAGAAGTATAGTGCATGCACAGCAACAACAGGCAGTCCAAAGCTGCATCATTTCAAGTGCAAATGTGTGTACGTATATGTATTTTATATCATTTGAGAACATGATGATATGATTAAAAATTCATACAGAAATTGTTAACCCATGTTGTGTTTAGTACATAATGTTTCGTCTCTGAGGGAAGTGTTTAGTGCGTACTTGTACGATTGCATGTTTTGACAGTGCTGCGCCAGTTTTATTTGTTTATATCTTTGATATAAGTTTTCTTTTCACAGATCTGATGCAAAGGTCACCATTGTCATGTCTCTTAAAATGTTTGATTTTTCTTAGTCTTAGTCAAGCACTTATTTTGATGGTGTCAATCTCTCTTTCGATGGAAATATAGTGTTCATGAATTTCACTGTTCAACATCAGCCAGCGTAGCTCAGAGATCATCGCAGTACCAAAGATAGGCATGCTTTATTACTGTTTATATCTTGGCATGGAAGTCCTCAACCTACCATCTCATTGAAAATAGTCAGGCCAGTTTGTCATCTGTGTAACATGCCAACCTTTTGTTGTTCCCCAGTGCTACAAAGCAGTTTGAAGCTGATTTGAATGAATAAGGTGAACTATTTTTGTTTGATCTTAAACAAACAAAGGACTGTCTTCTGGCTGGATCTTGTGTGACAAAATTCGTTATCATTAAATTTTTGGAAAAGAGATTGACACCATGGAAATAGATGTCTGGCTAAGACTAGTAAGAATTGAATATTCTAAGAGGCCGGAATCTAGTCACCTTTGCATCAGGTTTATAAGATTCGACATAAAGCTAAATCTAATTGTCGTGTCACTATTCAGGTTTCGTTTTCAGGGAAATATAATAACCGTCACCTATGCATTCTCTTCTGTTATATTTTTGCAGTAAGGTTTTTTTTGACATTTTATTAGTGTATAATACTAATTTAACCCCTTCACCCCCAGATCTTTCCTTTGCTATATAAAATTGTCTGTTGTTAGCGATAAAATTACGAAAAGTAACTAAATGTACCAAATTAGTTTCTCGACAAGGATACTAAACAGGTCATAACTATATAACATTGCTTATATTAACAAAAAATCGTTTGGCTATCAACAACCATGACAGCCAAATTACAATGGAAATTACGTTCTGGGCCTCAAGGGGTTAACACACTGATTCTTGTATAAACGAAGAAAATTCATGGTAATCTAACAGGCACTCAAGGCCTGCGGTGGCAGACAACTCCACAAGTCCCTTAAACACGTGTATGGAAGGTTTAGTAAATTGGTACGTGTGCTAAACCCTAATGGTGAAGGAATTTATTGTGGAAGTGGTAGAGGGGATCAAACATAGCAGGGGCATTCCAGGACAGGTGGCCCACCAAAATGACAAATTAACACCTCACCAACTCCGATTTTGCTTAAATTTGGCACATGTTATGAGTGTTGCTGCCATATGCCTTGTGCAAAATTTGAGCACTCTAGGGTCAACGGGTCTCCTGTAAGAGGTCATCAAAATTTTGGCATGACCTCGAAAATGACCTAAAAGATCAAACTTCAAATGTCCCTAAAATCTTTATTTATAAACTTAGAGAGGTGGTTTTAATATCTGTTTTACTCAGTATGAGTCTCTGAATCATTCTAGGTTTACAGAATTAACTTGAATCAATAACTGAAAAAAGGGCACAAAATTTGAACTTTGACCTTGACCTGTGACCTTGAAGTTCACTCGCGACAAAAAAAATAATTTAGTCAAAATTGAAGCTTTGTATGTTTACTTCAAAATAACAAAAAAAAATTGTTTCTTTTTCTCATGGGTAAGCCTGTACGGTTGTCAAAGCCGGGCAGAAATGTTACCCTATATTCGGACATGTTTTTTCTTTTTTAATACCTATTTAGCTATGAAAAAAGAGTTTTAGCCACAGATTAAATTTTAAATACAAATAAAAAAAAAAAATTATTTTAGAGTGAACCATTTTTTTAAATTTGATTAAACTAATGAATAAAAATTTTTTTGTAAAATAGTAAGCCTAATTAAATTAAAAATAAAAAAAATTAATAAATTTTTTTAAAATACTTTTAAATTCATCATGTTGTTCCCAAATTTTGGGGTACGAGGACCAACTAAAATGCCCAACCCTACCTTTTTCCCCCCAACCCCCGGTCCAAAAGAGCAGTGGAAATGGCCAGCTTAAAAAGGCCTTTGGAAACCCAAAATTCTGACTGCACAGGCCATTTTTTCTTTCCTCACTGAGCCCAAAGTTTACTGACAAAAAAAAAATTTTTCTTTGTTTTTCTTCAAAAAATTTGCAGATTTGCCAGTAAATTAGTTAAAGGTTCAGGAACCCAATCATGAAGGGAAACGAAAAATTCCACCGATTTTTCCTCAGTGTAAATCCTATTGGTGTGTTAAAAAGTGTACAAATTGTCAGTTGGAGAGGGAAATACGTGAGTGTGAAAAAGAATGTGAAAGGTGAAGATTTGGGGGTCTGTGGGAAAAAGATTTGGGTTTTTGGGGATTTTGTAGCTTGCATTTACATGGGGGAACTAGGGTTTGCAATGATTGAGGAAATGTCGAGGAGTTTGGTGATGCATTGATGATTTCTTGCACCCCAAAGGAAAATCGGGTCTCATGCATTTTACAGTCTAAAACTGACAAATGTTGGTGACCCGAGAACGTTTTTTTCGGATCTGCAACCCAAACCTGCAGGGAGCCAGGAGAATTCGTTATTGCTTCAGCTTAATGAAATGGAAGAAGCTGAGCAATTTTTTTGTCATTACAAAATAAAACTTCAAGGATTTGAAAACATGATTATGACAAAATGTCCCTTCTACAATAATGATAACTTTATCTCATTAATTAATAAAATTTAATTATCCAAAATCTCATTATATGGCCCCGTGGTGGTTGGGGAAAGGAGTAGGTTGGGGGGCTTTTGAGTTGGTTCCTCGTACCGCAGCCTGGTAACACATGATAAATTGAAAAGTACTTTTAACAAATTTATTAATTTATTTTCATTTTATAATTTAATTTATGAGCTTACTATTTTAACTAACAATTTCTTCATTAGTTAAATCAATTGAAAAAATGGTTCACTCTAACAAAATTTTTTTCTTATTTATTTGGTATTAATATTCATTATCTGTGGCTAAAACCTTTTTTCATAGCAAAATAGGTATATAAAAATAAAAAAACATGGTCGAAATTAGGCTAACATATTTCTGCCTGGCTTTGACAACCTTCCGGCTTACCTATGTAGAAAAAAGACACATTTTTTTTTGTTATTTTGAAGTAAACATACAAGCTTAAATTTTGACTAAATGATTTTTTTTGTCGCGAATGAACTTCAAGGTCACGGGTTTCAAGGTCAAAGTTCAAATTTTGTGCCCTTTTTTAGTTATTGATGTAAGTTAATTCTGTAAACCTAGAATGATTCAGAGACTCATACTGAGTAAAAAAGATATTAAAACCACCTCTCTAAGTTTATAAATAAAGATTTTAGGGACATTTGAAGTTTGATCTTTTTAGGTCATTTTCGAGGTCATCCCAAAATTTTGATGACCTTACAGGAGACCCGTTGACCCTAGAGTGCTCAAATTTTGCACAAGGCATATGGCGCAACCTCATAACTGTGCCAAATTTAAGCAAAATCAGAGTTGGTGAGGTGTTTTCTCTCTGGGCCACCTGTCCTGGAATGCCCCAGCACCCAAAACATGTTTTGGGTGTACGAGGAAGGTATCCCTAAAAACGGGAATACAGGGAGGTCCCGTTATATGAGCATTCGGTATACGAGAATCCGATGATACGAGATGTGTAAATTAGGGTCTATTTTCAATATACGGATCGAAAAACCAATGATATGACATTCAAACTGGGGTGAGTAAATTATCAAGTTCAAAAAGCGCGCCCTACCACTCCCAGACTGACAAAAGGGATTTGGTTGACCCCAGTGAGGTCCACCCCTAGCAAGCCGGACCTGAAGGGTAATTAAGCATATGGGGCGGCCTGACATTTAAGGGTAATTAGCAGGAGTGCGGCCCCAAACCCTTTGGGGCCGCAGTCAGGTCACCCCTAGCAAGGCGTGACCTGAAGGGTAATTAAGCATATGGCGCGGCCTGACCTTTAGGGGTAATTAGCAGGTGTGCTGCCCCAATCTTGGGACCGCTACACTACCTTCTTTTGTATAACGTGGCGTCCCATACATTACAACGTCTTTTTTGCTTGTTATGCATGTTTTATGTTTAATTAATGTGCAGTTATGTTATTTTGTGTGCTATTTTCTCTTTCAGGATACTTTTTCTACAGAATAGGTAGTACAGTGTGGGTAATATAGACGCTGTGTGTTTGTTGTGCTTGCTATAGTTTATTTTAGCTTGAAAAACATGTTGTTGTTTTTTTAATTGATGGGGTCCTGGAACCAAACCTATATTTTACCATTAGTTATGTGTTTCGTTATACGAGATTTTGCTTTTTGAGTATGCCAGGTGGAACCTAACTGCTCGTATCTTCGGGACCTCCCTGTACAAGTGTTGGAATACTTGAGGGAGCAGGGGATTAGAGATTGAGAGGAGTGGAGAATGCTTGAGTGGAATGTAAGGACAAGTGTAAACGGAGACTATTTTGTTAGGCCATCCCCTTGAGGAAGCTTCAAAGAACAGATTAGATTAGAAAAGATCATTCATTTTCCGAAAACATTACTAAAACTGGAAATGTTTGTTTCAGGAAAGTTTCACAAGTGCCAACCTCACTTGCATCAAATGGTTCAAGGGAGGTTTCTTCTGCCAATAGTCATCAGACGGGATCAGACCAACAACAGTATTCAGCCTATGACAAACACTCGCCACCAAATGCTGTAGTGGTACCAGGACAGCAACATCCAGTAGCGCAATCCCGTCATACTTTGCCCCAAGTGTTCCTTCAACCAACAACCCATGTAGCACAGAGACGGGCTCTTGTGCCTCGTCTGGTTCCCAAGCCTGCACAGAGTACCAATTCAGGATCATCACATACAACCTACAAGAATCCTGGGAATTCTCAGACTCAACAAGGGCAAAATTTACCTCATCAAGTACAGCAGTACATACCAGTGCAACAGCAACAGCAACAATATAGTCATTATTATCAGCAGCAGCAACAACAACAACAACCGCAGCTTCAACAACAACAACCACAACTTCATCAACAACAACTTCAACAACAACCACAACTTCAACAGCAACAACCACAACTTCAACAACCACAACTCCGTCAACAACAACCACAACGCCGTCAACAACAACCACAACGCCAACAACAACTACCACAATTTCAACAACAACAACAACAACCACAACTTCAACAACAACAACCACAACCACAACCACAACAACAACAACAACAACAACCACAACTTCAACAACAACTTCAACAACAACCACAACTTCAACAACAACAACTTCAACAACCACAGCAACAACTTCAACAACAACAACAACCACAACAACAACTACAACAACAATCAAAACTTCAACAACAGCAACCACATCTCATGCGACTACTACAGGGGCCACAACTGCCACAGCTCCATCAGCAGCAACAACAAAAACAACAGAAGTACCAGCAGCATCAACAACTACAACAGCAACAAGTGCAGCTCCATCCTTCCAGCATGGTTCATCCTACACAGCAGCTACCCAATAGGTCTCAGCCTTACCTACAGCAGAGCCAGCCAATACAAGCACAGCCGCAAATTGAAACTACATCCCAACAAGGTCAAATTTTACAACTTTTTCAATGTCTTACACAACTTTTTGAAGAAGTAGATTAAAAGAGCTCATGTAAAGTAAGAGAATGTCCAAAGAAATGTGATATTAGACTGAATGGAGACAGATTGGATGAGGTACAATAATTTATTTATCTTGGATCGATCATATGCAAGCATGAAAAGTGAGACTAGAGAAAGTTGCAAGGGAGGAAATGCTGTGGTGATTGAATAAATGTGAAAACCACAATTTGAAGTGACAGACAGGTTTGTATGTGTAATGGTCAAATAGCCTAGACAACCGCTGACCAAGCGGGATATCAGTCTGGTCTAGTGGTATCTTCCCCGACTG
>JACEEZ010000839.1:102500-120000 GCA_016584305.1 Chionoecetes opilio | reverse complement strand
GGGGGGGATATAATCCTCCCCATTATTCAGATCCTTGCATTACTCAGACCACTCCTTGGCCCAATTAGTCCGGATATGAGAGGTTTTACTGTATATATTATATATATATATATATATATATATAATATATATATATATATATATATATTTATAATATATATATATATATATATATATATATATATATATATATATATATATATATATATATATATATATATCGTATTTGCCGGCGCATAAGGCGCACCTCCGCATAAGATGCACCCCTATTTTACAAAGAGGTTTTGTGAAGAAAAAAAATATTGGTGTTTTTGAGGTAAAAAAAAATTTTCTCGTAAATTTATCAAGTTATTAAAAAAAAAAAAGGATTTGTAGGGGAAAGCAAATGATTATGAGCATGTACCTAAATACAATATTCACAGTGCAATGAATGTGAATGAAAAATTATACTCGTTAAAATGTAAAGAGAATGACAGTGTAACCAATATCGGTCATAAATCTTAATATATTGCAGGATGCCCCCACGAATTGATATTCTGATATTTTGCTACCCATGACATATAGCTTAGATTTAATGTTGTAGGTATGCCTTTGTTGCTTTTCTGCTATGTGTTTAGACTTTGTGGAAAATTTGCAGTATAGATATTGGTATTATTTTGGTAGTAGGCTTTCAAAAGTCCTAGGACTCTTACCGACACCATCGTGTAGCTTTCTTCATTCTGAGTATTTTGAACCCCATTTCCCATGGCGCAATTGAATAATAATGGCATTACACGTAGTACCGAAAATCTACCGTTACTTCAGCCAGAAAGTTAAGTTAGGTTAAATCAGATTAGGTTAGGTTAGAGGTGAGGTTTGGTTTTAGTAACAGATGATATAGAGAAATAACGAAAATTACCAATAATATGGCAGTGTGAAGCGTAGCAATGTTTGGCGGACCTGGAGGGGCAGGTTGCCCCCCCCCCCCCCACACACACACACGTGTAAACAAACATTGATTTCCGACAAAAACGAGAGCCAGATTAATTCAAAACACATCAAAACTATTCAGGAGGACTTAAATTTCGGCATCGAAATCGGTAGTTGTCCAATAACAAAAATTCACGAAGATATTTAGATAACACTGTAAGGTAACCATCTCTACCTTGTTGTTATTGTTGTAATTGTTGAAGGGTTTCCGTTGTCGGATCGACGATATTTGCCCTGGTTTACACCTATGAATCTATCACAGTCGCGAGGGTTGATTAGTCTTCTTCAGGAAGGTACAGGTGAAGACTGATTCACACTCTGAAATCACGGCAGCGTTCCGTCAGCCGTGCCTTGTATTCACACTATTCGTCACGGTTCCATAATTTTCGGCAGTTCCTGCTCACCCTCTAAGCAGACATGGTGCCTCAGAGGCTATGCTTGAAGAAATTTGCATTAATAGCACTTCTGTTGGATGAAGAAGAGGAGTTGAACTCTAAAAGACATTGTTTTGGGTACATAAAGCCTTGAGAAAACGACAATTATCAGCACGGCACAGTCTCATTACGTTAAAATATTCTTCCCCAGAAACCGTTACGTGACAGGACGGTGGTGTATTGGAGCCGTGATGGCGGCGCACCGTTTAGTGTAACACGTCTATTTGTTTGAATGTAAGAAATTCTAACGGATGTGATGAGACGGTGCCCTGTAACCAATTTCACCATGATGGTATGGTGTGATTCGGCCTTGAGGGGGACGGTGTGGCGCCGTGAGGGGTCTTGGTCTTGGTGTACCGTGCGGAAGACTTTTGTCCCGTCTACAGATACCATTGCAGCCTTTTTACTAGCACTCTTTCATACAGTTTCCTTATCCGTAGAGGTACAGGGGTGAGGATTGAGGGGTCGAGGTGGTACAAAGGCCTATGCTATCTCCTATCCCACCTTGCTTACCACTGTAGCGGCGCTAACACACACACGCACATAACACCTGCATCGGCTTAGGCTACCCCCCTGTCTGGGACCAGGATTAGAGAGAGGCCCGAGGGTGACCTGACGCTGACCTGACTTGTCCTCGCCGACACAACTGCAACACCAACCAGGTAATTCAGTCAACCACAGGACACACAGACACACACGCCGCGCACCTCTTGTCCCTACGTTGTACAATGACTCACTGGCAAATAAACTACAAAGCCACGACGCCCTTTCTCCATCCTTGTGTGTATAGACAGACTCCCAAGATACTACAAACCCTTTCCCCTCACCGCTCACACTCCTTCAAATATAACTTTAACACGCTCTTTGTTTCACTATTCCATTTATCAACAATACTCATTCCAGCGAAAATTCCATCACCATTTCTGCTCCCTTCTATCATCTCCTTCCAACTGTTGTGTCAACTTGTGTGGCCCGAGTCGAATGCGGGTTAAGGCTACATCTAATATGTGGGATGTTTGTCTTTTCCATGGGTGCGGGGAGGAGTCTGAGCGGTAATGACCCATGGTGGGTGCGCGGAGGGCGTCGCCGAGACGTTTTATCAGACGTTTTACAATGGAGAGCAGCAGAGGGGGGTGGATGATGTTTACATCTGACACGGCCATCTTGGCAGCAACAATCGCTATCTTGTTGCCCCAGCTCTTATTTTCTCTTAAACTCCAACCTTTTCTTAGTATTATGCATTACTGTTGCTAACACACTCACACATTTTTGCTCAGTGAACTACTGCTCAACACAGATCACTCCAGACCCCTTTAGTAATACACCACCGGCTGTTCTGCATTCTCTGTCCGACCTCTCATTCGCTAATATGGCCGCATTAGAAAGCAGGGTGAACTTTGCATTCCCTTTTTAAGGGAAAAAAGTGCGTCTTATGCGCCGGCAAATACGGTATATATTTGTATATATATGTATATTTTATATATATATATATATATAATATATATATATATATATATATCTATAATATATATATATTATTATAATATATATATATTATATATTATATATTATTATATATTTTTTATATATATATTATATATATATATATATATTATATATATATATACAGATGTCGTTATACTAGAATATTATATACGAGATGTGTAAATTACGGGGTCGTATTTTTCAATACGGATCGAAAATCCAATGATACGACCCCTTCAAACTGGGGTGAGTAAAATTATCAAGTTCAAAATACTCGCCCTACCACTCCCAGTCTGGACAAAGGGGGATTTGGTTGACCCCAGTCAGGTCACCCCTAGCAAGCCGTGACCTGAAGGGTAATTAAGCATAGGGCGCGGCCTGACATTTAGTGGAAATTAGCCAGGTGTGCGGCTCCAACCTTGGGACCACAGTCAAGTCACCCCTAGCAAGACGTGACCTGAAGGGTAATTAAGCATATGGCGCAGCCTGATCCTTAGGGGTAATTAGCCAGGTGTGCTGCCCCAATCTTGGGACCTCTACACTACCTTCTCTTGTATCACGCAGCGTCCCCTACAGTCTTTTTTGCTTGTTATGCATGTTTTATGTTTAATTCATGTGCAGTTATGTTATTTTGTGTGCTATTTTCTCTTTCAGAATGCTTTTTCTACAGAATAGGTAGTACAGTGTGGGTAATATAGACGCTGTGTGTTTGTTGTGTTTGCTATAGTTTATTTTAGCTTGAAAAACTCGTTTTTTTTTATTCTTTTTTTTTTAATTGATGGTCCTGGAACCAAACCTATATTTTACCATTAGTTATGTGTTTCGTTATACGAGATTTCGCTTGACGAGTATGCCAGGTGGAACCTAACTGCTCATATCTTCGGGACCTCCCTGTGTATATACAGGGAGGTCCCGTTATATGAGCATTCGGTATACGAGAATTCGATGATACGAGATGTTTAAATTAGGGTCTATTTTCAATATACGAGATCAAAAATCCAATGATACGACATTCAAACTGGGGTGAGTAAAATTATCAAGCTCAAAATGCGCACCCTACCACTCCCAGGCTGAACAAAGGGGGATTTGGTTGACCCCAGTGAGGTCACCCCTAGTAAGCCGTGACCTGAAGGGTAATTAAGCATATGGTGCGGTCTGACATTTAGGGGTAATTAGCAGGTATGCTGCCCAACCTTGGGACCGCAGACAGGTCACCCCTAGCAAGGCGTGACCTGAAGGGTAATTAAGCATATGGCGGGGCCTGACCTTTAGGGGTAATTAGCAGGTGTGGGACCCCATCCTTGGAACCGCTACACTACCTTCTCTTGTATCACGTGGCGTCCCATACATTACAACGTCTTTTTTGCTTGTTATGCATGTTTTATGTTTAGTTAATGTGCAGTTATGTTATTTTGTGTTATTTTCTCTTTCAGAATGCTTTTTCTACAGAATAGGTAGTACAGTGTGGGTAATATAGACGCTGTGTGTTTGTTGTGTTTGCTATAGTTTATTTTAGCTTGAAAAACGTGGTTTTTTTTTTATTTTTTTTTTAATTGATGGGGTCTCGGAACCAAACCTATATTTTACTATTAGTTATGTGTTTCGTTATACGAGATTTTTGCTTTACGAGTATGCCAGGTGGAACCTAACTGCTCGTATCTTTCGGGACCTCCCTGTAATATATTATATATATATATATATATATATATTATATATATATATATATATATTATATATATATATTAGATATATATATATATATAAAATATATATATATATTAGGGTGCCAATAAAAACGAAGTTGGATTTTTTGAACGACCCTTAGTGGAATACTGTGGGGTGGTGAGAAAACAACGTGTGTAAAATTTGAGCGCAATCGAAGTATATTTAAAGGTGGCGCAAGTCGATTGATTGTTCCCCGGATAGACTCCGATAGGGGGCTACAAGGAAGGACATCGTCTCTGGGGTGTTTGTTGGCAATATTGAAGCCTTTTGAGACCTCCCCTTCCTCCAGCTGGGCTGCTGGTCCCCCTCGCTCTTCAAAGCGAGTATTAGCCCCTCTAGGGGCGGGGGGCTATCATGGTTGCCCAAGCCACTCGTTGTCTTCCGCTTGGCCGGGGAAGGGAAGCCTTCGATGTTCCTGGCTGTTGTCGATGGTGCCTCTCGACGACCTGCAAGAGGAATTGGCGCTGATCCTCGTTCTTCGTCAGGCTGTGGTTGAAGGACTGGAACAGCGCCACCCCTCGCTCTGCCGTGTCGTTGGTGACGTTTAGGCTCGCGACGCGCCGAGACGCTGCAACGAACCCTGTGTCACTCGGCCACTGCTCCGGCTCCTTTGAGAAGAACGCCCTCTCCGCTCCGACGGCGTCAAGGAGGGCGCCGGACGCCTGGCTTCCGAACGACGCTAGCGTGGACGAGGCGAGGCGGGCGTCGAGACGGTGATGCGCTTCGGCGGTTCCTCGGATCCTTTTTCCCGCTGCATCGCTTCCGCCAGCGCCTTCTTCTCGGCGGTTGGCAAGCGGTGGTCGAAGAGAGCCATGGCGACCAGTGGCTCGCTCAGGTACCAGAAGTGCCAGGAGAAGGTCTTCACGCACGCCTTGCCGATCTCAGCGTCCTGGAAGTCGCGGAGGTCGGCGGCCAGTTTCAAGTCATTCGCCGGCGCGAAGGCGGCCACGGGCGCCTCGAACCAGCGGGCCACGTAGACCTCAGCCACGAAGAAGGTGAACCGGCGGAGGCTGGACAGCTCGCACGGCGAGCAGAGCTCCCCCAGTTGGGCGGCGAACAGCGTAATCTTCGCCGCGTAGATGGCACGCGCGGTGCATGGCGCCCGGTCGCCGGAACTTCACTTGCGGGACGTCGCCCTCGCCACCCAGCAGGATAATGATGAGCTCCAGCATCTCCTTGTAGTCGTCCCGCGGGTGCCTGGTGTTGAACAGTGCGGCCCACTTCTGCAGAAGTGTGTCCTGCTTGCTTGTTCAGGAGGGTGGGCGGCAGCTCGTCGGGCGTTGGCGGCTCCGGCTGGCTCTGGTCGATGAAAGCCCACCGTTCCTTGAATCGGTTGAAGACGCCGATGTCAGGACCCGCTACGGGCCCCCAGCAGATAGAGAACGCCTTCTCCAGCACCAGCTCGTGTACATGGTGCCGGCAGGCGAGGCTTAGCAGACGCTGACCAAGCTTCTGCTCCAGCAGGGTGCAGGCACCGGCGAGGGTTCCAATGTTGGCGGCGGTCGTATTGAACGATATAGCCACCACAAGCTCTGCGAGCCCCCAGTCGTCGAGCGCTTCAGCCACGGCACTCGCCATCGCCTCTCCAGTACCATTTGCCAGCTTGGGAACGCCGATGAGCTTCTGGACGCCGTCGCCGGAGACGAGGATAGCCAGCCGATCCACCCACGTACCGTCGCAATCCGGCAGGATCTTCCCGTCCCAGTGAATGGTAAGAGGCGTGTCAGGGACGAAGGTTGTCTGGACTTCCGCGGCCAGCTGGGACCGGTAGCCGGCGCGAGCCTGCCGGATGCTCTCGGCATTCAGGATCAGCTCCTGAGGATTGTGGCCGAGGCTACTGGCGGTCGCCGCGACGATGCGGAGCGCTTTGCAGTCGCTCACGCCGGTCCGGTCGAGGGCGCTCGCTAACTCCTGGTAGAGCACGACCTGTGACCCCCGCGCTCGTCGCTTCGGAGGGCTTGCACTGGTCGGCTCAGCGGTAGCAGCCGCCCCGCCGCGTGCCGGACTGGACTCAACCGAGGAGGAGGAGGACGCCAGCACCGCGCGTTCGTCCAGCTGCGACGTCGAGGCTTCTCGTGATCGCTTCTCTGCCGCCACTGTCATCTCCCGGCGCTGAACTCAGCGCTCCAGCACCCTGTCAGCTCCCTGCATGATCCCTCGGCGACCCTTCTCGCGTTGCGCCGCTAGGAACTCGCGATCAGCCGGGATCATCATCAGGGTCATCGCGTCGGCGTGGGCGACGTCGAAGAGGTCGCAGAGGGCCTCTTGAAACTCTTCCTCCTTCGTCTTGTTCGTCGCTCTTCCCTTGCTCTTCACGAGAGCCTTCCAGTCCTTGAACAAGACCTCCACCTTGCGAACAACGCTTTTTGCCGTCATCGTTGGGATCCTCGCGGTCTCCCAGAACCTTAGCACCTCTTGGACAGTGGCCGCGGCGCTGGTGGCGACAGTTTTCTTTTCCACGTTGTGGAAGTAGAAAGCCCGCTTGAGCACGTCGCCACGAGAGGGGAGTTTGGCTCCGAGGATGGGGTCGGGGTTCGGCTGTCCCACCAGCCAAACAGTCGTAGCTGCGCGTGAATGAGCCATTCTGAAAAAGAAATGGGTGATTTAGAACCCTAGCCTTTCAGACTTCGGTACAGGTATAATCACATCGTACACATAGTACAGGTTTCAATTAACTTGCGCCACCTCTAATATAAAACCGATTCGCTTCAAATTTTGCATGAGGGGTTTTTTCTCATTACTGCACAGTATCCCACCAAGGGCCGTTTCAAAGATATCAAGTTTTAAATTTACCCATATGCGCTATTGGCACCCTAATATATATATATATAATATAAATATATATATATATTATATATATATATAATATATATATATATATATATTTGTGTATATAATATATATATATATATATATATTTTATATATATATATATATATATATATATATATATATATATATATATACTAGCCGCAAAGCCGCCCTCCGGGCGAACTTTTTGACCTGCGGAGGGCTATTGGTGGGCCTCCGCCCCACCACCTGTGTTTGGTGAGCCCTCGGCCCACCAAACACAGACTCTCCAGATAGCCCCTTCTAACTTTCCTGAAATCATGGATGTAGAAATGTATGTATTAACGCCAACCCATTCACATCACCCCCAACCCATTCACATTACCCCCAACCCATTCACATCACTCCCCAAAACCCCCAAATTCACATCACCCCCCAACCCCATTCACTCACCCATTACCCATCACCCCCCACCCATTAAACTCACCCATTACCCATCACCCCCCACCCATTCACTCACCCATTACCCATCACCACACACCCATTCACTCACCCATTACCCATCACCCCCCCACCTATTCCCTCACCCATCACCCCCAACCCATCACCCCCCACCCATTCACTCACCCATCACCCCACCCATTACCCATCACCCCACCCATTCACTCACCCATTACCCATCACCCTACATCAAGGTTTCCTCAATTCTCGCAACCCACTTTTTTTTCTTCACAATTCTCGCTAATAGGCTACTAAAAAAAAAAAAAAAAAAAAAATGATCGGATCATCCCATAAGTTGGCTTAAAACCTTCCCCTGGTCAACCTGGTTCCAAAACTGTGCCATATGATAGGATTCTGCCACGGGGGTCGGAACCTATAGCAAACAGACACACACAGACACACACACACACACACTTTCGCTTATATTATTACTAGCCGCAAAGCCGCCCTCCGGGCGGACTTTTTGGCTAGCTCCTGCGGAGGGCTATTGGTGGGCCCTTTGGCCCACCACCTGTGTTTGGTGGGCCAAAGGCCCACCAAACACAGACTCCAGATAGCCCCTTCTACCTTTCCTGAAATCATGGATGTAGAAATGTATGTATTAACGCCAACCCATTCACATCGCCCCCAACCCATTCACTCACCCATTACCCATCACCCCCCACCCATTCACTCACCCATTACCCATCACCCCCCACCCATTCACTCACCCATTACCCATCACCCCCCATCTATTCCCTCACCCATCACCCCCCACCCATTCACTCACCCATCACCCCACACCCATTACCCATCACCCCACCCATTCACTCACCCATTACCCATCACCCTACATCAAGGTTTCCTCAATTCTCGCAACCCACTTTTTTTTCACAATTCTCGCTAATAGGCTGCTAAAAAGAAAGAAAAGAAAAGTGATCGGATCATCTCATAAGTGGGCTTAAAACCTTCCCCTGATCAACCTGGTTCCAAAACTGTGCCATATGAGGGGATTGCGCCACGGGGGGCGGAACCTATACCACACACACACACACACGCACACGCACACTTTCGCTTATATATTATTATATATATATATATATATTATATATATATATATTATATATATATGTATATATATATATATATATATATATATATATATATATATATAAGTATATACATATATATATATATATATAATATATATATATATATATATATAATATTATATGTATATACATATATATATATATATATATATATGATATATTATGTATATACTTATATATATATATATATATATATATATTATATATTATATATAATATATTATATATATATATATATATATATATATATTATATATTATATATGTATATATATATATATATATATATATTGTATATACAAACCTCGATTTCCCGGACTAATAGGGGGGAGCACTGGTCCGGGAACCGCAAAAGTCCGGGAATCGCAAGTATAAAAAAAAAAAAAAAAAATGTCCGATGCCATTACCCACCCCCGGACATTTATCCTACTCTAGTATTTACTGTCCGGCAACCAACAATATCAACTACCCCGCCGCGGACTTTTACGTCCGCTGAGCATGCAGCCACCTGGCGGGAGGCAGCAGAAAGTGTTCAATAGTCTCAAGAGACGTTCCTGCACCAGGGGCAGTGGGGGTCAGGGGACTAACGGAGGCTGTGCAGGTGAACCGTGAGTGTCGTGTGCCCAAATGTAAACAATACGACCACTGAGCATGCTGCCACCTGGCGGGAGGCAGCAGAAAGTGTTCAATAGTCTCAGAAATGTTCTTGCACAAGGGGCAGTGAGTGACTGACGGAGGCTGTGCAGGTGAACCGTGAATGTTGTGTGCCCAAATGTAAACAATACGACCGCTGAGGCGCGGACACTGACCAGGGGTGACAGGCGACGCTCGGACCGCCGGACAACTTGGTCAATTTACGAACAGGACTAGGCATTTCAACGGGGGGGGGGGAATTTGCCCGAGACTGACATATCCCCGGACCTCGGATTTTGTCCGGCAAATCCGATATCCGGGAAATCGATGTCCGGGAAATCGAAGTTTGTGTGTATACAGTGGTACCTTGACTTACGAGTTTAATTCGTTCCTTGATCGAGCTCGTACCTCAATTTGCTCGTATATCAAATCAATTTTCCCCATTGAAATTAATTGAAATACCATTAATCCGTTCCAGCCCCAAAAAACCATCCCAATTTTTTGACTGTACCTATATGACTGGACTGCACTCACCCTCCGCCATTTGCATTCGCCACTGTTTACACTCTGTGTATCAGCTGTTGGAAACAGCTGTGGGTAGAACTGACGCTAAATGTACTGCACTCACCCTCCGCCATTTGCATTCGCCAGTGCACTGTTTACACTCTGTGTATCAGCTGTTGGAAACAGCTGTGGGTGGAACTGCCGCTAAACGTACTGCACTCACCCTCCGCCATTTGCATAGCTCAACACAACAGAAATGCTTCCACAGCGAGGTAACCACGTGAAGTGAACGAGTGAGACGCGGGATGCTGGGCGGATGTTGTGGCGTTCGCTGCGCCAACTAGTGGCGGCGTATCTGAAGCTCGCTCGTAACAAAACAAAAAAAAACAAAAAAATCGTTCGTAACTCGGATATTGGCTCGCAATTCAAAGCAAAAAATTGACCGAGCTACTGCTCGTAACTCGGAAAACTCGTAAGTTGGGGCACTCGTAAGTCAAGGTACCACTGTATATATATATATATATATATATATATATATATATATATATATATATATATATATAAAGTGGTCCCTCACGTTTGGCGATTTAATTAGTCTTGCCAATAGTACGTACTTTCAATGGGAAAATTATCCATTAGTCTTTGATAAGGCCCGATTTCACCCTTTTGACCTCCATTTTTGTACTTTAACTGCTTAAAGCAAAGACATTATACATGAAACATTAACAGTAATACAAAAGACAATAGATAATAGATAACATGTTATTTAAATTGAATTATTTAGAGTTATGCGCTAATGTAATGCATAATACTAAGAAAAAACAAGAGCTAGGTCAACAAGGTGGCGGTTGCTGATGCCAAGATGGCCGTCAGATGTAAACATCACCCCCCTCCTGCTGCCGCTCTCCACTGTAAAACGTGATATCTCTGGTCTGCCGCTTCACCTGGGATACCTCTCCCTCCGTGCCACCACCATGGGTCATTACAGCTCAGACTCCTCCTCGCACCCATGGATAAGAAAAACATCCAGCTTCCTGGATGTCTCCATCACCCGCCTGCGGGCTGCCGCCACACAACACTCACGGCCCACCTGACGACGAGTCTAGTCTTTGACGAGGTCCAAGTTCACCCTTTTGACCTCCTTTTTCGTACTTTAACTGCTTAAAAGCAAAGACATATTACATGAAACATTAACAGCAATATAAAAGGACAATAGATAACAGATGTTATTTACCATGAACTATTAAGAGTTAGGCCTGGTGAGACGAGTGAGTGTGGTGGTTGTGGCTGTGTTTTTACCTTTCCTCTACTCTCGTTTCTCCGCTTTTTTGCCCTTGTCCTTATTGTCACCTGTCTTCCTCGAACCACCACCACCACCAGTACTTGTAGATGCCATAGTCTTAGCGCGAAACGCCAAAGGTACCGTCACTTGGAGCAAAAAACAGCGCAGTCATCAAGATTGCTGCCGGGAAGATAACAAACACCAACATAGACGCTTGCGGGCGGTGTATTCTTAGCCAACATTATTCCGTGATGTCAGCGTGCGTCTCGCCAAAATTGAATTTGAAGTGCCAAATTGGGATTCTGGTACCACGTCTAACCTATCGCCAATACTGTGTTTCGCCAAACTGAGACTCGCCAAACACGAGGGACCACTGTACATATATCGCCTTCAGAATTTGACACACAAAACTTAAAATGACACTACAACGGGAATTGTATTATTATTGAAGAACACACCATAATTTGCATGTGGAAATATTTTTCATAACTTACAGAAAAGGTTACATATATAATATATGCATTAAGTGTCACAGTGTGCCTACAGACAGTGTGCCTACGGACAATGTGCCGTATTGTGCCAAAATTAACAATGTGCCAAAATTGGCTCTTAATTGCAGTTACGCTCGTCAATAGTTTACCCGTTGATTGCCCTCACTGCCAGGTTGGGTATATTGGAAGTTCCAACGAGCACAGTGGTCAGTCTAGATCCGTGGTTCCCAATTACTTTTGGCCATTACCCCAATTTGTTCCAAAATCATGTTTAGCAATAAGCTCATTACCCCGCAACATTTTTTTTATTATTAGTTACACGCTGCGGCTAATGGTCGATAAATATAACTTTATTAAGTTGTACTTTCCTTTATTTCATTATAACAATGATGACATAAGTACAGTAATTACAGAAAACCTTAATTACATAAGCACAATGACACCTTCAATTGAAAACTGAAGAGAATATCCATGGGAAATAGTATATATTGCAATTGAAATAATATTCAATCATGAAAAATATGACGCCTTCGGTTTGAGAACATTTCCGAAATGCGTGGGAAAAGCTTTGTAAGTGCACATCTGATATAACTTTCTGGTCACGGTCTATTTCTGGTTTTGTTTCGGATGGTCAAAAGAGCCGAAAATCGGGCCTCACATACGTACGTTGTTCAAATGGAAGAAGCATTTTAGTTGCCTTTAAACCTGCTAGTGGGAACTCTGTAGTAAGGCTAATCCTTAAATGAAGATATTTTTTTGGAGTTAAATTCCATTTGTATGAGATTGCTTGATTTTATTTCAATTAATTCTTCTGCGAGTCCATTTGGCTCGTCTGGCAGATGTTCGGTCGTAAATTTGAAAGGATTTTGAACCCATGCATAGGCGAGTGGGTCAATGGCACGGAAATACCTTTCCATTCTCAGACGCAGACTCCTTAAATGTGCACTCAGTGTACTCTCCACGTCACTTATGTTTATAAAATCATTATCTTTCAAGAATTCTCCCAACTTTGGAAATGCAGCTATTTTGCCCATTTTCAGCTTTTGAGTCCCACAAGTCCAGTTTGGTACGAAATGCTTATATCTTTTCATTCAACGAGACAACATTTTCTTCTGGTCCTTACAGTGATTTATGTCCAAGGCATTAAAAGCGCAAATATATCCACTAAATAGCATAGAAGGGAAGTCTATTTTGGATCTCTGAACTTCTGTGCAAAGTTATGCCCTTATCTTCAAAAAACATTTAAATTTCAGTTCTTAGAAGAAATACTCGTTCGACAACATTTCCTCGGGACAGCCATCTGGTTGGAGCATAATACAACAGACATTGATATTCAGAATCAATCTCTGCACACAAAACGATTCTATAGGTATAGTAACGATTCATATCTTCATATAAGTGGTGTGGTGTTGTGTTTTTGCGACAGGGTACCATATACCGTACCGTAGCCTATCCACATTCAAGCTTTGGCCTACCAGTAGCCTACCGTATTTTTGGGGCCGACTTATACGGCAAGTATAGGCCTAACCCGTAATCTTGAGCTAATAATCTTGAGGTTGACTTGTACGCCACAATTTACGGTAATAATGATACATTTGAATATTTGTGTGTCTGTATTTAATGTTTTTTCCTTTCACCTAAACTATCATAAAGGCTGTCGTTATCCCCGTTGAATGCGAAATTACTCCCAGTGGGGTAATTTACCCCTATTTGGGAATCACTGGTCTAGATGGACAGGTCACAAACTTCACTACCCTACCTTCTCTGCTGTGAGGGAAAACTGTGGAATGTCGTGTGGAATTATTCCACAAAGCTTTTATTTCAAAGTGTTGAAAAACGGTGCTATGTTCACGGATTTTTACTATTTGTTTTAACTATGAAATTATCGCTGAAGGATGGTTTTTGTAAGATAAGTTGATTTTTTTTTTACAGATTCCCATCGTACTGGAGTTCGTCGCGAATTCAAGAAGAGGCAGAATACTACTCCACCGAGGTTATGTGTATATAATTAAAAGAAAGATGGGAAGGTACACATACTGGCGATGCGAGAATAGAAAACAGTGCAAGGCGTCCTTGAAGACGAAAGACGACAAAGTAGAAGTAGAAGGATTTGTCATGGAACACAGCCATCCTCCGAGCGCCTCCATACATACCGCCCTAAAGACAGTTGATGCAATCAAGAACAGAACGTAAATCAAGAAAAAAGCGTCGGACGAGTGCACATCATCCATCTTTTATACAAAATGCAGCAACGCATTTTCCTTTGGACGCTGCAGGAGCCCTACCTAATAAAGAGACTCAGTCACGAATGGTGCGACGACAAAGAAGCGCGTCAGGTGGGAATATAATTACCGACAAACTCAAAGTAACGACGAGAAGAGAACCTTTTTTGGCTCATGAAGACGAGGATTTTGAAATTGTGATTATGACAACTGCGAAAAACCTTGATGTTCTTGAAAGCAAATTAAATTTGTTTTGCGATGGAACATTTGATTCAGCCCAGGACGGTTTCCAAGTATGACACCACCCCGGTTCTTGAATATCTTCGTGGCATTGCTCACAATTTTTAGAATTTCTGACTGTGTCCGTCCATTCTAGATTGATTTTTTTAAATCTAATTTTATATACCGTATTTTACGGCTTATAAGACGCTGCATCTTGGAAGACGCACCCTGATTTTTTAAAGAAATTTCTACGAAAAAAAATATATATATATTTAGTAAAATCTACAGATTTTCTCAGTAGGCACTAGCGGTAGTCTGAAGTGTCTTTCTGCTGCCCTCTTCCCATGTTATTTGGCATACCGTACAACTTTTAGCTTGTATGCGATAGTATAAGTAAATCGTTTTGATGAATTTGCCATGAGTGATCATTTTCTGGACTGAAAAAAGTTTGTGATACGTGTGATAGCCTGGTGGTAAATGATACGTCAACACTAGCAGACGTTAGGTGGCGTTGTTGACGCCAATCTGCCGAGGTGGAAATTGGCGCGGAACGGCTCCCGCCAGTCCTGGTGGCAGACTCATATAGAGTCTTACCTTGTGATACGTGGGACAGCCTGGTGGTAAATGATACATCAACACTAGCAGACGATAGGTGGTGGTGTTGGTGCCAATCTGCCGAGGTGGAAGTTGCCGCGGAACGGCTCCCGCCAGTCATGGCGGCAGTCTCATTCCAACATTCGTCTTGGAAGACGCATGAGTATTTTTCAGGGTATTTTTTAGAAAAAAAAAGTGCGTCATATAAGCCGTGAAATACGATATGCTTTTTGAACAAAATAATTTTAAACATGAATTTAAGACTGATTTTATATATATATATATATATATATATATATATATATATATATATATATATATATATATATATATATATATATATGCATTTTATTATTTTTTATTGATGTTAAAATTCTAATGAATGTAAATAAAATAAAATTAAATATATGAAAATACAATTAATGAAATAAAAACGTTTCCCCTATAAGCTGCGTCTGTTTGCTGATATCCGGTAGGCATAATCTCCGCTAGGCACAATGTCCATAGGCAAACTGTCCGGTAGGCAAACTGTCCGTAGGCACACTGTCCGTAGGCAAACTGTCCGTAGGCAAACTGTCCGTAGGCACACTGTCCGTAGGCACACTGTCCGTAGGCAAACTGTCCGTAGGCACACTGTCCGTAGGCACACTGTCCGTAGGCACACTGTCCGTAGGCACACTGTCCGTAGGCACACTGTCCGTAGGCACACTGTCCGTAGGCACACTGTCCGTAGGCACACTGTCCGTAGGCACACTGTCCGTAGGCACACTGTCCGTAGGCAAACTGTCCGTAGGCACACTGTCCGTAGGCAAACTGTCCGTAGGCACGCTGTCCGTAGGCAAGCTGTCCGTAGGCACGCTGTCCGTAGGCACGCTGTCCGTAGGCAAACTGTCCGTAGGCAAACTGTCCGTAGGCACCCTGTCCGTAGGCACACTGTCCGTTAGGCACACTGTCCGTAGACAAACTGTCCGTAGGCACACTGTCCGTAGGCACACTGTCCGTAGGCAAACTGTCCGTAGGCACACTGTCCGTAGGCACACTGTCCGTAGGCACACTGTCCGTAGGCAAACTGTCCGTAGGCACACTGTCGGTAGGCACACTGTCGGTAGGCACACTGTCCGTAGGCACACTGTCCGTAGGCACACTGTCCGTAGGCACACTGTCCGTAGGCACACTGTCCGTAGGCACACTGTCCGTAGGCACACTGTCCGTAGGCACACTGTCCGTAGGGAAACTGTCCGTAGGCACACTGTCCGTAGGCAAACTGTCCGTAGGCACACTGTCCGTAGGCACACTGTCCGTAGGCACACTGTCCGTAGGCACACTGTCCGTAGGCACACTGTCCGTAGGCACACTGTCCGTAGGCAAACTGTCCGTAGGCACACTGTCCGTAGGCACACTGTCCGTAGGCACACTGTCCGTAGGCACACTGTCCGTAGGCACACTGTCCGTAGGCACACTGTCCGTAGGCACACTGTCCGTAGGCACACTGTCCGTAGGCAAACTGTCCGTAGGCACACTGTCCGTAGGCACACTGTCCGTAGGCACACTGTCCGTAGGCACACTGTCCGGCCACGGTTTCCTAAGT
This sequence comes from Chionoecetes opilio, assembly GCA_016584305.1. Taxonomy (NCBI): domain Eukaryota; kingdom Metazoa; phylum Arthropoda; class Malacostraca; order Decapoda; family Majidae; genus Chionoecetes; species Chionoecetes opilio. Next base: position 103,470 of record JACEEZ010000839.1, on the reverse strand, counting down.
GATCTCTGAAGAATATGTACATGGTATTTCTCGATGCAGATACCTTGCTATCATTCATGCCTTGTCGTGGTTCAGTGCATTCTTAAAATGCCCTTCATGGACACCAAGTTTGTATGATATGTAACAGGGACTACTAGAAGGCTTTTGATTGCCTGTTATTTTGCTTTTCAAGAGTTTAATGCATGTATCTGGAACATCTACAAGTGCATCAGGGGATATCTCGAAGAGATCAAGTGGTTTTAATACTGTTTCATCATCACTAGATCTCTGATAGACACTTACAGCCATTGCATGGAAACTATTATTTCCATCATATGTGTCTACTTTTTTGTCAACATTGTCTGCAGAAGCATGTATTGCCAGGCCTTTCACTAAACCATATGGAGCAAAACACTCATTGGTGTTGATGTTTTTTCACAGCATTAGCTATCTGGCTGCAGGTGTGAGTGACTCGAGTGTATGATATGCCGGCACAAATGTTAGTCAAAACATTTATGACTTTGACTATGCAGATTGTGATACATCCACATAGACAATCCAACTGAAAATGGACTCTCATACTGTTCCCGAAAATCTGATGCTGCTGACTGAGACTTTGGTGTATATGTCATTTGTCTGGTTGTCTTGAATTCTTGCATTATCATTTATGAGATTATTTGGCAAGATTTGTACAAGTTCTTATCATGGGTATCAGTTGTAGCGGCTTTTGATCCCTGTAAGAACCATCTAGTCATCATCATCAGCTGTAATGGCACTGGGATTTCGCTAACACTGTCAAAAGACCTTGTAAAGGACCACTGCTGTTCTTTTTTGGCACTGACAGTCATTCGCTTTATTATCTTTGCACACTTGAAGATTGTAGTGAGATCCCCTTCAACATCTTGTTCTGACTTAGCTGTGTCAACTGCTTCTCACCCTACTTTCTTGGAATGCAAGACTCCAGGTGCTCTACGTTGCTTGGAGATATGAC
>JACEEZ010000839.1:72500-97500 GCA_016584305.1 Chionoecetes opilio | reverse complement strand
TAATATAAGCAATATTTTATAAATATGACCTGTTTAGTATCTTTGTCCACTAACTAATTTGGTATATTTAGTTACTTTTCGCACTTTTATGGCTAACAACAGACAATTTTATGTAGCAAAGGAAAGATCTGGGCATGAAGGGGTTAATATTCTAACTGCCAAAACAGCCTCTTGTTAGGTAATTTGTTGAAATCTTTGTTAGAATCCAAATAAGCACAATTCACCCATCCATTTCTTTACCGTACCCTATCAGTCACCCTTGTGTAGAAGCACTGCAGGTTTGAGACATGAATTCTCAGCTCTGAATCCAAATTGCCTAAAACAGTTATCATTTTTTCAAGATATCTAACCCATGTATCACTTACCGTCTTATCACATACCTTCCCTATTACAATAGTCAATGAGACTGGTCTGTAATTTAACAGGGCCTCCGTGTTCCTCTCTTAACCCCTTGAGGCCCAGAACGTAATTTCCATTGTAATTTGGGTGCCATTAGACAATTTTTAGTGAATATAAGCAATATTTTATTGATATGACCTGTTAAATATCCTTGTCCATTAGCTAATTTGGTTTATTTAGTTAATTTTTTGTAGCTTAATGGCTAATAATAGACGATTTCATATAGCATAGGAAAGATCTGGGTGTGAAGGGGTCAATGTGTGGGGAAATTAGTGGTTTCTTTCCAGTCTTGAAGTACTTATCAACTGGATAGGTTCATGGATGGGGATGAAAGGTGGATGTAGGTAGTGTTAGGAACTACCACGTGTAGGCCTCGCGGCCTCTTGTAGCTTCCTTATTTTCTTATGTTCTTATGTTCTTATGCACTTTACTTTCATTTAGAGAGCATGCAATTAGGTTGTGAGCTTTATCCATCATTTGTACCCTACATTCCTTCAAAATCCAATCAAGAGGTTCCATCTGGACCTGGAGCCTTTCATACATCTTGGGGCAATCAAACATTCATTGATAAAATGTTTTCAATGTAAGGTATTTCACTTCATTCACTGTTTATTCTTGTTTACAGTGCATGATTCTACCTGGCAAACAGCTAGCACTTAATTGATGTTTTCAACCAACTTACAGTGCTAACCAACCATACCAGACCAGTTTGAGTTCGCTCCTGCTGCAATGCAACTGTTCAGCAATCTAGATCAGATCCAGCTCATGTGTAGACTGAGAATCCACCAGAAGATTGACTATTTCCTCCACAGTATTGGATTGGCTACCATCTTGCGGCAGGCGGCCAAGGTTGATGTTTTGAAGATTCTGCCGCAGGGTGTGTTTGTGACAAGCCTTCAATCGCATTTCCTTCTCACACTTGACATATTCCATAACCCGCTTTAGTTTATGTGGCACTGGCAATGGCATCCTCTCTAGTGGCAGGCATTGCTGTGGAGTAAAAATATGAGTTGCATCTTGGAATTTGAACCATTGTACTTGTTTTACAAGAATTCATGGTCTGAGAACGCTTAATGGGAATACATCTTATGGAATACAAAGAGGGATCGGTAGGTAAGGCAGATATACATGGGATTAACCAAGTCCAGAAATGTCATGCAAAGAGATACACTGAACTCACAGTTGAATCACTGCAATAGTTGATGGCTTGGAGGAGATCTCGCCTGAGTTCTCTACCAACAGGCAAGTTGACAACACTATTGGTTAGACCTCGGAGATTGAGGTCCAGGTTGGTGTTCACCTGCACAGGATGAATACAGTTACTTTACATAAGATGAAAAAAAAAGTTGATTCATTGATTTGTATTAAATCTTTAGATGTTGTAATTGTGGCGCCCCCTACTGAAGCCAGGTAGACACGACCTTCGATTGAGTTGGTGGCTGCATCGTATAGTTAAAGGTCTGTACATATCCGAGGTAAAGCCAGATTGCCTGAATTCTAAGGGAAGTATCCATAAAGTCGAAACTTCCACACATAACTTTGGAATTTCCTGCAATTTTGCAGGCATCGGCAAACTGTAGTGAATCGGTGTAAGCGACCGAGAGAGGTGCTGGGCCAATGAGCGCGAAGCATTTTTTTATACGTTATGATCCTCTCAGCCAATGCGGTTGGAGCACCGACCACCCTCCCGGCGTTCTGAAGTGAGGTAGGCACCGCGCCGTGTTCTTTGCATCGGTCCCGCCCTAGAGTGGGAGTGAGGTACAGAATCCAGATTTGCTCGTGGCCCGCCAACTTCAAACACTGTTTTCTCGGTTTTTTATGTGTCGCTTACCTCATTTCAGCACGGGGCGCCACAATTGTTATAGATAAAATGTAAAAAGTTGTGAAGATCTGCATGCATCAACTATCCACTAAACTGAATGAGTAAGAAAATGTCTGTTGAACTTATTATGGTCTGCAACCATCATAGCACTGATATGAAGATAACTTAGTAAGCAGACACAGACCACAGCTAACTTGGTGAGGACACAGGTGAAGTTGTTGACGAGTCCACGCATATTCTGTCGAGCGCGTTGGATGTCTGCCAGGTTCAGCGCTCCTTGCCGCTTCTGAAAATTACAAAACTTGGGTGTGATGAAGTCATGCATGAAATGGTAATTATTTACATAATTCAGATTTTACTTTGCATCAGATGCAATTGGATGTATTTTGCTATGACTTTAATTTGCGGAGCTTGTTACTAATGTTGGCCCCTTTTCATAAGTTATCCTCTATCAGGGGAAAATTCTCCCCATGGAGGGAAATGAGGGCCACAATTTGGCACAAATTAGTTGGAAGTCTATCATCGGCCGTCTAACCTCATAAATTATTAAGGGCAAAACTGACGTTAAACAGAAAGAAAAAGGTGAAAAGGTTGCACGTACAAAAAAGGTTATGAGTTGCCATCCTAGAGTATTTTTTTTATTATGGTCAAAATGCACTAAGGAAGCCACGTCCCCTGCCTCCCCCTCTATTCTACGGGGCAGCTGATTGGTGCACTCCTCGTATCATCACTACCAATCACAATATCTTCACTACTTAACAGCGGCGTGACCACTGGACAGAGCAATCTTCACTACAGAGGGTGACAAAATCAAAAATCCCTTTGTAGTGAAGATTGCTCTGTCCAGTGGTCACGCGCTGTTGAGTAGTGAAGATATTGTGATTGGTAGTGATGATACGAGGAATGCACCAATCAGCTGCCCCGTAGAATAGAAGGGGAGGCAGGGGGCGTGGCTTCCTTAGTGCATTTTGACCATAATAAAAAAATTAAACTAGATACCTTCTTGAGGAAAGTTATGCATTTAAAGTAATTCAGCATGATTTAGCATAAAATAGGAAGAACCTGAATACCAATAGATGAAGTTCTTCCAGAATTCCGTAGCCACCTCAGTTTATCAAACATTTCATTCGAATATTACGGCCTTTCATATAAGTCATTGACATGTTGAGTATGTGATGGCACGTGCGGCAGAAAACGTTTCTCAGCTTTATTTGCAAAGTGGCTGTCTTCAAGTCTGACCTTACCATTGATGAATTGTTTCTTTTGCTGAAACTGCCGTACCAAACTGTTGGGCGAGGCTTGGCGACTCTAGCTAGTGCTGGGTTACAAAATTATACGATCTAGTTGACTTTTCCGTGGATATGAAAGAGTTATTGTAGCATGCAGAGTTGATGAGGATTACAACTGTTTATTGTATGCAGTATTCAAATTGGCAACAACACAACACAAAGACTGTGATACGTTATAAGAACATCTTTGGCATCATAATATATTTATGAACCGTTTATTGAAGAGCATGTTCATGTGTTTGCATTTATTTCCATAAGATATGAGGGCAAGAAATTCATTAAATCTACGGAACTCAAATTACTGTAACAAAATGAATGCCCAAACTTCATTCAATACACTACGCCTTTGCATTTTACTGATGATGGTATATAATCATGAGAATTCAACAGATTCTTAAAAAAGTCACACATTCTAAATCAGTATTTCCCAACCTGGGGGAAATTTCAGGATTCTAAGGGAGAAATTTATCCTGAGGGACATCTAAATTACTAGCATTTAGTCGACAGAAAAAATTATGTCTTAGAATGCAGCTATTGACTTTTCTTCAAGTATATATAGATATACTGTAGAAAATAGTGTCTATATACTTGTGTTATTAAGCAAGTAAATTTTGTGTTTTGGCGGCTAATTTTCACATGAAGGGGGAAATCCGGATGGTTGAACTGGTTGAAGGGGGAAACGACAGAAAAAAGGTTGGGAACCACTGCTCTAAATCCTGGAAGAACATGCCAAAATTTCTGGCATCATTGAAAATAGAAAAAAGGAAGTTATCCTCTCACAACATTGTATCATGCATCCCTTGTCAGATGTTATCCAGAGTTTTTGAGACAACAAAGCCTAAGGCAACAGCAAAGGTTTCATAAAAATACCGAGAAGATGACTGCAAGATTGTCAATAAAATGCACCTCTGATCCGCCCTTTCCATAATCCATATTGTCAACCAGACTGATTATTGAAAGTTAACAGATACTTGAAACTCCTTCAATTTAGAAGACTCAAAAACTTTATAAAAAAAAAGAAAAAAAATTTAATGTTTAAGTTAGACAATTTGAAGGATTAAAGCAGGTAGCCTACCCTTCTTAGGGACAGGTTGCATGGAATGAAAAACTCAACAAGAAAGAAAAATGGAGATTGATAAAAGGGAAAAAGTTTGACATTAGTATATGCGAGTTCTGAAAGTGTAATATCTGAGATCAGTACATAGCAGAGTCGACTCCATCTGAGCCATGAGCCAGCGAAGGGTCAAGGCCAGAGAAGTCATTTTCAGCAAAACTTTGTATATATATATATATATATATATATATATATATATATATATATATATATATATATATATATATATATATATATATATATATACATTACACTGACCTGTCGAATGCCTGGAAAGCTAGGAGCTATAGGCGTGGAGATGGCTGGCACAGAGTCAGTGATGTCAACTGGTGTCGCCACCGGCCGCTTGTCCAATTGTGAGAATATTCCAGATTCTTGTGCAAATGTTCCAGGGTGTGAGACTGCTGCACCTGGCCGCTGGGTGTTAAACTGTTGCTGCTGCGGGAATATTCCTGGTTGTGAGGAAAATGCTCCTGATTGTTGGGGAAATGCTCCTGATTGTTGGGGAAATGCTCCTGATTGTTGGGGAAATCTTCCTGATTGTTGGGGAAATGCTCCTGATTGTTGGGGAAATCTTCCTGATTGTTGGGGAAATGCTCCTGATTGTTGGGGAAATCTTCCTGATTGTTGGGGAAATGCTCCTGATTGTTGGGGAAATCTTCCTGATTGTTGGGGAAATGCTCCTGATTGTTGGGGAAATATTCCTGATTGTTGGGGAAATATTCCTGATTGTTGGGGAAATGCTCCTGATTGTTGGGGAAATATTCCTGATTGTTGGGGAAACACTCCTGGCGGTGTAAATACTCCTGGTCGCTGGGAAACCCTGGTGGCCCCTGAAGCCCTGGTGCACCGGTCTGCGAGAAGGGGATGCCCTGTGGAGCATGGAAGCAGTCATACTGGGGTTGAACTCAACAAAATAGAAGGTTCTGACCTACAGCTAGCAAAATCTCAATATAAAGTGATCTCATAAATAAAATGGCAGCAGTGCATAAGCAAGGTAAAGAAATTTCTTCCACTGAAATTATGCAATTCCTATCAAAATAATAGAAAAAATGTTAGATCTTATTTCCTTCGAAAATAAGTTTTGTTCGGAGGTGCTGCCGGATTCTCGTACTGTCATAACTCTGCCAATCAACTTAACTTACTAATGATCTTTTAAGATATAACAATTATTCATAAGGGAACAAGTTCACCAATAGATGGAAAAAAGACCACTGGCAGAGACGCTCGATCAGTCTGCCTACATGAAGAAGGAAATGGAAGCTACTTATGCAACTGAAGAATGTGGTCTTAGTAACAATTTCAAGGTGATCTACCTGACACAGCTTGATGAAACAGAGGGAGGATGATATTTTAAAGGTTCAGTCTTGGTTCATTGCTATCAAGGGAGATGGAAGCTGAATGTTCAATGTGCATCCAATTGAGTTTCATTATTTGTTTTTCATTAAATTTTATTGCCAAGGGATTTGACAGTAGCCTATATCTAAATCATTCATCAATCTTATCTCTAGTAGCTACTTCAGGGTAAAGGAAACCCATCGCAAAGCTCCATTAACTCCATCACGCCCAGATCTTTCCTTTGCTATAGAAAATCGTATGTTGTCAGCCATAAAATTACGAAAAGTAACTTAATATAGCAAAATAGTTAGTCGACAAGAATACTAAACAGGTCATATCTATAAAATATTGCTTATATTAACTAAAAATCGTCTAATGGCATCCAAATTACAATGGAAATTACGTTCTGGGTCGCAAGGGGTTAAAGGTGACGCTTCAGGCGTAGTATAGATCAGATCATAGACCACTGTATAGTGTATACAGTGGTCTATGATCAGATCCAATAGTGTACCTATGTGGATTTCAGAGTATGTTCAATAAAAGGGCTTTGGGTAATAATGGAGGAGAGTTTCACGTACGTTTTCAGAGACACCAACTACTTTTTCTTGGCCTACAATAGGTGCTTGTTCTAATGGTGCTAGTTTTATTTTGCGCAAACCAAAAAAAAAAAAAAAAAAAATGAAACCTAACCTTGTTTTAATGAAACCTATCCTAACCTTACTTAACCTAACCTTACAGGTTTTAAAGAAACCTAACCTAACCTTAACCACAAAATATATTTTTTTTTTTTTTTTTTTTTTTTTTTTGCGCAAAATAAAATTAGCACCATTAGAACAAGCACCTATTGTAGGCCAAGAAAAAGTAGTTGGTGTCTGAAAACGAACGTGAAACTCTCCTCCATTATAACCGGGCTTTGATTTAGATTTCTTAGATTCTTAATCATGCAAGATGAAGAAAGTGACTCACTTGCGCTGATGGAAAGCGTGCAGAGGGACTGAGGAGTGTGTTGGCGAGGCCTGGGAGGTTGAAGGCTTGCTCGTTCACGCCGCCTCCACATTCTCTACTGGCGGTGGCCACTGACTTCAGGTATTCCCTGTAGGAAACCTCTCCAAGACACCCGACCATCAGCTGCAAAACGTAACCTTGTCATCCGGTCTCCTTACACCTCGTGGTGGCAGACATGGGAGCCTCGACAAATGATGTAGCCCACACTCAAACACAAAAAGAAGATAAAAAACATACACTTGAATATTGTATAATTGAAATTTACGTGTGATGGGAAGAGTAATACCGAACGACGTCGTATTATCGCACAATTCACCAGATACGTTACCTGTTGGAAGGCTGCCTTCCCGATGGCAAGGTCCTGCTGAGATGCCACGCCGCCCAAAAGGCAGACCACCAGCGCCACTGTTGTCAGCATCCTGCTGAGGCAAAGAGATAGACTAGATAAAAAAAAATCAGAGGGAAAGCCATGCAGGATTTTTTTTCTTTTTACACTTGTGCTTATAGCGCCTGTAGGCAGTATAATTTCCAGGGCTCTGACCGGTAGGCCCTGAAAGTTTATTTGAGGGCTATGAGCCTATGATGGTTGACACTCGCTGACCGTCGCCCATGGTGGCACAGGCAGGATGGTTTTTTTTTTAACATTGTGGCGCCTATGATTAGAAGCTTATGCTGCTCCCATGTGTCCTCCAATGCACTCGCCGACGAAGGTAAAGATAATGGGCAGCATGTGGGTGTTCGCCGGCCACTCGACGGTTGTAGAAAGGTTTTTGCACCTACTAGCGGGAATCGAACTCTGAACTCCGAGCTCGTCACTTAATTGTAGGCGCTATAACCACTCGGCCACCGCCAACCGCTGTCTTAAGAAAACTTGGACTTCATTTAATATCGACACCACTCTTTTGCAAGTCTGTTATTTCTGATCATGATGCCACAGTTTTCTGGTCTCTTCGTTATTCCACCAATCACACGCGTCCCCACCTTCACTCTGTGCCCCGAAGACGACCTGGCGAACACCTGGTGCTGCTGCCTGACTTACCTGAGGTGTGTTTGAGCGAGGGAGGGTCGCCGTCTCGCTTATATAGCGGGGCGGGTTGTGGTGGTGGTGGGTGGGTCTTCCGGTGCCCTCCCAGTCACCGATATGTCTTGGCCTTCTTACTCCTCCTCCTCCTCCTTCTTCTCCTCTTTCTTCTTCTTCTTCTTCTTCTTCTTCTTTTTCTTTTTCACTTCCTCCTCCTCCTCCTTCTTCTCCTCCTCTTTCTTCTTCTTCTCTCCTCCTCCTCCTCCTCCTCATGATAAGTATGCTGACAGTGCGATGATGATGATTTATGGTAGAAAAGGCAACAAAGGGACACTAAGCTTCGAATCATCGGTAAAAAGAATCGGGTTACAAGGAAACAAGAGTGAGGACGAGAAGGAAAAAAATACACGAGCTCGAAATATATATCAAAGGAAATAATCTCGGAGAAGCAAGAGAGTTGAGTAATAACAGGACGCTGTAAATGAAGGTCCTTTGGCAGTCCCGTCCGTGAGTTGCCCCGCATCCAGAGATCAAGGACGCGAGGGAGTGACGAGGGAAGACGCGAAGGAAGAGGAGGAGGAAATGAAGGAGAAGAACTATTATAGGGGACTATGGGAGAGGCGGGTGGAGGAGCATCAAAGTAAATAGACTACTACGACTGTAGTAGTCTATTTACTTTGGAGGAGCATCGTCTAGAGAGAGAGAGAGGGCCCAGAGGGGGAAGGAGGGTTGTGCAACTGAGAGGAGGATCGAGGCTTGTGCAACTCTCCAGCTCGATATTAATATTGGTCCGGTGACCTTTTACTCTAAAGGAAATATTTAGGGTTTTAGGCAGTGGGATCAGTGTGTCCATTGCTGCAACAGTCACAAATCACAATAGTAGTTTCAAAGGCGAGTTTCATAAAGGTGATATATTGGCACATATGGGAATCTCTCCTATATATATATATATATATATATTGTTCATCCTTGTCAAACAATTATTCATTTACAGTATCAATTTCTACTAGTATATTATGTCAAAATGTACATAACCTAGTAATATAAATAGTAGAAGCTGTAGTTGTAGTAGTAATAATAAGTAGTGGTTAGGGTGGGATATGTACCAAAAGAGAGATGTAACCAGGACGGCGGGACAGTAGGGAGTTGAAGACCATCTATTTAGAGTACGAAAAATACCGCCGTGTGGGTGTGAGCCTGTGAGGTGGTTACTGTTTCTTGTTCGCGTGATAACTTACGTGGGAAACTACTACACAACCTACTTGCTGAACTGAACTACTCCCATTCCTTAGTTTGATAACGTAAGTACCTTGTCTGAAGTGTGTGTGAGTGGCAGAGCATGGGGAGGCGGTAGCGGAGTGGTTAGCGTCTCCGACTGGCGTTCTCGGTGACCCGAGTTCGATCCCCGAAGAAACCCAAAACCTTTCTGCACCGTCGAATGGCCTAAGAACACCCACATGCCCTGTCCATCAACTCTACCTTCGATTGCGAGTGCATCGGAGGACACAGGGGGGCGGCATGAGCCTCTAATCACAGCCGTCACTATAAGAATCCTGCCTGCGCCACCACGGGCGAGGACCAACCATCACCACAGCCCTCAAGTGAACCTCCAGAGCTTACCATCCGAGCCCTGGATCATCACTGCCTACAGGCGCTATAGGCACAAATGTAAAAAAAAAAAAAAAAAAAAAAAAAAAAAAAAAAAATGGCATTCCGTAAGGTTGAAACTTCTAAACAATGGCATTACTGTACCTGGGATGTATGAATGGTATTTTTTATTTCCCAGCATTTTCAGGAAGTTTTATCGTATTCGTATGACATTACCGACATTTTCTTACACATGCTGAAGTACCGTACAGTATTGTCGGGATCATAATAGAACCGTTAGTCTTGTGTGTTACGTATCGTAAAAGTCACCCGGTTAATTAGGTAGTCTAGTCACTAGTGTATCAGACTGTCACTGTTGTGTCGGGTTCATTGTTTACGTATAGGTCAGTAATTTGCTGGCAGGACGATGAATTACGTTATGATCATGTGTGATGGTAGAGGCGGGGGTAAAATTCTAGAGTCCTTTCCCGCCCTTATTAGTGGTTTTATTTTCTCCAGACCTTCACAGATCTCTTCAGATACCTCTAAACGTAATTATAAAGTGGGGGAGAGATGCCCCGTTCAACCCTTCTCCCCCCTATATAACCCCCGCCCTGGACCCCCAAAAATAATATTACTAACCTAACCTCACTATAACCTAACCTTTAACCTTACCAATAACCTCCTAACGAGACCCAAGGTCGAGAAAGAACTAGAATTTTACCAGGTTTAGGTTAGGTTAGGTTATATTGAGGTTAGGTAAGGTTAGTATTTTTTTTGGTATCTCTTCCCCACTTTATAATTGCGTTTTATAGGTATCTGAAGGGATCGGTGAAGGTCTGGAGGAAAAAAGCCCACTAATAAGGGCGGGAAAGGACTCTAGAATTTTACCGTTACACAACATTTTCAGATTTATTAGAGAAAAACTAAGATAATTTTCAGGTATTTAGGCTAGACTTAGGGTCTATAGTATTATTGTATTTTGAATTGTATTGGGGGGGTTTGAATGGCTCCTAAGGGGTTAAGTTAATGGCTCATAAAGGGGCAGTTAGGCAGCAGCATCTTGTGCTGACATTTGCCTGCATGCTTGTATGTTTGTAATGTAGTACTTGTGCTTGTTGCGTTAGGGATTCATTACTGATTCGTCAATTTCTTTTGTGAAAATATAGATGAAGGTGACTGACTGGTTTTGTATAGGACTGTGATGACCATAAAGGGAGGAAACTTGGTGCCAGTAATAGGCTGAAAGTGGTTGTGGGTAAGTCGAGAAACTAACCTAACTTACCACGGGGCAAGCCTAGTCAAGCCTAGCCGTGCCTCGCCTCGCCTCGCCATCAGCTCCTTGTGACACCTTCTCAGTCCTTCTGCTTGTTGATTGACGCATTATGGTTCTGCAGTACTTTTCGTGGTAATAATTACGCCTTTGCAATGTCAACCACTTTATGAAGCAAATCTCTCCCAGAGTTTGGCACAAGATGCTCTGTTGCTTCCTCAAATTGACCTCCAGGTTCATGCAAGCTGTTAACCCCTTCACGCCCATATCTTTCCATTAATATATAAAATTGTCTGTTGTTAGCCATTAAATTAAGGAAAGTAGCTAAATATATTAAATTAGTTAGTGGACAAGGATACTAAACAGGTCATATCTATTAAATATTGCTTATATTCAATAAATATCGTCTAATGGTAGCCAAATTACAATGGATATTATGTTCTGGGTCTCAAGGGGTTAAATAAAAGGAGGCAAGGAAACAAGATAAGATCACAAAAATAATTAATGTATTAAAGTTATGTTCTCCTAGAGGGCTTGTAAAAACTGGCTCAAACGTTTATCATAATACAAGAAAAGCTTAGACTCCGTTAGAGCCGGAAGCACAAACAAACGGCCGTGCCCAAAAAAGGAGAAAGGAAGAAAGAATTTGTCTACTCGGTCAGGCAACTATACAAGGTGACATACGAGCATGATGCAATAAACAGTAACTGAGCTGTCTGGTGCAATGCGATAGTGGTTTCCATAAAACAGTGGTGATCAGAGACAGCGTGATTGTGGTAAAAACAAAGTAGTAGGCCCTTTTTTGCATACATTAAATTTTATCAGTTATCAGTCACAAATGCAACTGCATATAGGGCCTAATATTGTTGATAAAATAGTAGATGTGCACAGCGTTTTTATAATGCTGGTGTTACTTAACGCTGTGCCTCAATGAGGTGCCGATACACTTATATTATGAGAGAGAGAGAGAGAGAGACTTCTTTACCTTGAAGGTCAACAAGATAAAGTTATTAGTAATATTGTGCGCCACATCGCGACATTCTTACACTGGTATTTCCCGCATTTCGTGGAATACAAATCAAGAGTGTATTCATTTGTCACGCAGGACGTAATGCCCCTGGGACCCGAGGCGCTGTCGTCACCGCGGGAAGGCTTCAGTGGCAGTAATCACAATCAAACTTCCTGCGCATAATGATCATATTGGATTGAAGGCGATATAAAAAAAGGAATTAGAACACAGTGTGGCAAAAAGTGTGACAAACTTAAGACGCTGTTCATGAAATTGCTTTTTTTTTTACCTCTCTCTGGGGGAGTTGTGTGACGTAAGCACGTTGTGTGGGGTATGGATGAGGGGGGGGAGGGGTGACGAGGTTTAGGTTGGTGCATATTTAAGAATGTAGTCCCGACTGTGTCAAGATATCTTCATCGTAATTTCTTTCCTGCTGGGTGATGCGACACCCAGCAGGCTGCCCACTGCCCACAGGGTGTCCCGTGGGACGCCACGCCCAGTGATCCGATATGCCTCCAACTCTATGCACGTTATTCACGTCACTGTGCCGCCAGTTTCCCACATTTTCCTCTTCAATCATCATCCGTTTGCGATTGCAAGAGTAACTAATGTTAGTGTTTAGATTTTGACGAGTGAGGGTTACGTGCTCGGCGCCTCGATGATACCCAAGGAAGATCAAGAGAACTGTCAACCTTGATACCCATGCAGTGCTTACGTCCCTGGCGCGTCGCAGCCTTGGCCGCCGCTGAGCACCGCACCCTGCTTCGCTCTGATGGCATTGAGAATCGCCTTGAGCAATGCTGTGACTGGAGAGGGGCTTCTGGTGTCCTTGACTTCAACCTTTGCCTGACAGAAGGTCAGGATCGTTCTCACAGCAGTACAAGGGGCTGAGGGTGGTGTGGCGGACACTCAGGTCTCGTAGGACACGTATGCATGTAGGTACAACGTATACGTACGTTTAGATCAACCTCACTTGGCCTCGGCATTGTCTGGCCTGGAGCTTCTTATTGGTGGTGGTGATGGCTTGCCATTGATGTGGTTCGTAACATGTTGCCTCTATCGTCCCTGCTGATCATATGTCATGCTAGACAAAGCTTGATCACAATCACCTGATGTGTTCCGAGGAATCTTTGCATTGACTGCTGTGAAAGCTGCTGCTATTTCTTAGGGAATAAGTCGAGTGGTGAATCTCTCCGCGTTATCTAACTCATCTAAAATTTACAGACTTGTCAAAGTTGTCACGAGAGAAACTTGGTATGTCAATGTGCTAAAACTCGCGTTTGAATTTTGTTTATGTGATTTTAATTTATCCTGTCACAGCTTTGACAAGAAATGTAAATTTCAAACAGTCAGAAAAAGATTAGACACTGTTATATTTACTTTTTACCATCTAAATTTTCCCAATGATCTTGTTATCACGATACACCAATATTTGCATAAACATGAACGGAAGAGCTTTACCATCCTGTTTGACTCAGAAAAAGAGCTTCTTAACCCCTTCACGCCCAGATCTTTCTTTTGCCATATAAAAGTGTCTGTTGTCAGCCATAAAATTACGAAAAGTAACTGAATATACTACCAAATTCGCTAGTGGACAAGGATTATACTAAACAGGTCATATCTAAAAAATATTGTTTATATTCACTAAAAATTGTCTTATGGTAGCCAAATTACAATGGAAATTACGTTTTGGGTCTCAAGGGGTTAAAGTGAAGACGCGAAACACAGCCAGCTAACACACCCAAACCCCCTCACCTGTGTCTGGCGAGCCTAGTACCGCGCCCCACCAAGGCCCGCACCGCCACCGCCTCGTGCGTAGCTTCCTGAGTGACCTTGATTGCTGAGAGTCAAACAATATGTAAAGAAAGAAAACGATCCCGCTGATTACATTGCATCATAAACATTTTTTCTTCCAAGTCTTCCCATGAGATGACATTGAAGACAGTCATTCGAGTATTGACAATAGTGGTGAGGTAATGACGACCTGCACTTGTGTGTGTGTGTGTGTTATGATGATGATCTCTGCGATATAACAGCTTCTAAGAGTCATTGGGTTGACTAACGAACCGTCCTCACACGATTCCAGACATGAAGGACTGGAGAAAAGGGGTATGGACGCTCCTCCTCCTCCTCCTCCTTCGGGTCAAACCGGTCTTATTTGTAAAGAAGAATTGAACTGTAAATATCAGGTGTTATTATGACAATCAAACAGTAGTATTTGTATCAGTAGAACTAGCAGAAGTAGATAGAACTAATAGCTGTAGAAGTGGTAGTAGTAGAATATGATAATGTAGTAGTGAAAGTAGTAGTAGAAAAGTAGGCATACACCGTCAGTTTCCGGGAACGATGGGTACAGAGGCGTAATGAAGTAATTATATTGTTACATCGTGGGAGTGTAAAAGGCGTAATGATGGGACAACAGCCTACTCTGCCCCTCCTCCCCTCATACCCAAGGGCGGGAGGGAAAGACCAGCTGTTCCTTCCCCTTCAACTCAGAGGGCGTTCACCACTTTCTCGTCGTCCTCATGTCTCATTAACCCCTTCACGCCCAGATCTTTCCTTTGCTATAAAAAAATGTATGTTGTCGAGCCATAAAATTACGAAAAGTAGCTTAATATACCAAATTAGATAGTGGACGAGGGTATTAAACAGGTCATATCTATAAAATATTGCTTACATTCACTAAAAATCGTCTAATAGTAGCCAAATTACAATGGAAATTACGTTCTGCGGGTCTCAAGGGGTTAACTCAGTGCTCGATGTATTTTACCACTCACGCCGTTCAGCTTACCTTGTAGGGTTTGTTCTCTCTATGTTACGGGTTTTTATTGCTTCCGGACAACTATCAATACCCTCAAGTCCTTCACTGAAAATATAGGAGCACCACGAGTCATGCAGTCACACCCAGACATCAGTATAGTCTTTCTAATGTATCAAGTCACTTTAGTCGCTTTAATTTCTACTCATTACCATTATAATTATATATATATATACATTCCTACTCTCCCCCTATTATGGTGAGCGAACAATACCTCCCTCACAAGGACGGGGGGGGGGGGGGGGGCAAAACTACCACTCTACTAATTAGAGAGAACTGCAACTCGAGAAATGCAGTGGTCGCTGGCAGTTTTAACTCAAAGGTTGGTCTACTGTGTTTTGGCTCCGCGACTAATATTTTTCATAAATTAATTTCGCGATAAATATTGATGCACCGCATCTGAATACCAAAAAATATAGTTCTTCTGTTGTTCTACTAATTATATGGATGACATGCATTACGATGGAACGTTCTATAATAGCAATTTAATGCAAATTACTCGCCTCGAGTAGCAAAGCTTAATAGATTTTTTACATGTATATTGTGGCATGTAAAATTTGGGCGATGTTCACACTGTTTTCTAAGACAGTACTGCTGCGTCTGGCAAACGCTTGTCAAAATACAATAAGCAATGCCTTGGAAAAACGAAGAATAAAGAATGCCGAAATCGGCTTGTTGCTGCGACAATGTAGGTTATAATTGTGGAGGCGACGTGCCGCGGCGGGGAGTGGTGGGCGGGGAGATTGTGGCGGGAAGATTGAATCAAAACATTGCCACTTCACGCGTCGACTCATTGCACTTCTAGGCTTTCTATCTGATTGATACACAATAATAACAGGAAAATATGACTGCCTAGGTATAGATAACTTCTAAACATTCGTTATTGACTATATAATATCATAGAGTAGCATTTACCTCGCCTCCTCAACTATAACCTACTTGGTTATTTGGTTATATACAATGTTTTACAGAATCAGGCTTCTATACAATATACATATAGAAGAAAATCGTTCTTAATATTATACTTGTGTGTTTTAAGTACAGTGGAATAAGCCCATATTTTTCTTTCAAGTTGACCAACTTTTCACCAAATTGTGAGTTAAAACTGCCAGCGACCACTGGCATTTCGGAGTTGCAGTTCTCTCTAATTGAGAGGGTGGGTTGTTGGTGAATAATTTCCATAAGTGACTTGATAAAATGGAAAGACTATAGTGTAATGGATGGGATGGGTGGGCAGCGAGGTGGGAGGCTGTGAGGGTTAATGGGCTCCCAGAAACATGACACACCGTATACCAACCAACGAAAAGCTTGAGTGTGACCGATCACCGCACACTACAAGTCAAGTGTCTCATGGAACTGAATGACCCAAAAAGTTAATCAGGTGATGACCGTGACATGAGGCGCTTGGTGCATGAATGAGGTGGTGCGGGGAATGCTGGTGATACGAAGACTGGTTTGGTGGAACAATGCTTGGTCGACTAAGAATGAATCCTTTAATGGACCAAGAAACAATGCATGGAGGAAAAATATGTAAGCAGGAAGCCCCTTGAAGTTCAACGAGTCAGGCATCAAGGCCCGTATTTTTTTTTTTTTATTTATTTCATGTTTCTACCCCTTGTTTGTTTGTTTTTTGTTTTTCTTCTGTCAAATTGTAAGAGATGTAAATTGAAAAAAAAAAAAAAAAAAATGGCCCGGCAGCGTGCCACACAATGCCGTGGGAGCCACTGAGCCCCGGGAGGGTTGACGCAGAAACTCCTTCCTGACCTCCTCTGATAACAAAGGAAGAGTGGAATGTGTGTGTGTGTGTGTGTGTGTGTGTGTGTGTGTGTGTGTGTGTTGTGTGTGTGTGTTTAGAAGGGTACCCAGGCAACAAAGGGCGGGATGTGTGGGCGAGGTCAAATCAACCATGAGGAGGTAGAGGAAAATAAATACAAAGACGACTTATCCTTCGACAGTAATGGTGTAGCCTACTGAGCTTCTGATATATACTAGTACTATACTGCAAGACTAAAAGAGGAGGAGGAGGAGGAGGAGGAGGAGGCTTGGAAAGAGACACATAATTGCTAAACGCAGCCATCCACGCTGCAGACTTTACTCTTCAGGTACAGGAGGAACACTTTCAGGTCCTCATAATCGGGGATCATCGTAGGCGGGAGGCGGGTCGCATATTCCTGTTTTCTGGAAGAGTATGTGGCGTTTACTCTTGAACACGTCAGGTTAGGTTACGTTAGGTTAAAGTTAGGGTAGGTCAAGTATACATGGTTATATTGGGTAAACTTAGTGTGGGAATCGCAATGAGGGTATTTTGCGAGAGTATCCTTGGGTTAGTTTCGGAGCTACAGCCAAGCGTCTTCACTCGGAAACCACATACTCGCATAGAAAACGGGAATATGCAGGCGGGTCACTGTAATAGCAAGTAGAGGGAAAAATGGAGAAACGGGCATTTGAAACAGTCTTTGGTGGTGGAGTAAGGGAAAGTATAGCGTATCGTCGCAGACTTTGCTCAGGTACGGGAGAAGAATCCGCGGTTCAAGGGTCATCAGCCGTAGAGGTCGAGGTTGTTTATGCCGTCGGCGCCAACGAGCAACGCCAACACCTCACTGACGGCTTCCCTGCGAGAGTCTGAACCAGGGAGACCGGAAAGATCATCATCCAGGTTGGCTCGAAGGTCGTGCTTGAGGCAGGCGGCCAGGCGCTTCTTCTTCTCGCACTTGAGGAAGAACATGAGGCGGTGGAGGCGGGCGTGCAGCGGCGAGTGGTCCCGCTCCAGGGGCAGGCCGTCCTGGGGGGGAGGAGGAGGGGGGAGTGAGCTAGGAAGGGAAGGAGGGGATGAGAGTAAAGGAGAGAGTGTGGGAAACAGGAAGTGAATGAGAGCAAGGTAGAGAGAGAGAGAGAGAGAGAGAGAGAGAGAGAGAGAGAGAGAGAAAAAAAAAGACTAATAGAATTGGACAGACAAAGAAAGACGGACAGAAGGAGAAGTCTAATCGAAAAGTCACTCAAAGTAACAACCAATGTTAATAAGATGAATTATATCCCGCAAGGTATATATATATATATACACACAATGCAAATATTTCCTGCGACGAGGTATTCCCAGTTAAAAGAATGAGGAAATGAAGCATTGTCTCGTGATATTATGTATTAGGCATCAGACAACACCAGAAAAGACAAATAATACTTGCTGAATATGCAAAAAATAGAAAAAAAAACTAGGAAACTTAGACTGGCTTTGTGTGTGTGTGTGTGTGTGTGTGTGTGTGTGTGTGTGTGTTTACCGAAGCTTCCTTGCAGAAATAGATGTTTTTGATGAGGTCGGTCTTGAGGTAGTCGTCCTCGGTGGTCCAGAAGTAGTGGTTCACGAAGGACTCCTGGTTCACGTGCAGCTCCGCGTCGATCTGCAGACACCACACCATCGGTTACAGGGAGTTTCCTACACAAGTTGCTTCGTACCCAGGTTTTATTAGTTGTTTCGTACACTGATTTTTAGTATTTTCGTACATACCTGGTGACCGTTTCGTAACTCTAGTAATCAAGTCCAACTCTGAGCTGAGTGTACGAAACGACTATGGTTTCATATAGACTACGAAACCACTTTTTGGTGTACGAATCTGCTGGTGTACGAAACAACTTGTGTACGAACTGACTGCACCCCAAACCATCACATGACCTGACCTTACCCTTTTTATTTTTTTTATTTACATTACAAAGGATTAACCAAGGGGAAAGAAGTAATATACCTGGCCTGACCTCATCCTACTAACCTCTCTCTCTCTCTCTCTCTCTCTCTCTCTCTCTCTCTCCTCTCTCTCTCTCTCTCTCTCTCTCTCTCTCTCTCTCTCCTCTCTCTCTCTCTCCTCTCTCTCTCTCCTCTCTCTCTCTCTCTCTCTCTCTCTCTCTCTCTCTCTCTCTCTCTCTCTCTCTCTCTCTCTCTCTCCTCTTCTCTCCTCTCTCTCCTCTCTCTCTCTCTCTCTTTCTCTCTCTCTCCTCTCTCTCTCTCTCTCCTCTCTCTCTCTCTCTCTCTCTCTCTCTCTCTCTCTCTCTCTCTCTCTCTCTCTCTCTCTCTCCTCTCTCTCTCTCTCTCCTCCTCTCTCTCTCTCTCTCCTCTCTCTCTCTCTCTCTCTCGTCTCTCTCTCTCCCTCGTCTCACTCCTCTCTCTACTCTCTCCTCTCACTCTCATCTCTCTCTCTTCTCCCTCCCATACTCCATTCTTCTTAACTCCTTTCATCTCCTCTCTCCTCCTCCTGTCTCTCGTCGTCTCTCCCCCTTCCCATTTCTAACTCCTCATCCTCCATCTCTCTATTCACTCATCTCTCCTCTCTCTCTGTCCATACTCTCTCTTCTATCATTATCTTCCTTCTTCTCCTCACTCTTCACTCTTCCTCTCTCCATCTACCTTCTCATTCTTTGTTGTCTTCGTGTTTCCCTTTACTATGACGTGCCTGCTCTTTCTCTCTATCATTATCTTTCCTCTCTGTCTCCCATACTCTTCCCTCTTCCTCCTCTCTCATTCTGTCTTCCCAATAATAATAGCAGAATAATAGCAGTGTTTTTCTCTTCTTTTTATGGAAATACGTCCACCACCACCACCACAACAACCACTGTCTTCATCACCACCAACACCACCTTCACCATTGCCTTCATCACCACCAACACCACCTTCACCATTGCCTTCATCACCACCAACACCACCTTCACCATTGCCTTCACACCACCAACACCACCTTCACCATTGCCTTCATCACCACCAACACCACCTTCACCATTGCCTTCATCACCACCAACACCACCTTCACCATTGCCTTCATCACCACCACACACCACCTTCACCATTGCCTTCATCACCACCAACACCACCTTCACCATTGCCTTCACCACCACCAACACCACCTTCACCATTGCCTTCATCACCACCAACACCACCTTCACCATTGCCTTCATCACCACCAACACACCTTCACCATTGCCTTCACCACCACCAACACAACCACCTTCACCATTGCCTTCATCACCACCAACACCACCTTCACCATTGCCTTCATCACCACCACCACAACAACCACTGTCTTCATCACCACCAACACCACCTTCACCATTGCCTTCATCACCACCAACACCACCTTCACCATTGCCTTCACCACCACCACCACAACCACCTTCACCATTGCCTTCATCACCACCAACACCACCTTCACCATTGCCTTCATCACCACCAACACCACCTTCACCATTGCCTTCATCACCACCAACACCACTTTCACCATTGCCTTCACCACCACCACCACAACCACCTTCACCATTGCCTTCATCACCACCAACACCACCTTCACCATTGCCTTCATCACCACCAACACCACCTTCACCATTGCCTTCATCACCACCAACACCACCTTCACCATTGCCTTCATCACCACCAACACCACCTTCACCATTGCCTTCATCACCACCAACACCACCTTCACCATTGCCTTCACACCATCACCACAACCACCTTCACCATTGCCTTCATCACCACCAACACCACCTTCACCATTGCCTTCATCACCACCAACACCACCTTCACCATTGCCTTCATCACCACCAACACCACCTTCACCATTGCCTTCACCACCACCACCTTCATTGTTATCTTCGTCTATCCTCTCCTTGTCCTTCCATAAGTCCATTGTCAGTGTCGTGTACAAATCTTCTCTCTCCACCACATGCACTTCAAGGCCACGTGACCGCCTGTTCCGTCCCACACCCTGACGTGACGTGACTGTAACTGCTGACTCACGGCATTGATGAACTCCATAACGCACGTGAAGTTACTGAGTGCAGCATTGAGGTGTGTGGCGGCCGTGGCGAGGGTGTTAGCGTCCCACAGAGGTCCGCCCGCCAGGTGCTGAGTTCGCTGTAGGGGGTGAAAATGAGGAAGACACATGTATTTATCAGATTTTTTTACGGTAGCCTGTAAATTGGTACCTAAAACTGATAATAAAATAAGTACCCAGATATAAGCTCCGGTTGTCATTCATTTTTTCCCATTTTTGTCTTTGTGGGTTAAGGTTCTTCTAGTTTCTTTATATTTTATGTTTTTAATATCGTTGATTTCTTCTCATTCACATTTTTACCCCGTGCTGTAAATCTTTCTCTCAGTTTTCATATGGCGTCCGCCTTCAGGGGTTAGGATATAAGTGAACAAATACTTGATTGTCTGGCTTAATGACCCTGGTTGTTGATAGCCATAAAGCCCAAAGCCTTTCTTATCTGATCAGTATGACACGTTTACTACAGATCAAGACTTAGTAATGGTCTTGTGGTGGAAAAAAATATCATCATTTAAAGTAGGAAATATAAAAAAAAAAAAAATTGATCAAAGGGAGATAAGTGATTTGTTTTTAGCATCATGACATGTTTTAACACAGATGAAGTGATGTTTTGTGCCCCTAAAAAATCACATCACAAATAGAAGATAAAAGGGAGTATTTAATAGATAGTGTTGGTTAGCTGCGCCACTGTTAGAAGGGGATTAAAAAGGGAAAATTATTAATTACCAGGAAATTAGACAATGTTCAACACATAGCAAGTAAAAAACAAATGTTGTGGGAGAAATGAAAAGTGAAGCACATCTAAGGGAGGAAGCTGATACCCTCCTCACGTTGCTGATAAGGACAGGTTGCTGCGACGAAATTGTTGTTCCCGCTACTCGAAAGAAAAAAAAAGGAAGGCAGAATAATAGCAGTGTTTTTTTATATTTTTTTATGGAAATACGTCCACCACCACCACCACCACCACTACTGCCTTCATCACCACCACCACCTTCAACACTACTGCCCTCATCACCATCACCACCACCTTCACCATTGCCTTCATCACCAATTTTTTCACCACCACCGTTGCCTTCATCAACAGTCACCACCACCCCTACCACCACCACTGCCTTCATCACCACCACCTACACCACCTTAATTCATCACCCGTCTCATCGCCACCAGCACAGTCACCACCACGAACAGTTACCAACAGCGACAGGAATAACCCGTTAGTTGAGTTCTCCTGAAGCTGTTCATGGTGTACAATCATTGCGCGGGGAGATAAAAAGAATAACAAGAACAAAGGTGAAGTGATTAAGAAATATAAATAGCCTCAGTAACTATCGTGAAATAATGATGATGATAATGATACTACTTCTATTTCTACTACTGTTACGCAAGAATAATGCTTAGGAAACAAAGTGGCTCAAGGGAGACTTTGGAGATGACGGAGGAGTAATTTAGTGGGGTGCAGTGGGGGATAGGGGGGAGAGAGAGGATAGAGGTGGGCGTGGTGGGGATGGAGGGGGGGAATGTGGGGGAGAGCTAAAAGGGGCAGTGGAAGGGGGGGGGGAATGCCAAAGTATGTGCGAGAGAGAGAGAGAGAGAGAGAGAGAGAGAGAGAGAGAGAGAGAGAGAGAGAGAGAGAGAGAGAGAGAGAGAGAGAGAGAGAGAGACGTCCAGGAAACGGAAATGAGCGTGCAAGACGAGAGGTGGCTAGGTGCTATTTATGTTGTTGTTTTTGTTGTAATTATTGTTGTTGCTGTTAATACGACTTTTGTTTTCTTGTTGCTTCTGTTGTTATTGTTATTGTTGTTATTGTAGATGCTGTTGTTGTTGCTGCTGCTACTTTTGTTGATGATGTGGTCGTCAGTGTTGGCAGCGGTGATGGTGATGAATGTCGTAATGAGCCCAGAAAGGTGGTGGAGGTAACCCGGGTCTCGAGAGGGTGGGAGGCGCGAAGACACGTGACGGAGTGTTTTGAGAGTGCGGGTGTCGGGCAGGACGGGGGAGGGGAGGAGCAGGACTTCAGGAGGAAGGAAGGGCGGGAGAGAGAAGAGATGGAAGATGGAGGAGAGGGGTAAAGGAAGAAGGACAGGAGGAAATGAGTGAGGAGGGAGCAGGGGGAGGAATAAGGGAAAAGGTCGTCAGAACAAAGCCGCAGGAAGTCGGTAGGGCATGTGCGCAATAACTATGATATACTACTACGTACTAGAACTGCTGCTCATGTTACTCTTCCTGCTGCGCCCCGCTCGCTGCCTCACCTGCTGCGGGTAGGTGCTGGGGGGGCCGCGTCTTGGAGGGGCGGCGGGGTTGTTGTCGTTGTGGTTGTCGGGTCCGGGGTGGGAAGGAAGGAAGGAGCTCACTATCCTCTTGGTCCGCTGCGGGAGGAAAGTCCATCATCACTTGCAGCAGCACCCACCCGTCCCCTGAAGGGCCCGGCCCTGCCTCTGCAGGGTGGGGGCGGGAAGCAGTGTGTGCTGATGTCTTTGTGTGGAGTTCCGGTTTTTGTCTTCCCATTTTTTGAGGCCGCGCGGCCGCGTCACCTGATCGTTGCGCGAGCTGTGCACGGCAACGTTCCCAGCATAGGTGGGCCACACATAGCCCACGGGGGATCATCCCCCCGAAGAAAACACACACACACGGCAACGTTCCCAGCGTCACGGTGGCCTTGAACCTGTATCCTTTTTTGTGGCTGTTGTCAGTGGCTGTGTTTGTTTGTGTACGTTTACTTCTGGGAGGGATCCTGCGTGCGGGATTGCACCACGTGCTGCCGTTGGGGTCCCGCCCCTTCACCATTTCTTTCCCAGATGGTTTGTGCCAAGGACATAGTTCAGCTAGACCTCCAACTCACCTTCCTCTGAGCAACGCGGTAACCACCGCCTTCTTAGAAGCCTCGGATAATTAAATGTGCCTTTGACTCATGAATGTACCTTTTCTAGACTGGCAGCACGTGAGACTGCCTGGCAGTGTTTAATCTTAACGCCTGAGAGAATCTTGTGATGCAGCCCAGCAGCGTGTCGGCCAGGGGCGGCAGCCATTCCGTCGCGCGATGGACGGAGTTTGTAACAAAGGAAACGGCTTTTGATGATCCATGAATTTATGTACAAATGTTATGTAATTCACAATGAAAATATCTACAATGTTCATGTCGATATTTTCAAGTGTGACCCAAATTGAAAGAGAAAGAAACACAGGCTGGCCTCGTGCAGTAATAGCACTTCCTCGCATAGCATCTGACTGTATAATGTTGGTGGCATATTTTTGTGGTTGGCAGAAAATTTAAGATATTAGAAAAAATGGCATCTGGCAAACATCAGCCTCGATTGAAAAGCACATACTCATTTCAGAGACACCATAAAAGGATTTTAGAGAGAGACTTCCGAACAGTCTGGCCATCTAAGTGCCTCTCACAGTGGATAAACCAGATCAAACTTACAGTAAAAAATTTATTTTTCACTATCTGAGGATGATGGCTTTTCTGACATAGAAACTGTTCAGCGTCGGTCCCTTTGAATGGCACCCAGGGCACGTGCCATACCTGTCATACCCTAGGGCCTAGACACTCCACTGCCGCCAACACAAGTGTATAGGGCATGAAAATATAGCCTCGGTTTT
Organism: Chionoecetes opilio; assembly: GCA_016584305.1. Classification (NCBI taxonomy): domain Eukaryota; kingdom Metazoa; phylum Arthropoda; class Malacostraca; order Decapoda; family Majidae; genus Chionoecetes; species Chionoecetes opilio. Next base: position 73,415 of record JACEEZ010000839.1, on the reverse strand, counting down.
TGCGACTTCTGACTCACTTTACGAATATTTGAGTGAATTTACAATCCTGCAACATTTACACATTAATGATTTTGTTCTCATGAACTGTCTGTTCACCGATGCATCCAATACATACGTAAGCATGGAAATGTGGTCTTTGTGAGTTTCTTTATCTTTTGTTTACAAGGTACTATTGGACCGATTGCCTCGCAGCCTATAGGTGGTAATGGACGGAGATGGGATGATCAATGATAATGGTGGTGATGGGTGGTAATGTGGAGTGATTGGGAGTGGTGATGTGGAGTGATGGGGGGTCCTGCTCTGATCAACGTAAAGTGTTGCCCCTACAATCATGCATCCCGCCTCGTGCCGCCAGCATGTAGTCGTGGGCTGCAACGATTTACCATGAGGGAAGTTCAAGGCAAGAAGCGAAACGCGTCGACGAGACTCGCGAAAATGAGAGTGAGGGAGAGTGGTGCCGTGAGTTGCAGGGAAGTGTGGGGGGGAGGAGATGCACCCCACTACTCTCTTTCTTCAATGCCAGACCTCACGCACGGTGGCAGGCAGGTGTTGGGGGCACTTGGGGGTCAAGTAAAGGGCTGGATTTGTGTCACTCACCCGGTCGGAGAAGTAGTAGTTGAGTCCCGAGGGGGTGAGGAAAGCCTTCTGCGGGTAGCCCAGGCACAGCGTCTTGGCCTGCGCCACCTCGCTCAGCTGGCGGTAGTAGTTGGCGGTGCCCAGGCAGTGTTGCATCACCTGGGGGCATCACACACACACCTCAGCCACGCCCGCACTCACATCCACCCCAGGCTCTATGTCACTATCATGGGAGGCTTAACAAAGGTCATGGTTCACCATTCAATTAAGCACACGTCCTTATTTTTTTTCATGACAGACCTGAACCACTTTCGATATTGATTACAGAACAGTTTGATT
>JACEEZ010000839.1:32500-62500 GCA_016584305.1 Chionoecetes opilio | reverse complement strand
GAGGAGAAAGTGAAAAAGGAGAATGAAATAGAGGAAAAGGGGGGGAAGGAGGGAGAGGGAGGGGGGGCCGCAACAAACACGGATGCCAATAGCCCCTTATATTTCTAGGAAATCGGGGGACTTTTTGGTAGTCCCACTTGTTCCATCAAACCCAAACCCCCCACCCCCCACCATTCACTCCCTAAATCACCATTAACCCATTACTACCCCTTTCCCATCACCCCCCAACCCCCCCCTCTCACCCATTACCCCTCCACACACCCATTCACTCACCCATTACCATCACCCCCCACCTACTATTCCCCACCCACACCCATCCCACCCAACCCATCACCCCCACCATTCCACTCACCCATCACCCCCAACCCCTCAACCCCACATCACCCCACCCATTCCCTCAACCCCCCCTTAACCCATAAACACCTACATCAAGGTTTCCTCTATTCTCGCAACCCACTTTTTTTTCACAATTATCGCTAATAGGCTGCTAAAAAAAAAAAAAAAGTGATCGGATCATCTCATAATTGGGCTTAAAACCTTCCCCTGGTCAACCCGGTTCCTAAAATGTGCCACATGAGGTGATTGCGCCACGGGGGGCGGAACCTATACCAGACACAACACACACACACACACACACACACACACACACACACACACACACAAAACCACACAGACAGACAGACAGACAGACACACTTTCGCTTATATTTACCATTACCCATCACCCCCCACCTTTCCCTAACCCATCACCCATCACCCCCAACCCATCACCCCCCCCCCATTCACTCACCCATCACCCCACACCCATTACCCATCACCCCACCCATTCACTCCCCCATTACCCATCACCCTACATCAAGGTTTCCTCAATTCTCGCAACCCACTTTTTTTTCACAATTATCGCTAATAGGCTGCTAAAAAAAAAAAAAAAAAGTGATCGGATCATCTCATAATTGGGCTTAAAACCTTCCCCTGGTCAACCCGGTTCCAAAAATGTGCCATATGAGGTGATTGCGCCACGGGTGGCGGAAACCTATACCAGACACACACACACACACACACACACACACACACACACACACACAACACACACCACCACACACACACAGACAGACCAGACAGACAGACAGACACACTTTCGTTTATATTTCCCATTACCCATCCCCCCCCCCCTATTCCCTCACCCATCACCCACACCCCCAACCCATCACCCCCACCCATTACTCCCCCACCCCCCACCCCCTTCCCCATCACCCCCACCCATCACTCACCCTTTCCCCAACCCAAAAAGGGTTTTTCCTAAATTCTCGAACCCCTTTTTTTTTCACAATTTCGCAAAGGCTGAAAAAAAAAAAAAAAAAAAAAAAAAGTGACGAATCATCTATAAGTAGGTTTATGCCCTTCCCCGGCAACCCTTTCCAAAAATGTCCCATATGAGGTGATTGCGCCACGGGGGGCGGAACCTATACCACACAACAACAGCAGCAGCCCACACTTCCGTTTATATTACATGGGTAAAAAAAAACATATTTTTGAAAATGCCCAGGGGTTTTCCAGGAATTAGACAAATTTTTTGAGGGGCCCTGATCCGAAAAGGATTTTGGTTTTTTGTCAATAGGTCTTTTTTTTTGCACAAAAATTTTAAAAAAAAAAATCATTTTTTCAAAAAAAAAAATTTTTCTGCGGTCACAGTAGAAACCCTATGTTTTTTTTCCTTTTTCCTCAAGAAATAAAAGTCAGCGTTCCAAATTCATTGTTTTATTTGTCCATCAAATTTGATAAGCAAATTATCATAATATTGTATAAAGGCGTTACGTGACAAAAAGTTCAGAGTTCACGGATAAATGGGCGTTTCTTTCTTCGATTTTTCCCGTGTGTGAGCAGCTGCCGGGTTGTCTCTCTTAGCGACCAGCAGTAGTCCGCCACATGAATGCGTCCCACCCCCCCGGTACCTCCCCCCTTTTTGGCGCAGTCCTGTGGAACTTTCTCCCTGCTCTCGCTCTCGCCCCAAGGTTTCAGGAAATTCTCCATGTGTGAGAAAACAGGAAGTGATTTAATACTCACAAACCCCCGAGTTTTTGGAAGGCCTCTATCATGCTGCTGCGAGTCGGCGTTTTTGCTGCCTTCGTGTTCCCCGGAATGTTCACCACCTGCACAAAACGTTTTCCACGCGGCCCCACTCAGCGTTTTCATGGAGTTTTGGAATTTGGCCCTTTATGAGCTCCCCGTATCTGTGGGCCATCAAAAAAAAATGCGGCCTTCAGCTTCTCAATGGTCAGCCCAAGGAAAGGCTGGGCACAGGATTAAAAAAAGCACCCCCCATCCTTGCCCAGACCCGGCGGAACTGTTTCTTTAACCCCAAGTTTCAAGGTAGCGGTGGGATAATATCTTTCCCGGTAAAAAAGAGGTTCGTTTATGATTTTTTCTCGCCCGGGTACTAAGCTCTGCCCCGGCCCCTTTCTTTACATGTGCTGGGCTCGGGCTCGATGCCCCCAAAGAAAAAAAGATTTTTTTTCGTGAACCGGACGCGCCCAAAGGTAAAGTCACCATCTTAAAGTCGAGCAGATGATCCATTGGTGGGCTCATTTTGGGATTTTGTCGACCCCCACGTATTTCATGCTTCATATTTCTCTTTGAGATTGTGGGGCGCAAGAGGATTGAGGCGAACGGTTCCCGTTGTGGAGGAGCACCCCCTTCAAAGAGCGTAAGCTGTCAATGAAGAGTCGCCAATCTTCGGGTCTATGAGGAGCGCCGGTTTAAAAGAAAACCGGCGAATCTCGGCAGTACACGAGGTCTTTCCCCCTTTGGGAGAAGTACCCATGTAGGCCCATGCCTTCTACGAAAAAAAAAAGGTACGCGCGTCCTTTCCAAGTGATTTTTTCTTTTAGTCGGAGGGCCAAAAAAGCTCGGAGGAATCTTCGACAATGAGAAACCCCAACCAGATCATTTTAAACTCCATTGGAAAAGGGCTGCGGACTATCTTGTGCTTTATACTCTTTTTCGTATATCCCCGCTCGTCTGTACTGGTGGCCTCGTCTCGTGCGGGAAAAACTCTGTGAACGTGGTACAGGAATTTTTTCGCAGTGAGCCAGTGGACGGGGGGAGATGGAAGGGCGGGGTAATGGGGGCTGTGCCATTCTTCCGGTTTATGCCATTATATTATGGCGAAAAAGTAAAAAACCGATGCATGGTCAACGGTCCCTCCAAACCCGGAATCCCAAACTTCAGTGAAGTTTTCGCCCCCTTCGTCCACCGCCGGAGGTATTCCACGCACGTCTTGCACACCGGTGCGGTGCCCCAGGGTTTTCTTGGTCACCCAGCTTGACTTTAAAGTAACCCCGAGCGCGTTCACAAATCCTTGAGTTCTTAGTCCCCGACAGGTGTATTGTCCGCAAAAATTTTACAAAAAACGTCAGGATTATTCCTGCCTGACCGCGCGCCCAAGCCTCCAATAAAAATGAAAGAAAAAAGAAAGATGCGCTGGTGTCAGACAATGAAATTTGAATTTTTAAATTTAGAAATTTTGAAGGAGTAATGGTAGACAGGTATGATTTTATTGGTAATTGGGAAATTTCCCCTTTTTTCGTGTCTGTGTTTTTTAATTCGTATATTCTTCAAGAAAAAAATATTTTAAAAAACCCCTATATTACATATGTATAGCTCGTCAGGTAGGCCCATGGGGTGTTCTCAAAAAATTTTACCCGATAGAGCAAAATCAATTGTATTCGGACTCAAACACCTAAATTGTTAAAACAACTGAGAAACCCCTGACGATTTTTTTTGGCTGTTACCCCCTGTTTTTAGATAGTTAGTTATTTAGTCTTGTATTATGTGTATTAAATATATTTATTGCCCCTTTAAAATAGGGAGCACACGACGGCCCTTTGGGCTTCTGTAATTAGTATGTTTAAAAAAAGAAGGAAAGAGAGAGAAGGAGAGAGAAAGAGGTAGAGAGAGAGAGAAGGAGAGAGGGGGGAGAGGAGAAGAAGAGGGGAAGAGGGGGAGAGAGGAGAGAGATTTTTTATTTTATTACTCCCCCCTTAGGTTTTTTTTTTGGAAAGAGAGTAGCAATACCTAACTGAAAAAAAAGAAAAATTTTTTAAAAAACGTAGTAAGCTACACATCAAGGTAGTTTGAAGCGGCCAGATTTGAAGTTCAGCAGCGGCCAGCACACACAGCAGCACAGCGTGGCGCAGCATCCTGGGGGAGGGAAGGGGGGGGGGAGGTGAAAAACAACAAGAAAACCGCGATATGATAAGATTTGTCTATTTACTGCTGTTATTATTATTGTTATTCATTATTATTTGCCAAAAAAAATCATTATATCATAATCATTGTTCGTGTGGAAAGATGCGCGTTTGACAGCAACAGAATAGTCCAGCTACAGTAAAAAGTTTATATATTATTTTGCCTTTCAACGCAGCACTTTTCTAGTGTGCGTGTAGGTTGAATTGCAAGATTTAGAAAAGACGTAATATATGTGTGGTTGTAGTAAAGGAACGATGCCGGGCTAGTTATTGCAGCTGCCTGTGAAAAGACGTCGATGCGATGTGGACGACGCCTTGAAAACGTCGTCTTTTTTATAATAACTACACAGATCACCACCATCACTGCCCTTGTCACCACCACCATCACCACCATCACTGCCCTTGTCACCACCACCATCACCACCATCACTGCCCTTGTCACCGCCACCATCACTGCCCTTGTCACCACCACCACCACCACCACCATCACTGCCCTTGTCACCACCACCATCACCACCATCACTGCCCTTGTCACCACCACCATCACTGCCCTTGTCACCACCACCACCACCACCACCATCACTGCCCATGTCACCACCACCATCACCACCATCACTGCCCTTGTAACCACCACCACCACCACCACCATCACTGCCCTTGTCACCACCACCATCACCACCATCACTGCCCTTGTCACCACCACCACCATCACCACCATCACTGCCCTTGTCACCGCCACCATCACCACCATCACTGCCCTTGTCACCGCCACCATCACCACCATCACTGCCCTTGTCACCACCACCATCACCACCATCACTGTCCTTGTCACCACCACCATCACTGCCCTTGTCACCACCACCATCACTGCCCTTGTCACCACCACCATCACTGCCCTTGTCACCACCACCATCACTGCCCTTGTCACCACCACCACCACTGCCCTTGTCACCACCACCATCACTGCCCTTGTCACCACCACCACCACCACCACCATCACTGCCCTTGTCACCACCACCACCCACCACACCATCACTGCCCTTGTCACCACCACCACCACCACCACCACCACCACTGCCCTTGTCACCACCACCACCACCACCACCACCACCATCACTGCCCTTGTCACCACCACCACCACCACCACCCACCCACCATCACTGCCCTTGTCACCACCACCACCACCACCACCACCACCATCACTGCCCTTGTCACCACCACCACCACCACCACCACCACCACCACTGCCCTTGTCACCACCACCACCACCACCACCATCACTGCCCTTGTCACCACCACCACCACCACCACCAGCACCATCACTGCCCTTGTCACCACCACCACCACCACCATCACCACCATCACTGCCCTTGTCACCACCACCACCACCATCACTGCCCTTGTCACCACCACCACCACCACCACCACCACCATCACTGCCCTTGTCACCACCACCATCACCACCGCCACCATTGTTGCGTCACATCTTCGCATATCAAAACGGCAGTGGAGATGAAATCGAAATTATTTGCGTGTGTGTATGTGTTTGTCTGTGTGTGTGTGTGTGTGTGTGTGTGTGTGTGTGTGTGTGTGTGTGTGTGTGTGTGTGTGTGTGTATGTGTGTGTGTTGTCTTTCTCGCTATTTCGGCCTAATCTTTTATTTTTTATTACCATTATTTATCAACGTGACATCCATGCGGCACAGTCACGCAACACCACATATGTAACAACACACACACACACACACACACACACACACACACACACACACACACACACACACACACACACACACACACACACACACACACACACACACACTATCACCACAACACCTCTTAATATTAATATTGAGAGGGGGTGACGGTTCCTCGAAAACTATGCATATACAAACACAAACACGGTAATTAATGACTCACGAAGCTAATAATGAATCAACTGTAATAATTCTAAGGTAGCTGCTTTGAACACTGAAGTATGGGAGTATTTTCATGATTTAAAAAACAATCACTCGTGGCTGACTTATTTTGATTTAAAAAAATTCGTGAGTGTCTTTGTTTTGTATGTGTTTGTGTTGAGGTGAATATGTGAGGTGTAGGGGTTGGGTGTAGGTGTTCTGTGAGGGTTTTGTTTACCTTATAGGCGATGGGTGTCTGACTCCTGAAGGCAAGGGAGGGAGGGAGGGACTGTGATGAGACGAGGAGTGGGTGTCTCTTTTATAGATGGTCGAGACAAGAGGAGACACCAGTCACACCCCAACAGTTTATCCTTGGTACACCACACTCCTCTTCCCCTACATCTCTCTCTCTCTCTCTCTCTCTCTCTCTCTCTCTCTCTCTCTCTCTCTCTCTCTCTCTCTCTCTCTCTCTCTCTCTCTCTCTCTCTCTCTCTCTCTCTCTCTCTCTCTCTCTCTCTCTCTCTCTCTCTCTCTCCCCCCCACCTGGTAACTCTTACGTAATTCTCCTGATAATTGCACCTTCCGGGATCTTTGTTGTTAAACCTCCGCTCGATTTTTGTTTTCTTGTTTCTCTCTTCTTTTTGTTCAGTCAAGTTACCGTTGTTTTCACACTGATCTGTTAACCCCTTGTGACCCAGAACGTAATTTCCATTGTAATTTGGGTACCATTAGACGATTTTTAGTGACTAGAAGCAATATTTTATAGATATGACCTGCTTACTATCCTTGTCGACTAACTAATTTGGCACATTCAGTAACTTTTTATAATTTTATGGCTCGACAATAGACAATTTTTCATAGCAAAGGAGAAATTTGGGTGTGAACTGAAGGGGTTTAAGGTCGTTTTGTTGTGTTGACTAATATCTCTTGATTTGACGCCTGTTTATCGTTGTTATCATACTTATCACTTGTTTATTCAACTTCATGTTTTTCTTGACTTCTTATGCTAAACCTATCTGCCTTGTCTTGTTTGTCTCTATCTCTATCATTCTTTCGTTCTTTCTTCTCCTCTTCCTCCTACCACACTCCTCTTCCCCTACATCTCTCTCTCTCTCTCTCCCTCTCTCTCTCTCTCTCTCTCTCTCTCTCTCTCTCTCTCTCTCTCTCTCTCTCTCTCTCTCTCTCTCTCTCTCTCTCTCTCTCTCTCTCTCTCTCTCTCTCTCTCTCTCTCTCTCGCTTCTCCTCTTGAGCTCTCTTTAATTTCCTTACTCGCTTCTCCTTCTCCTCTCCCTCCTTCTCCTCTCCCTCCTTCTCCTCTCCCTCCTTCTCCTCTCCCTCCTTCTCCTCTTTCGTTGCCTTTCCATCTTTTTAACTTTCCTATTATATAATTTCCTTGCCTTATTCCTTTCTTTCTACTTCATCTTGCCTCAGTGTTTCTCTTCTTTTCTTCTTATTTCCTCCTTCTATATTTTTCATATTTCTTTCTTTTTCATTGATTTTCCGGGTTTTTTCCTTATCTTTCTTCTTTTCTTCTTTTTGTTCTAATTTTTGCTTTCATCCTTTCCCTTTTCACTATTCTTTCTTTTTCATGTTATTTTGTCCTCATTATTCAGTCACATTTTTTTTTCTCTCTCTCTCTCTCCTCTCTTCTCTTCTCTCTCCTCTCTCTCTCTCTCTCTCTCTCTCTCTCATCTCTCTCTCTCTTCTCTCTCTCTCTCTCTCTTCTCTCTCTCTCTCTCCTTCTCTCTCTCTCTCTCTCTCTTCTCTCTCTCTCTCTCTCTCTCTCCTTCCCTCTCTCTCTCTCTCTCTCTCTCTCCATGATAAAAAAAAAAAAAAAACATCTATCAGTTAATCATTATATTGATTTTTACATTTAATTCCTACAGTAAAAGGTACGCACAGAATCCATGACATAATTACACCTTTGTCCTTTTACTGTCACACGAGGACTACTGTTTCCTTGACCACCTCATTTCCTCCACTTACTCCTCCTCTTTCCGTTACCATCCCTTCCCTTTCCTTCAAGTCTTCTTCACCCTCTTCGTGCCTTCATATTTAATACTGACGATGCCCTTGTGAAAAGTTATGATTTTCAAAGACGTTCTAATCTACGACATACATACAGCTCCTCATCTCTTTCTCATCATCTCATGATGATGGCATTAACATACACTGAATGGCCGGAAGAAGGTCAACTCTCATCACCTAAACATTGACGAATTTGGCTTCACACGTAGACCGATACTAAAAGTAGGATTTGTGCACTATGGCTTATGTATGTGTTGTACGCTCTCCTATTAGCACTCGTTAGATGTAGCCATGCTGGGTAGTTCTCATAATATTCAGACTAATTTAATGTCAGAGTGGAATGTAGGATCCATTTCATGATGTGCATCCTTTTGACTTATTATGGTCAAGGAAAAGCATTAGTTGTTGTAGTGCTTAATCATGCCTCTATGAACGTTAATAACCTTTTGTCTTGTATAGAAAGCACTGTTGTATGTTGCAGTGCTTCATGCATTTACCACATACCATAGTGATTTTTTGCCTGACCTCAAATGAATCGTAAATATGCAGAACTCTTGACACTTTTGAAATGCACCCTTGGAGTAGGTTTCTTCCTCCACTGCCATAGACTGCATGTTGTAATGTTAGGAGCACAGCCACACGTTTGCCCAGAGTAATATTGATCCAGCCACCAGTGCGTGTTAACAGGGACCTCCAGGGTCTCTGCTGCAGTCACCACCACCTTCTACTAGCTGCCTTGTGTTGACCTAACTTGTACTTGTTTCAGCTTCCTAGAAAAGATTCTAATGTAGTTGAGCAAAGATTAACAACCAATAACACTTATATTAGGGAGGTGATTAAAAGGGGCCCTCTAAAAAAAACTAAGCCATTTTAGCCATGTTAATACTTTTTTATGTTATGTATACTGCATTTACTTGCTGTAAAGAAAACATACGCTTATGATAATGGCTCTAAGTATTCATATACAAATTCAGTGATAATAGTAAACATGTACAATTTCGCTTGAGGGTAAAGCTTGAAACTCTAACAATGAAATTTTATTGTGATTTGAATAATTGAGTAGACGTGATAGTAGATTGTAATGTTTTGGCAAAACCATTCAGTATCATGTGTACTTTATGCAACATTTCTTTCTACATTCACCACTACCAAAATGGCTCAACGGAACAGAGAAAGAGTATTAAGTACATTAGTTAGACCTCTTATCCTTTGTGTCTTGGCTATCACCAGCACAGTGACCAGAAACGTAACACTGCTTAGTTACGTATCAAGTGGCTTAGCACTGTGACTTAGAGTATCAAGGACCACAGGCTACTGTGTGGTACAGTGCATTTTTTAACATCACAACTGGGCGACCAAAATGTCTCCCAGTGATGGAAAACTGTCGCCCAGTAAGAACAATTTTAAGCTACTGGGCGACAAGATATTTGTTGATTAAATCCTTCCTGGATACAATGGTTCATCTTATCTGTGTGTGTTAGATCCAGAAGTGCACTCTTATTACTGCATATGATCTTTTATTTATACGTACACAACATACAAAAGGGTGAAGTTGATGTATCCAAAAAACTATATTTTAACAGGTATAGGCCTTTACCTTTCTTGATATCCAAAGAATGTCGCCCAGTAAGATTTGCTTAAAAAATGCACTGCCTCTTGTAGCTTCCTTATGTTCTTATGTTCTTATGTTATCAAAGGGTTCGTACAGGCTGTTCACGCTAACGTTGCTGTGGCGCTGCACCTCATCCGCTTGGAGACACCACCTCATGATAACTGCGGATGAAGTATTGCATTATCTATTAACATCATTATCATTATTATCATTGTTATTATTATGGTTATTACTACTATCATTATTATCATTGTTATTCTTTTTATTATTATTATCAAACTATCTTTAATGATATTGATGATAGTAACAGTATCATTGTCATTATCATTGCTGTTCTTATAACCACACTCACACCATACTCACATGGCACCACTGATCTTTGCCTCCTTTTTATCTGACACACCACAACTCCTGTCACCACCACCACCATTGTCACCACCACTACCAAGGAAAGACACACCTTGGACCCCTTGAAGCAGGGACACGTTGCCTCCCTCGATGCGAAAACCTTACATGTGGGAGTCAGTGGTGCAGTGTTAGTTACTGGCTGAGGCTGTGGAGTGTACAAGACTGGCATCTGGCCGGAGGAGTATATTGCCACTGCACTGCCAGTTCTCGAAAAGCTCATCATTTCCCTTATATAGTAGCCTGTCCAGCCCCTTCTTTGGGAGGAAGAGAAAGACCGGAAGTACTCCAATGTGTCTCCTTTATTACGGTGTTACAAAAGAAGTGCTAATTAGTGTGTGTGTGTGTGTGTGTGTGTGTGTGTGTGTGTGTGTGTGTGTGTGTGTGTGTGTGTGTGTGTGTGTGTGTGTGTGTGTGTGTGTGTGTGTGTATGTGTGTGTGTGTGTGTGTGTGTGTGTGTGTGTGTGTGTCTGGGAGAGATCAGGGACAGGACCAAAGATGCGAGGGCCGGACATCAATCACCGTGCAGGCTGCGGCACAGGCCTGAGAGCCAAGTTAGAACAGCTCCAGCTCATCGAGGGAGTTGCTGCCCACCATGAGGGCCACCAGCTTCTCCAGCTTACCCACGCGGCCGCCGTCGGGCAGGGCGGAAAGGTCAAAGCGGAAGAGGTTCTTCCTGAGGTCATGTTTGAAGCAGTTGGCAACACGTGCTTTCTTCTCACACTTAGTGAAGAACAGGAGGCGCTGCAGTTTGGGCGGCAGAGGACTTTTGGTCTCGTCCACGGGCAGGCATCCCTTGGGGGAGGGAGGGGAATTAACATGGCGGTGTGGGGGGCACTGGCGGGGCAGAGTGACCTGTGGTGCCACGTGCAGGAACTATCAGGACTCGCCTAATACTTACGGAGAGTTGGTAACACAGCTCGATGCCCTCCAGCAAGTCCTGGCGGAGGGTGGGCTCGATGGGGTCGTACTTGCTCTGGAGTTTGTCCAGACGGATGTTGAGGTCGTCATCAATCTGAGGAAGGCATCAACCGGGTTACCACACGCAGTCCATCACGTGACACTTACCCTTTTAGCAACTCGCTCAGCGGCAAGGTGCTTAGATCGAGGATAATCTTTCATATTCTTCCACCCCTTTTTTATCATTTTTTATTCGCTTTTCTTTTTCATCCTACATCTTTCCTAGTCTGCGCCTTTCAAACCCCATACTTGCCTCTTGCCTCATCGCTCCTCCTTCTCCACTCCTTCCCTTCCTCCTTCATTCCCTCTCTCGAGCTGCACTTGACCATAGCTATACTTCCATGTCGTTATCTACCTATGTGTTGCGATCCTGATACTACATAGGGCTATAAAAAGATTGCGCCGCACAGGAGGCATGAAACTTGTGAAAGTTGTGACTATCATCATCACCACAAAGGACAGTATTTCAGCTCCCGTAACCACACATTGAGGCACTTGACATGCTTGTTTGATGCCGCTAAGGAGACAGACGCCGCTACTCACAATTCCTGTACTCATCATGTAACGAGTGCAAGGAACAACACGTCCTGGCCACCCACTCACCCCGTTGAGGGTCCTGGCCACGCAGGTGTAGTTGCTAAGGGCGGTGTACACGGTGTCGATCAAGCCCACGATGAATTCTCGGTCCGCGAACAGCTGGTTGTCCGCCTGCCTGGCCTGTAGGACGAGGGCGAGGGCGTCACGTGCGTGTAGGTGAAGGTGGAGGTGATGGTGGTGAGGAGGAGGGGAGGTGAAGGTGGTGGTGATGGTGGTGAGGAGGAGGAGGTGGTGGTGATGGTGGTGAGGAGGAGGTGATGGTGATTGTGATGGTGGTGATGGTGAGGAGATCAAGAGTGGTGAGGGTTTAGATGATGGTGATGAGTAGAAGTTGGACGCTAATGATAATGGTGGTGATGGTGATGATAGCATTGATGGGTATAGTTATGACTGGTAGACTCACGTGACACCAGACACCTATGTGGGACTCATCTTTTGTTCCATTCACTGTAAAATTTCATAAGGTTACATTTGTACCTTTTATATTGTATCCAAAAACCATTGTGACCATTATTGTTGAAGGTTATGTTGTGTGACTCCATAGTTTTAGATTTTTATATTCTATTTGATCTCTTTTTTTTACATTGATCTGAGTCACGATCATTGACCACCCACCACGCCCGGGGACATGATAGGAAATGGAGGCAGTGTTTTGTAGGCGAAGTGTCTCTTGCCGGCAATAGAGGCAATTTCCAAGGGACAAAAGAGACGAGATGACAATGAAGACGACCGGGTACACTTGCCCTTGTGTGTGTGTGTGTGTGTGTGTGTGTGTGTGTGTGTGTGTGTGTGTGTGTGTGTGTGTGTGTGTGTGTGTGTGTGTGTGTGTGTGTGTGTGTGTGTGTGTGTGTGTGTGTGTGTGTGTGTGTGTGTGTGTGTGTGTGTGTGTGTTCACCATCGGTCATGATAGTGGTAATGATGATAATGAATGTAATAATAATGATGGTGGTATTAATGTTAAAACTAATGATAATGATGACAATAATAGTATTGAACACCAAACAACAGGCCGTTTAGTAGTAGTAGTAGTAGTGGTAGTAGTAGTAGTAGTAGTAGTAGTAGTAGTAGTAGTAGTGTATTTTAAATGCGGGAGGTGGACGTGGACAGAGCATGATGTAACATGAGGAAGAATAAGTTATCCTCCTCTTATTTTAAATGAGGAGGCAGCGTGACGTGCAGGCGTGTGCTGGAGTTTGGTGAGCCTTATCCCGCCTCATGCGTGAGGGAGAGATCCCGGGTTGTGTGTGGGTGGGGATGAGGCCGGTGGGGTAGACTGGGGGTGCAGGGTAGCTGTAACCCACCTGGGAGGGCACGAGGCCGGGCTGGGGAGGTAAAGAGGGGCGTCATGAGGTATAAAAAGGGGTATTTAAGGCTGAGATAAATGAAGGGTGAGAGTAGATAAGAGGCAGTGAGAAATTATCGATGCGGAGTTAGGAGGATAATTATTGAGGGAACGTGCCTTTATCTGATGTCAATTGACGAAGGGAATTGTAAAAAGAGTGAAATGGTTCTCGTTGTATACATGTTCAGATTCGAAACTAACGTCTTATAAACATTCAGAGAAGCTACAAAATTAGATGCCATGTGGACTCAGAAAAATGTGGCTTATTATTATAATGATGATGAGTAGGTGGAAAAACAAATGAGGGAGATGGGGTATATGGTGATGATAATAGTGATGATGGTTATGGTGATGAGTAGGGTGAATAAAAAATATGGAGGATGGGCTGGCATGAGAGAGAGAGAGAGAGAGAGAGAGAGAGAGAGAAGAGAGAGAGAGAGAGGAGAGACGTTGGGAATCATAATTTACGTACCGCGATGATGTTGTAGGTGTTGGTGGCGGGCTGCAGGCCGGGGATGTAGGGCCGCTGGTGCAGGCACTGGCTCTTGGCATTCTCAATCAAGGCCAGCTGACTGTAGGTCAACTTCTCCCCGAAGCAGGTGGTAAAGATCTGCAGGAGGAACAGGCAGCTACAGATTAAATGGGTGTATAAACGTTACGTTATGTTTATTCCCTCTATGAGTATTTTCTCGCTGGATAAGAACATATAATTTTCCTAATTTAGGTAATCATTGCTCATCAATACACATTCAAGTAAATGTGGAAAAATTATATATATATATATATATATATATATAAGAGAGAGAGAGAGAGAGAGAGAGAGAGAGAGAGAGAGAGAGAGAGAGAGAGAAGAGAGAGAGAGAGAGAGAGAGAGAGAGAGGAGAGAGAGAGAGAGAGAGAGAGAGAGAGAGATCTTCTATTTTCATTAGCTACCCCTTTAAGGTTTTCTTTGGAAAGAGAGATAGCAAATACCTAACTTGAAAAACGTAGAAATTTTTCAAATACGTATGTAAGCTACACATAAAGGTAGTTTGAGTTAATGCGAGATTGTAACAAATCTGGAAAGAGGAAAAAAATCCAATACATTTATAAGAAGAGAAAAGGAGAGTTAAGTGTTATTGTTTTAGGGAGGTTAGAAGGAGGGAATGAGGGAAGGAAGGAACAATGGATCTTAGAAATACTGGTATACGCTACCTTTTGGCGGCCATATTCCTCGAAGAAATCCTCCTGAGCCACAGCAGCGGCCAGCACACACAGCAGCACAGCGTGGCGCAGCATCCTGGGGGAGGGAAGGGGGGAGGTGAAAAGCAACAAGAAAACCGCGATATGTTAAGATTTGTCTATTTACTGCCGTTATTATTATTGTTATTCCTTATTATTTGCCAAAAAAAATCATTATCATAATCATTGTTCGTATGGAAAGATGCGCGTTTGACAGCAGCCGAATAGTCTAGCTACAGTAAAAAGTTTATATTATATATTATATAATATATATTATATATTATATAATATTATATATTATTATTATATATATATATATATATATATTATTTTGCCTTTCAACGCAGCACTTTTCTAGTCTGCGTGTAGGTTGAACTGCAAGATTTAGAAAAGACGTAATATATGTGTGGTTGTAGTAAAGGAACGATGCTGAGCTAATTATTGCAGCTGCCTGTGAAAAGACGTCGATGCAATGTGGACGACGCCTTGAAAACATCGTCTTTTTTATAATAACTCTACACAGATCACCACCATCACTGCCCTTGTCACCACCACCATCACCACCATCACTGCCCTTGTCACCACCACCATCACTGCCCTTTTCACCATCACCACCACCACCACCATCACTGCCCTTGTCACCACCACCACCACTGCCCTTGTCACCACCACCATCACTGCCCTTGTCACCACCACCATCACCACCATCACTGCCCTTGTCACCACCACCATCACTGCCCTTGTCACCACCACCTTTACTGCCCTTGTCACCACCACCACCACCATCACCACCATCACTGCCCTTGTCACCACCACCATCACCACCATCACTGCCCTTGTCACCACCACCATCACCACCATCACTGCCCTTGTCACCGCCACCATCACTGCCCTTGTCACCACCACCATCACTGCCCTTGTCACCACCACCATCACTGCCCTTGTCACCACCACCATCACCACCATCACTGCCCTTGTCACCACCACCATCACTGCCCTTGTCACCGCCACCATCACTGCCCTTGTCACCGCCACCATCACTGCCCTTGTCACCACCACCATCACTGCCTTTGTCACCACCACCACCACCACCATCACTGCCCTTGTCACCACCACCATCACTGCCCTTGTCACACACATCACCAATCACTGCCCTTGTCACCACCACCACACCTTCACCACCATCACTGCCCTTGTCACCAACCACCATCACTGCCCTTGTCACCACCACCAATCACTGCCCTTGTCACCCCACCATCACTGCCTTGTCACCACCACCATCACTGCCCTTGTCACCACCAACCACCATCACTGCCCTTGTCCACCACCCCACCATCACTGCCCTTGTCACCACCACCATCACTGCCCTTGTCACCACCACCACCCCACCATCACTGCCCTTGTCACCACCACATCCACCACTGCCCTTGTCACCACCACCACCACCACCACCATCACTGCCCTTGTCACCACCACCATCACCACCATCACTGCCCTTGTCACCACCACCACACCACCATCACTGCCCTTGTCACCACCACCATCACTGCCCTTGTCACCACCACCCACCACCATCACTGCCCTTGTCACCACCACCACCTCAGCCACCATCACTGCCCTTGTCACCACCACCACACCACCATCACTGCCCTTGTCACACCACCATCACTGCCCTTTCACCACCACCACCATCACTGCCCTTGTCCACCACCACCATCACCCACCACCATCACTGCCCTTGTCACCACACCATCACCACCATCACTGCCCTTGTCACCACCACCATCACTGCCCTTTCACCACCACCACCACCATCACTGCCCTTGTCACCCACCACCACCACCACCACCATCACTGCCCTTGTCACCACCACCATCACCACCACTGCCCTTGTCACCCCACCATATCACCACCACACCATCACTGCCCTTGTCACCACCACCACCACCATCACTGCCCTTGTCACCACCACCACCACCACCACCACCACCATCACTGCCCTTGTCACCACCACCACCACCACCATCACTGCCCTTGTCACCACCAATCACTGCCCTTGTCACCACCACCATCAACCACCATCACTGCCCTTGTCACCACCACCACACACCATCACTGCCCTTGTCACCACCACCACACCACCATCACTGCCCTTGTCACCACCACCACACCACCATCACTGCCCTTGTCACCACCACCACCATCACTGCCCTTGTCACCACCACCATCACCACCATCACTGCCCTTGTCACCACCACCTCACCACCATCACTGCCCTTGTCACCACCACCATACCACCATCACTGCCTTGTCACCACCACCATCACCACCATCACTGCCCTTGTCACCACCACCATCACCACCACACCCCCACACCACCATCACTGCCCTTGTCACCACCACCACCACCATCACTGCCTTGTCACCACCACCATCACTGCCCTTTGTCACCACACCATCACCACCATCACTGCCCTTGTCACCACCACCATACCACATACTGCCCTTGTCACCACCACCACCACCATCACTGCCCTTGTCACCACCACCACCACCACCATCACTGCCCTTGTCACCACCACCATCACACCATTTTCCACCTTCACCATCACATCACGCCTGTCACACCATCCACCATCACTGCGCCTTGTTCACCACCACTACACCATCACTGCCCTTGTCACCGGCACGTCATGGTTTGTCACCACCACCATCCACCATCACTGCCCTTGTCACCACCACCATTCACCCACCATTATTTGTCACACCGATATCCATCGGCACTAGTCCGCACACCATCGACCACACATCACTGCCCTTGTCACCACCACCATCACTAGCCCTTTTCACCACCATCACCACAACACATTATTCACACCTTACCATATATTTTCACGCATGGGCACACCGCAACACCATCACTGTGCACACCAACAACACACACACACAACCACACACAATCACTGACACAACTGCAAACCATCAACACTCACACAACACTTTAATATTAACTTGATTGACGTTCCCACTTGCATATTACACAAACGGAATAGTGAAAGATATATGAATAGACCTGTTAATTTAGGTAGTGTGATAGTATTGTGTAGTGTTGTGTGAACAGACTGATTTCATTGTAATTTGGCTATGTGAAGTGTAGTGTATTAGCAATATCGTGGTATTTACTTTAAATATTTCGGTCATTATCATTGTGGTTTTTTAAGTTACTTATGTAGTAGTGGTTTGGGCTGACAGTACGCATTCTCATAGTGACAACATAAAAATCATCGGCGGAAAGAAGGTGTCATACCACAACACACGGAGCAGCTATGATAAACAATTAGTATTTTTATTAGATGGTGTGACGGTTCCTCGAAAATTATGCATGTACACACACCGGGTTCCGGTAATATGTCTCTGCTATTCTTGTGTACTCTTTTAACCTGATGTGTTCTGACTCTCTTAACTGACTCGGTTTGATCTGCGTGAGGGTAGTGTTACTATTCTGATATGAGACTGAGGTAGTCTGGGTTGGTCTTGCTTCTACTCTAGATCGGTCGAGACAAGAGAGACACCAGTCACCCCCACAGTTTATCCTTGGTACACCACATCCTCTTCCCCTACATCTCTCTCTCTCTCTCTCTCTCTCTCTCTCTCTCTCTCTCTCTCTCTCTCTCTCTCTCTCTCCCCCCACCTGGTAACTCTTACGTAATTCTCCTGATAATTGCACCTTCCGGGATCTTTGTTGTTAAACCTCCGCTCGATTTTTGTTTTCTTGTTTCTCTTCTTTTTGTTCAGTCAAGTTACCGTTGTTTTCACACTGATCTGTTAACCCCTTGTGACCCAGAACGTAATTTCCATTGTAATTTGGGTACCATTAGACGATTTTTAGTGAATATAAGCAATATTTTATAGATATGACCTGCTTACTATCCTTGTCGACTAACTAATTTGGCATATTCAGTTACTTTTTGTAATTTTATGGCTCGACAATAGACAATTTTTCATAGCAAAGGAGAAATCTGGGTGTGAACTGAAGGGGTTTAAGGTCGTTTTGTTGTGTTGCCTAATATCTCTTGATTTGACGCCTGTTTATCGTTGTTATCATACTTATCACTTATTTATTCAACTTCATGTTTTTCTTGACTTCTTATGCTAAACCTATCTGCCTTGTCTTGTTTGTCTCTATCTCTATCATTCTTTCGTTCTTTCTTCTCCTCTTCCTCCTACCACACTCCTCTTCCCCTACATCTCTCTCTCTCTCTCTCTCTCTCTCTCTCTCTCTCTCTCTCTCTCTCTCTCTCTCTCTCTCTCTCTCTCTCTCTCTCTCTCTCTCTCTCTCTCTCTCTCTCTCGCTTCTCCTCTTGAGCTCTCTTTAATTTCCTTACTCGCTTCTCCTTCTCCTCTCCCTCCTTCTCCTCTCCCTCCTTCTCCTCTCCCTCCTTCTCCTCTCCCTCCTTCTCCTCTCCCTCCTTCTCCTCTTTCGTTGCCTTTCCATCTTTTTAACTTTCCTATTATATAATTTCCTTGCCTTATTCCTTTCTTTCTACTTCATATTGCCTCAGTGTTTCTCTTCTTTTCTCCTTATCTCCTCCTTCTATATTTTTCATATTTCTTTCTTTTTCATTGATTTTCCGGGTTTTTTCTTATCTTTCTACTTTTCTCCTTTTTGTTCTAATTTTTGCTTTCATCCTTTCCCTTTTCACTATTCTTTCTTTTTCATGTTATTTTGTCCTCATTATTCAGTCACTTTTTTTTTTCTCTCTCTCTCTCTCTCTCTCTCTCTCTCTCTCTCTCTCTCTCTCTCTCTCTCTCTCTCTCTCTCTCTCTCTCTCTCTCTCTCTCTCTCTCTCTCTCTCTCTCTCTCTCTCTCTCTCTCTCTCTCTCTCTCAATACATTTTAATTGCATTCTCTCCTCTCATCCTCAAAAAAAAAATGTGCCAAGTCAACGTGTTTTGCGTTATCTTGTTCCTGATATACTATCGTGTGCGTGCGTGCGTGCGTGCGTGCGTGCGTGTGTGTGTATTCATCTAGTTGTATTCATCTAGTTGTATTTTACAGGGCCAGAGCAATGCTCGTGTGGCCCCGTCTCCATATCAACATTTTTATCATTCATCCTTCCTTAGTGCTTTGTGTTGGCCGAAGCCAGCACCCCGGAGAGCAGGTCACAAACCCCGGCTAACACCCGGTACCCATTCACTGCTGGGTGGACAGGGGCTCGGGTTTTAAGGAAACAACCCAACTGTTTCCGCTCCGCCCGGGGATCGAACCCGGGACTTCTCGGTTGTGAACCGAGCGTGCTATCCCTTACACTACGGAGTACCCTATGTGTGTGTGTGTGTGTGTGTGTGTGTGTGTGTGTGTGTGTGTGTGTGTGTGTGTGTGTGTGTGTGTGTGTGTGTGTGTGTGTGTGTGTGTTTGTGCGTGCGTGCAATGAAAGGAAAAAGATATCTGTTTGATGTACTTAAAAGTCACGTGCGTGAAAAATATTGACAGAAGGAAAATATAGAAAAAATAAAGTATATAGTATTACTTTCTGCCGTGAAGGACCAGAATTATCTACGTCACACCACAAAAGGTGGTAAACAGGCGTATTGCATAGAGAAGATATTACTGTATTTATAACATAATTTCATCAATACCCGCTCATGGGATTTTTCACTGACAAATATGGGCACTTAATATCTATCCATTTACTTTACTTTACTGAGTGAGTGGAAAGGTTGTGTGAGGTCCCAACTTTACCCAAAGATCGGTCTCTATGAGCTCTAACTTCTTTCCTGGAGGGCGACAGCTGGAGATTGCGTGTCCAGCGCGTGGTCAGGCCGTGGGTGAACTACACATTCATTTACACACGGCGAGAACTACCATCGATCATGTGAACGAAATGTGGAAAAAAATTATAAAGAAAAAAAACCATAAAGCAAATTGTGATATTATATGTTTGTCTATCTGTCTATTCATTAATTTACTTCTTCAATTTCCAATTCAAATCATATTCATGTTTTATTTATTTTTGCATTCATCTGTTTATTTATCTTGTTTTTCCTGTCTGGCTGTCCTCGCTTTATGTTACCTAAGGCAACATGTTCTGCACTGCGGCGCCAAGCTTAGATGATAGCTTAGTGGCGCCAAGCTTAGATGATAGCTTAGTGGCACCCAACGTATCTCCTTCAGGTGACGACGAGACGCCACATTACTTGCTCTCATGCTGCATAATTTTGTATCTTGAGGTTTGACAGAAGGAAGCCCCGAGTAATGTGTCATACTTTACTTGTCAGCGACCTTCATGGGCTGGCTTGAGAGAGACATTCAAGGACACACACACACACACACACACAGGTATGTCCAAATTTCCATTTTTACAGCCGTTTTGATACGCCAAGGGATGATCGTGATGGTAATGACGGTGACAAGGTTAGGGAAGGTGGTGGTGGTTGGTGGTGGTGTTGTGATTCAGGTAGTCCCGGTAGTGGTAGAGATAAATGGTCGGAAATGGGAATGGTGGTTAGTGTGGTTGTGGTTATGGTAACAATAATGATGGTGGCGGTGGTGGTGGTGATGGGCTAAACGCCTTGTCTTCCCCCTTGGACCTTCGATGGAACAATTACAACATTCACTACTGAAGGAAACTATGTACAAAATGTGACATGAAGGACTTTTTGTCAAGTGATGGGAGAGAAGTGCGTCATGTCCCTCACAGTCCCTCATTGTCCCTCATACTCCCTCATTGTCACTCGTACTCCCTCATTCCTCGCCTCAACAAAACCCACAATATTTACCCTCATTTGTACATTCCTCATCCCTCTCCTCACTTATACATCCTCACCCCACACCCCACTCATGTACTCTCCCACCCAACTCATAACTCTCCCTCATTCCACTCATCATACGCCGTCATCCCACTCCTCATCCATCACTCCCCTTCCTCCCTCATGCATCCCCTCCCTCCCATCTTCCATTCCAGACACATCCCCTTTTTCTTCTTCCTCTTCATCCTTCCTCTTTAATATCCGACATCTTTATTTTCCTTCCCCGGTAGTTTTTTCCCTGTCCCTTTTTCTCCTATACTTCCCAGCCTCTTTTCATTTATTCCTCTCTTACAAGATGCTCGTATTCTGTATAATGCTCAAATACCCACCACTGATCTGATCCTTGAATATACCTTTCTATGTGGCATCAGGGTGTCCTCTGAGGTCCGCTTGCCCAATGCCCCCCCAGGTGCCCTCCCAGTGATAAATACCTAACCACGCCACTGTTAACAAAGTAATTCAGTCCTTTAACAACCCACAAACTACGTACCAAATTTTTTTTTTTTTTTTTTTTTTTAAATATCCTACCCACAATCCTCTGCGAAGTTGTTAATGAGTTAGAAGCAGTAACGAACCCCATCAATATAAACTTTAAACAAAATACTACAAAACTATCCCAACACTATTACTAACTCACATTTACTAACATTTAAAACTTAGATAACGTTACAAGTCAAGAATTATTGGTCAAAGGTTAATAGGTAAGGGCATGGGAAGGAAATAAGGGAAAGGTTTAGTGTTTCGAAGTAGTGTTGAGTTTCAGGAGTAATCCGGTACGAGCGACAGTCGAGAGCGAGCCGGTGATACGGTAGGACGGGTGTGCAAGCAGCTGCAGGAGGAGCAAGAGGATGAGTTTTGGCCAAACTACGCTTTATTTTGCTGCTTTTCTTCATATTTCTGCAACGTAAGCTAAGTAAAGAGAGAAAGAGAGGGAGTGGGAGAAAGAGTGAGAGGAATGAGTGGGCAGTGGTGGATCTAGGGGTTGGCCACGGCCACCCCAGAAATCTCATTAGCCACCCCAAATCTGAGTCAAGGTCTAATGAAAATTCAACCACTTCTTTTTGATGGCTATGCCATAGCCACCCCACACAAGATCTGTGTCCAACCTTGGCCACCTCAGTCAAAATTTCCTGGCAGCGCTACTGGGAGTGGGAGAGGGAGGGAGAGCTTACGTGTGATTTGAGATTGTTTAGTCCTCCCTGCAAAGTAATGGTTGTTGCCTTGTTGTCTTTCTACCATATATAACGTCAGATCAGCTATAGCCAGTGGCGTAGCTGCGGGGGGGGGCACGTCCCCCCCCATGAAAATCCGGAACAGCCCCAGGTGCCCCCCCACTGGCCCCTATATGTATGCTCTTAGGGCCAAGTCTGCAAGTTGCGTTTGGATTAGAGACTGCAATGAAAGTCCACCTTCCCGGATCAAGACTGTTTCGAGTTGATCAACGAAGGTGAATTTTTTGTTGAATTTTTATTTATTTCAGTTACGAATATGTAGGTCATTTAATTTATCCTGGTGTGTGTGATGTATGGCGTTAGCTGATCAGTATAAAGAAAGCAAACAAGAAAGACAGACCATTAACCAGGAGCGTATTTAGGATCTTGAAACATTGGGGGCTTAGCCCAGCCAAGAGATCTTTAATTTTTTACAGGAAAATTTAAAATTTATTTATGAGTATAATGAATATAAGATGTGAGACACTGTGGTCTACTAAAAGGCTCCGGTAATTTGCTTAGGAAAACTTTCGAAACATGAAATTAAAATAAAATCAAAACAATCTGAGTTGGGGTTCAACCTCGCTATTATTTTTATTTACATCAGTAGGAGTAAAACCTAAGAAAAAGAGAGCTTTGTCGTGATGAAGCAGTCATATAGATTGTATATTCCCAATGCTTTGTTCAGTACTGAAATCTGACCAACCTCGGTCTTTTAACTACTTTTTTTTGTTTACATCACAAAGGACTGGCCAAGGACACACAACAATGCACTTCGAATAAAATGCACTTAAAAAAATGTACTTCGAAAAAAATGCTGACGGACTGACTAAACACCAACTCCTTGCTTTCCTACACCTTCGCTCCTTAAGGCCGCCGCCCCTGTCCTGACACGCCCACTCCGCGCCTCCTTCATAACAATGGGTTCTGATTGTCCATGTTTACCTAATGTCCCTTTTGGTGCGAGTGATTCGAATTACAGATGGTTCGTTTTGCAATAACAACCTAGTATTTACTATAAAATAATTATACCTTGAACAAGAATTCGAATACAAAAACTATACAGAAGAAATGACTTAACATTTTACTACGAATTTTTGAAAACTCGAACGAGATGGAATGATTAAATAAATAAATAGATGAATAGATATAATATTATACGAGTATGTGTATATGATTGTAATGTTTAGATTCTGTCATATTCATTAAGATTTCCTATACAGTCATTTCTGGACGGGAATAGTGTTGCATTGTTGTAGCCGTGAATACCAAACCTGCTCCGCTAAAGAAAAGACTTGCCAGTAACATACGTATACATATATATATATATATATATATATATATATATATATATATATATATATATATATATATATATATATATATATATATATATATATATATATATATATATATATACATCCATTTAACAGAACAACGTTTGATGTGTCCATGGTGGAAATCGTTTGCCTATAAGGAACTCTGAAGCAAGTGAGAGGCATGAGGCCGGTGAATACTTGAAAGTGGTGCAGGGGAGTGAGGAGGCAGGGGAGTGAGGAGGCAGGGGAAGGCCACAGTGATGGAGCAGAGAGGGAAGGAACACGATAAATAGGGTGTAGAAAGGTGGAGATGAGACAGAAGATGAGAGGGAGGAAGGTAATATAGTGGGCACAGAAGGAAACTCTCCGGGGCCCCCTTGAAGGCCCTGCCCGTCTCAGGCGAGGCTCAGGTAGCCTGCACCTGACACCTCGTTAACGAATCTATGGTCTACCTGTCCTTGAGGCCGCACGTGGGAGAGGTTGTTGTTAGGGAAGAAATTATTCCTATTAAGTACTAATATTGTATAGTGATAAAGTGGTCCTGATTATTCTGGCAAACAAGATCAATATCTGCACTCAAGAGGTGCAGACCCTATTATATTAAGAGCCCTGTGGACAAAAGTACCTTGGCTTATTACGATGATGGGTGTCGCCCTGGCTCAGTGCCGCCCGAACACTGTCCTTTGGAACTAGTTGCCAGCTGTGCATAATTATAGATCCATCACTCCTGTTTTTATTGAAAATGAGAAGTATTGAAAAAAAAGTGTATTGCGGCATTACTTCACAGTAAATGCAACAAAAACATGAGTCTCGAGAATTAAGTGTCAAAACAATGAGTGACATAAACAATAGCATCAAAGAAATGGTTTTTTTCCTTTATTGTTGTGACAGAAAAATAAAACTTTATTCGGTGGTTTCATGGAAAGAAAGATGTGGCTGTGGCATTGTCGGTGCCGCCTCAAGGCTCCCCGCTCCTCAGGCCTCAGCCAAGGCCCGCCGGCCGCTGCCCGCCCTGCCCTCGCCTGCACCACCAGTACGTTACGTACAGCAAGACGGCGGTTGTTACCAAGACCAGATTGGCGATCCAGTCTTGCAGCTGCATTTTGGGTGTTTTTTCTGCCACGGCCGTCACGGCGGCGTACAGCACGATGCCCGTGGTGGCGAGGCACGAGGCGCCCATACACACCATTGCAACGCTCCTCCAGGAGAAATGCGCCCCTGCCTTGCGGTGAGGATGCTTTCTCTTCACGGTGGTGGAAGGCAGACAGTCCTGCCTGGCCTTACAGGGGTCAGCGTCACGGTGATTCAGACCCTTGTCCAGTCCCTCTCCAACACCGTCAGTCCTGCCCTGTCGAGCGGCGCGGTGACGACCACCTTTAGCGTCACGTAAGGCACCGTCTTGGCGGTGGAACTCTTCCGCCTCCATAATGGCGCTAGCACCCTCATCAATTATTCTATTGCCGGGACTATATACAAACTTCTGCAACATTTCATCCACCTCCATAATGGCGCTTGCATCATGGTCAATTATTCTATTGCCGGGACTATATACAAACTTCTGCAACATTTCATCCACCTCCATAATGGCGCTAGCATCATGGTCAATTATTCTATTACCGGGACTATATACAAACTTCTGCAACATTTCATCCACCTCCATAATGGCGCTAGCATCATGGTCAATTATTCTATTGCCGGGACTATATACAAGCTTCTGCAACATTTCATCCGCCTCCATAATGGCGCTTGCATCATGGTCAATTATTCTATTGCCGGGACTATATACAAGCTTCTGCAACATTTCATCCGCCTCCATAATGGCGGTTGCATCCTCGTCAATTATTCTATTGCCGGGACTATATACAAACTTCTGCAACATTTCATCCACCTCCATAATGGCGCTAGCATCATGGTCAAGTATTCTATTGCCGGGACTATATACAAGCTTCTGCAACATTTCATCCACCTCCATAATGGCGCTAGCATCATGGTCAATTATTATATTGCCATCTATTGCTATTACAAGGTCCTGTAGGAGCTCTTCCGCCATTTTATTTACGTCCAGGAGGTCCTGCTTGTCGGCCATCGTCTCGCCCTCAGCCCGGGTACTGAGTCCCGGACTCTTGTGGTTTTCAGTACAGGGGAGGGCGTCGCTGCCTGCACCCTGCATCGCCCAGGCCTGCACCAGGCGGGGACAGCCTGGGTAGTACAGGTCCAGCACCATCTCCTGGTAGCCGCCCCACCGCAGCAGACTCTCCAGGCTGCCGATGACCTTGAGGTGCACGCTGCGGCCGCGCATACAATACACTTTGAGTGCCAGGCGCCTCCGCTGCGCTTTTTCCAACAGCTCTAACACGTTCATGGGAACATCCTGCAAGATATCCCTCTGCTACATTACGTCCGGCAGACGCTCCCATGTGGCAGGAGGAAGGTGCACACTCGTCAGCCTGCGACGATATGGAAAGAAAAGGGCGCCGGGCTCCTCCAGTACGAAGCTCACGCGATCCGGCAGCTTTGTGATGTAAGGAACGGTCACGTGAAGACGCAAAGTGACAAAGGTTGACAAAGTGACAAAGGGCCTCGTGACTGGCGGCTGATTTTGTGGCAGAGTTGTGGGTGTGTAGTGATCCGCGTGTCTTTGGTTGCTCAGTCCCGAACCGAACGCTTCGGGGTTCTGAGTACAGGGAAGGCCGTCGCTGCCTGCACCCTGCACCGATCTGGCCTGCACCAGGACTGGACAGCCTGGGTAGTGAAGGTCCAGTACGATCTCCTGGTAGTTCCCTCGCCGCAGCAGACTCTCCAGGCTGCCGACGGCCTTGTGATCCTCGGTGCGGCCGCGCATACAATACACTTTGAGTGCCAGGCGCTTCCGTTGCGCCTTTTTGAACAGTTTTGGCACATTTATCGCCATAACCTTCACGGTGTTGCTCTGCATGACGACGCCCGGCAGACGCGTCCAGCTGACAGGAGGGAGGCAGACACTCGTCAGTTTGCGGCGTTCGGAGAAGAAGAGAGCGCCGCGTTCCTGCAGCACCAGGCGAACTCGATCCGGCAGCTTGGCGTCATACGGTACGGTAACGCGTACGCGCAAGGTGACTAATGTCTGGCCGGGCATCGTGTTGAGTCGCTGATTATCTGGTTGACTCAAGGATGTGCCGCTCTGCTCGTGACCGTCGTGGTGGGGAGGCAGCCTCGCGGTGGTGGTGGTGGTAGTGTGCTGGCCTTCCATGGGATCAGTTGAAGTAGCTGACTGAGTCATGGTGGAATTCTCGATAAACATGATGGGGAGCGAAATCACCTGTGGTCGCGATATTAAGGATGAAAAAGCGTGAATTCCAAGTTGGAGTTGGAGGTTGGAGTTAGAGTACACATACACACACAGGTTGGAGTTAGAGTACACACACACACACACACAGGTTGGAGTTAGAGATTGGAATTAGAGGTTGGAGTTAGGCACTAAACCTCACTACACCAACACCAATCTGGCGCAACACATTTCCCACTTTTTTTTTTTTTCTCTCTCTCTCTCTCTCTCCTCTCTCTCTCTCTCTCTCTCTCTCTCTCTCTCTCTCTCTCTCTCTCTCTCCTCTCCTCTCTCTCTCTCTCTCTCTCTCTCTCTCTCTCTCTCTCCTCTCTCTCTCTCTCTCTCTCTCTCTCTCTCTCTCTCTCTCTCTCTTCTCTCTCTCTCTCCTCTCTCTCTCTCTCTCTCTCTCCTCTCTCTCTCTCTCTCTCTCTCTCCTCTCCTCTCTCTCTCTCTCTCTCTCTCTCTCTCTCAAGATAAAAAAAAAAAAAACATCTATCAGTTAATCATTATATTGATTATTACATTTAATTCCTACAGTAAAAGGTACGCACAGAATCCATGACAATAATTACACCTTTGTCCTTTTAGCTGTCCACGAGGCTACTGTTTCCTTGACCACCTCATTTCCTCCACTTACTCCTCCCTCTTTCCGTTACCATCCCTTCCCTTCCCTTCAAGTCTTCTTCACCCTCTTCGTGCCTTCATATTTAATACTGACGATGCCCTTGTGAAAAGTTATGATTTTCAAAGACGTTCTAATCTACGACATAGCTACATACAGCTCCTCATCTCTTTCTCATCATCTCATGATGATGGCATTAACATACACTGAATGGCCGGAAGAAGGTCAACTCTCATCACCTAAACATTGACGAATTTGGCTTCACACGTAGACCGATACTAAAAGTAGGATTTGTGCACTATGGCTTATGTATGTGTTGTACGCTCTCCTATTAGCACTCGTTAGATGTAGCCATGCTGGGTAGTTCTCATAATATTCAGACTAATTTAATGTCAGAGTGGAATGTAGGATCCATTTCATGATGTGCATCCTTTTGACTTATTATGGTCAAGGAAAAGCATTAGTTGTTGTAGTGCTTAATCATGCCTCTATGAACGTTAATAACCTTTTGTCTTGTATAGAAAGCACTGTTGTATGTTGCAGTGCTTCATGCATTTACCACATACCATAGTGATTTTTTGCCTGACCTCAAATGAATCGTAAATATGCAGAACTCTTGACACTTTTGAAATGCACCCTTGGAGTAGGTTTCTTCCTCCACTGCCATAGACTGCATGTTGTAATGTTAGGAGCACAGCCACACGTTTGCCCAGAGTAATATTGATCCAGCCACCAGTGCGTGTTAACAGGGACCTCCAGGGTCTCTGCTGCAGTCACCACCACCTTCTACTAGCTGCCTTGTGTTGACCTAACTTGTACTTGTTTCAGCTTCCTAGAAAAGATTCTAATGTAGTTGAGCAAAGATTAACAACCAATAACACTTATATTAGGGAGGTGATTAAAAGGGGCCCTCTAAAAAAAAAACTAAGCCATTTTAGCATGTTAATACTTTTTTATGTTATGTATACTGCATTTACTTGCTGTAAAGAAAACATACGCTTATGATAATGGCTCTAAGTATTCATATACAAATTCAGTGATAATAGTAAACATGTACAATTTCGCTTGAGGGTAAAGCTTGAAACTCTAACAATGAAATTTTATTGTGATTTGAATAATTGAGTAGACGTGATAGTAGATTGTAATGTTTTGGCAAAACCATTCAGTATCATGTGTACTTTATGCAACATTTCTTTCTACATTCACCACTACCAAAATGGCTCAACGGAACAAAGAAAGAGTATTAAGTACATTCGTTAGACCTCTTATCCTTTGTGTCTTGGCTATCACCAGTACAGTGACCAGAAACGTAACACTGCAGGCATGACTGTGGCTTAGAGTATCAAGGACCACAGGCTACTGTGTGGTACAGTGCATTTTTTAACATCACAACTGGGCGACCAAAATGTCTCCCAGTGATGGAAAACTGTCGCCCAGTAAGAACAATTTTAAGCTACTGGGCGACAAGATATTTGTTGATTAAATCCTTCCTGGATACAATGGTTCATCTTATCTGTGTGTGTTAGATCCAGAAGTGCACTCTTATTACTGCATATGATCTTTTATTTATACGTACACAACATACAAAAGGGTGAAGTTGATGTATCCAAAAAACTATATTTTAACAGGTAGGCCTTTACCTTTCTGGATATCCAAAGAATGTCGCCCAGTAAGATTTGCTTAAAAAATGCACTGCCTCTTGTAGCTTCCTTATGTTCTTATGTTATCAAAGGGTTCGTACAGGCTGTTCACGCTAACGTTGCTGTGGCGCTGCACCTCACCGCTTGGAGACGCCACCTCATGATAACTGCGGATGAAGTATTGCATTATCTATTAACATCATTATCATTATTATCATTGTTATTATTATGGTTATTACTACTATCATTATTACCTTCGCCAACGAAGTATGAGGGGTTATGTTTTCACCCCGATCTGTCTGTCTGTTTGTTAGTGTACAGGATTTTTCGAAAAGTTACGAAGAGATTTGGACCAAACTCGGTATACCAAGTCTATTTGGTATAAGGAAGAACTGATTTAATTTTGGATGAAATCTATTGCAACTGTTGCCATGGCAAACCCAAATTGGTGAAATATTCGGTCGGAGGTATGCGCTCATACTGAGTGCATATATATATATATATGTATATGTATATGTATATATATATATATGAATATATATATATATAAATTTTAGATATATAATATTATATAATATATTTTATATATATATATAAATATATATATGTATATTTATAATATATATATGTATATTATATAATATGTATATATATATTATATATATGTATATATATATAATATATATATATAATGTATATTATATTATATTTTATATATATGCTATAATATATTTAAAATATA
This sequence comes from Chionoecetes opilio, assembly GCA_016584305.1. Lineage (NCBI taxonomy): Eukaryota > Metazoa > Arthropoda > Malacostraca > Decapoda > Majidae > Chionoecetes > Chionoecetes opilio. The sequence goes on along the minus strand of JACEEZ010000839.1, from coordinate 32,545 downwards.
GATATTTATAATTTTTAATTATATAGGTTATATATATATAATTAT
>JACEEZ010000839.1:0-27500 GCA_016584305.1 Chionoecetes opilio | reverse complement strand
TAGATAACACCACAGTGCATTTTTTTACATCATAACTGGGCGACCAAAAGGTCTCCCAGTGATGAAAAACTGTCGCCCAGTAAGGACATTTTTAAGCTACTGGGCGACAAGATATTTATTCATAAAATCCTGCTGGGATGCAATATGGCTCATCATGTCTGTGTGTGCAAGATCCGGAAGTACATTCTTATTACTGCATAAACATTTTGATCTTCATTTATATCTATTTCTTCTATTATTTTCTATTAAGCTGTATTTTAACAGGTATGACTACTACCACCCTTCTGGATATCCAAAGAATGTCGCCCAGTAAGATTTGATTAAAAATGCTCTGGTATGGTACAAAGTACAGATTATTATTGCAGTTTTTTCAATCTTTGAAATTTGTACATTGTGTAGATCTTATAGTTTACATTACCTCAGTCAACTTAAGAAGGTAGCAAAAAACATTCCTAGAGACACTTAGAAAAAAATTCAAGGTCTTGAAATATCAGTGAACATCATTGTGCATTTATGAATGTGATTATTTGGACGTGTTATCCCTGCAGCGGCCTGATGGAGGAGCCTCAGTGCCTCGGTGCCTCGGGGCCTCGGTGCCTCGGTGCCTCGGTGCCTCGGTGCCTCGGTGCCTTAGTGCCTCAGTACCTCGGTGCCTCGGGGCCTCGGTGCCTCGGTGCCTCGGTGCCTCGGTGCCTCGGTGCCTCGGTGCCTCGGTGCCTCGGTGCCTCGGTGCCTCGGTGCCTCGGTGCTTCAGTGCTGTGCAGAGGAAACACTGATGAGCTGTCTGCTTCCCTCTGTTTGCTCGATGATTTATATTTTATGTATTCTCCTTATCTTCAAGATTGACATCTTGCCCTTTCTCGGAGGAGAATTGTCTTCCTCATCTTCCGTTTCTCATTTCTCATCCATTCAAAGTTTTATTATTTTGTGAAAGAATTATTTTACTAATATTCGTTAAGACTAAATTTGTACACTTTAGTTTCTCGCTAAAGGAAAGACGTGTGAAACTAATGGATTCCCTCGTTAGCCTATTTCACCTTCCATACAAAACATTGACAGGAAAATCAGTCATAGTTGTTGTGGGCTGTCAGGATATGTTCATGCAGTCTGTCTGAGCCATGTTTCCCATGCATGGCCATTCACATCAATCTGTAATGTCATTTTGGTACAATATAATCTCATGCCCATAACTTGCACTGTAACTAATATGTACAAAAAGGTGCCACATAGTGTTTGACAAAATAACACTAAATATTTTGACTACTTCAACAAAGACATCACATTTTAGTACTAGCTACATATTACATATTGTAGAATTCTTTTTTTCTATGTGTACAAGTCTGCATGCACGTAGGTGTGTGGTTTGGGGGAGGAGTTTATCTTTCATTCACTACCTGTTATGCTTACACTGTGGTTTCTTGTTTCACTCTAATCTGTGATCATCATAATCATAAAGTAGCCTTATAACCTAGAATGCAACCACCACTGTCTGTTTACATACATGCGGTATTACATGCATATATTTTTGTATGCCATCTACCATTCAAACTATATCCTGTCCTGTAACCTTCCATTCTTACTTAGTCTCATCTTCACATTGCCTTCACATCTTCTCTACCTTGATCTTTCTGCAAACTATTTAATCATACTTCCATTCCATGTGTAAAATATTTAATCTCTCCTCAATCTTGCCTCAAGTAAAACTTCTCCTGTCTCTTATATGGACTAATAAGCAAGCAAATTTATGTCTTCCCTTCTATGTCATAACCTCTCAACAAACCACAAAGTCTTTAATTTCACCCAACACATCAAAACAGTTAAGGTGCCTTCCATTGCAGTTAACGTCGTAAATTACAACAACGTCACAACCAATCACAGCACGTTCCATCGTGTTGTGGTATTTTGGCCCCAAAAAAGGCATATATTTAATTTATGGTGCATTTTTCAGCAAAAGGAATATGAGTAGTAGCTACAGTGATATGTAGCCTATATTGCATCCAAAGCTTCGTAATACTCCGTGTTTTAGGTGAGAGTAAACAGGTCCATTTTTTTCAAAAATTTTGTAAAAAAAAGAATGGAGTCAAAACTGGAAAACTTTATATTGCATGACAAAATATAACCCTTTGACTACAATGTGTATAAGGCACAACTCTAGGAAAATTTTACAAGTAGGTGAAAAATTGGCCTAAATTTTTTTCTCTAAAATTGTACACAGGTGTGGTTACAGACATAGATATCAAAAAGTAAAAAAATTATAAAATTTTAAATGAAGGCAAACTTCCTTAATAGCAACACATTTCATTAACTGGACCCTAAATATCATTTTAAGATTATTTTTATTAATAATGATCCTATATAAGGTAAGATGATGAATTTCAAAGTGAAAGGAAAAATTATGAAATATAATTTACATTTAGAGGTGCTAGGAATTTTTTGTTTCGTAAACAATTGCAATAACATTAAGGATTTATTTATCCTACATAATGTATTATGTTATTGGATTGCTCCTGTACCTTTCCAGGAGAGAAGCATAACTTAACAGTCATTTAATGCAAAAAATGTATATTTGTGGTACCTAAGCAAGGAATTCAAAATGAAAATCTTAAAATCATATTTAGGGTCCAGTTAATGAAATGTGTTGCTTTTAAGGAAGTTTGCCTTCATTTAATTTTTATAGGATTTGTTTAAAATTTTTGAGACATATGTCTGTATGGATCATCCACACCTGTGGACGATCCGTACAATTTGAGAATTTTTTTTAGGCCTAAGTTTCACCTACTTATAAAATGTTTACAGTGCCAAATTAAACTAAAAGAGCATTATCCATTATAGGTATACCCATATAAGTATCTGCACATATGTACGTACGTAGATACAATAAGCAAAAATTGTTTGTTTATATTGTGGACATTCCGTACATATAAAATCCCACTGTACGGATCATCCATACGACGCCATTATTATGTAAACCACTCGGGTCATCCTGTGACATGAGTTCACTTTCATCACTTCATTTCATCACATCTAGCAGTGCATTTTTTAACATCACAACTGGGCGACCAAAATGTCTCCCAGTGATGGAAAACTGTCGCCCAGTAAGAACAATTTTTAGCTACTGGGCGACAAGATATTTGTTCATAAAATCCTTCCTGGATACAATTGTTCATCTTATCTGTGTGTGTTAGATCCAGAAGTACATTCTTATTACTGCATATTTATCTTTATTTATACACAACATACAAAAGGGTGAAGTTGATGTATCCAAAAAACTATATTTTAACAGGTAGGCCTTTACCTTTCTGGATATCCAAAGAATGTCGCCCAGTATGATTTGCTTAAAAAATGCACTGACATCTAGACATATCTCAGTATTATGTGCCTTACCAGCACACTCTTGGTGTATTCATGGACACCAAAAATCATTAATTGGTGGCGAAATATTACATGGGAAATGAAAAAAAAACAAAAAAACTCCCCTCAAAATTTTGCCATGGGTAGCTCGTTGAGACTCCCTTTAAGGCCGGTTCCCACTAGTCCGCTTCTACAGCCACCATCGCCGTTCACCGCCCAACAATAACGTCACCATCATCACCGCTTGAGTGACTGTAGGGCAGGGTTGTTTGATTTAAATCAAGTTGATTTTAATCACTGATTTAAATCATGATTTCAATCAAATTTTTTTTTTTTTTATCACTGATTTAAATCATAACCTTATCATTATTTGAAAACGAGAGGGGAAAGAAGCAAATGGGCTTTATGAACACCAATTGTATCATTGTAGTATAATTATATCATAATGAGACACAATGAGTGGTGCGGGTGAATCCACTGTGGCACTTTTAGATAGCAAATTGCCACGTGGCTGTTTTCACAGCAGAAATATTTTTTTCTCTATTATGTATATTTTTTTTTTATACTGTACAAAAAGCCACACTACTATAACCAAAAGTTGAATGTGCATGTTACTTTTGTTTATAAAAAGCCAAAGTGATATTAACCAAAGTTTAATATGCATTATGATTAATTATCAAACAAAAAATATAATTCTCTTGTTTAACCGCCAAAGTAATTATTACTACAACAAAAATCCCATTGAATCCCATTGACTTCCCATTGGGAGTCAAGTAGCAAGGATGGCTATGAAAAATTAGGCCGAACAATATGATATAGCAAAATTAGGCAATATTTGTGTAGCTGACTCTCATCACAGACAGAATGATGACCTTTCATATGCCAGCTAGGAGGTTATTACCGGAGGTCAAATTAATAATCATTTGGTGTGTTTGGGGGGGGGGGGTAAAGCTTGCAGGACGGTAAAGACCGCCCACTCGATCCCCCAGCCAATAGGAACCACGAATGGGACAGGGCCAGTCTGGATGTGTTTTTGCGAGCATCAGTGCAGCCTGGGCCAGCCTAGACCGGCATGGCAAACGTCGCGAAAACGCGTTTATAGACATAGGCCTATTGATGTGAAAACGTCCATCACAGAAATATACAATATGTAAATTCATCTGCATTTATGCAATTTTTATTCACTTATTCTATTTCTTTTTAGTTATAAATATGCTAAATAATATCCTGTAGTAGTTAGATTTTATGTAGAACATCAAGTTAATAAAAAAATAAAAAAATTGATTTAAATCAAATAAATCGGATTTTTTTTTTTTTTTTTTTAATATAAAAAATCAACAACCCTGCTATAGGGGAGCCGGGCACAGTTTGCACCTCCGCTCGAGCGGACACCGCCGAGCGGGAGAGATGACTTGATTTTAACTTGGTACGGCAGCCAACTCAAGGCCGCTCGGTGCGGTCGAAATTTTTAATGACGTCATTGTTGGGGTGGTGAACGGCAACGGCGGCCGTAGAAGCGGACTGGTGGGAACCGACCTTTACTCAGTTATGCGCGCCCGTTTTTCCTAATACCTGTTAGAGGGAGACCATTCTAAACCTATAAATGTGGCCATGGGAGCGTCTATACATTACGTCCTCATGTACAATACCTTCCCAACTCACCCTATCTGGAACTGGCGCTGATAGGAACAGGCGCCGATATCGGTGACTGTTCCAATTTTTCACGTCAGCGAGTGTTCCTATTTCTGGCGACAGTTCTAGTTCTTGATCTTGAGTTTGGCTATGTGGTTAGGTTATGTTGGCCAGGTGACCAAAGTCCAGGTTAGGTTAGTGAACGAGCGGGGAGCCTACCAGTGGAACTGTCGCCGAAAATTTCCACTGTCGGCGAGAGTTCTTGGTTGGCGTTTCGGCTAGAGTTCCTATCGGCGACAGTTCCATAAACAACTTAAGTTATGCCAGACCGAGAAGAAATTATGACAGAGTTCCCATCTCTCCCCTGGGCCCTACCAATTCCCAGTCTTTACACATCTTCCTTTAAAGTTTACACAGCCTTCCTCTTACCCTCCATAATCTTTACAAATCTTCCTTTCTCACAGCCCTCCTTATACCCCCTGCCAATCCTTCCAGTTCTTACACATGTTCCCTCTACCCCGACCCCAATCCCCTCATATCTTCCTTCAGAGCAAAGAAATACTATAATTATAAGCTGTAATTTTGATAATGGAAGTAGTATATCCCTTTGTCCCCCCTTGAAAATTAATGTGGATGACCTTGAATGCTTAATGCCTGCCTGGGAAAAAGAAAATGCTATGTATATAATATCTTGTACCCATATTTCCATGTCACCTTCCGTGGTTACTGAATATTTCCACAAACACAATAGTCTACCTAATACAGTAAACCCTCGCTTTTACGGACCTCTATATAACTAATTTCGGCTTTAATTTAGTAGCTCTCTCTCTCACGTCTCTACTCTCTCTCTTCTCCTCATTTCCCATTTCCACTATCATTTTACTCATGGCTTAACAAACTTTTTCTGCCAGTTCAGTATATGCAGGGATTTACTGAATCACTTTAGTAAATGCGGGGTTCGGTTCTATTCAGTATGTAAATATTGTTTTCATTTCCCTGTATGCATGTAGTATTTGATAGTTGATATAGTTTGATAGATACATGTAATATTTGTGACGAAAGTATACAAACTTTCATCTGATCTAACGAACAACGTTCATTATACACGGAAATGATCGGAAATAGCGAACTTTCACTTCATATAACGAACAAAGTTTGTTATGAGAAAAGTTTGGATACCTTGAATATAACAGATTTTCAGATATAACGTTCGTCCTCCTTCCCTCAATTGGTTCGTTAAAGTTTGTGTTAACTGTACCTACTTAAATATTATATGGTACACCTGATTTATAAACTTACCCACATTCACTAACCCTTTCTAAATCTAGTAATGTAATATTATTTTTAATTATTGAATCATGTGATAAAAAATCGGATATCATTTTCAAAAGTTTATTGGTATATTAAATTATAAATAAAATACATATCCGAGACGCAAGGGAGGTCACCAGATCATGTAGATATGCATTGTGACTTTATGGAGTATTTCTTAACCATGCTCAGTCAAGTAGTAGAAGGCTTAATTACTGGACACTCGTTGTTGTAGTTGATCAACAAATAGTTCTGGTTTGAGTCAGAGCCTTAACACACACACACACACACATGGGCCTGAAGGTATGGCGAACTTTCCATCTTAACCTGAAGGCGCCTGGTGACTGTGTATTGTAGCAGAGAATGGCTCACTGTGGAAATCATTTAAAACATCAGGAGTATTTCTGGTCATGCACAATCTGTCTGTCAAAAATTAAAAGGGTAAAAAAAGTGAAATTTCTCCATGCATGTTTCTGTTTTGGGATCATGATTACCGTGTTATTGCCTTATTCCTGTCAACATATGCAGGAGTGATGTATAGATATGTATAATTCTGGGTATAGTTTACATATTCTCTTAAGAAATATATACACGAAACACAATCCATTTTATCAACAGAAAAGTCAAATAACAATAAAATGATGTGACAGACGTTCATATCAAATAGTCACTTACTTTTACTACTAGTTTACGATGGAGCACTAATACATAAACCTTACTCTCACCAAGCACTGGCAAGAATACACCTTAATATAATTAGTTTTGTGGCGAGGACACACACACATTTCCTCTGACGCGAAAAAATCATTTACGACGCTAAATGCAATGTTAGGCACCTTAACTGTCTTGATGTGTTGGGTGAAATTAAAGACTTTGTGGTTTGTTGAGAGGTTATGACATAGAAGGGAAGACATAAATTTGCTTGCTTATTAGTCCATATAAGAGACAGGAGAAGTTTTACTTGAGGCAAGATTGAGGAGAGATGAAATATTTTACACATGGAATGGAAGTATGATTAAATAGTTTGCAGAAAGATCAAGGTAGAGAAGATGTGAAGGCAATGTGAAGATGAGACTAAGTAAGAATAGAAGGTCACAGGACAGGATATATTTGAATGGTAGATGGCATACAAAAATATATGCATGTAATACCGCATGTATGTAAACAGACAGTGGTGGTTGCATTCTAGGTTATAAGGCTACTTTATGATTATGATGATCACAGATTAGAGTGAAACAAGAAACCACAGTGTAAGCATAACAGGTAGTGAATGAAAGATAAACTCCTCCCCCAAACCACACACCTATGTGCATGCAGACTTGTACACATAGAAAAAAAGAATTCTACAATATGTAATATGTAGTACTAAAATGTGATGTCTTTGTTGAAGTAGTCAAAATATTTAGTGTTATTTTGTCAAACACTATGTGGCACCTTTTTGTACATATTAGTTACAGTGCAAGTTATGGGCATGAGATTATATTGTACCAAAATGACATTACAGATTGATGTGAATGGCCATGCATGGGAAACATGGCTCAGACAGACTGCATGAACATATTCTGACAGCCCACAACAACCATGACTGATTTTCCTGTCAATGTTTTGTATGGAAGGTGAAATAGGCTAACGAGGGAATCCATTAGTTTCACACGTCTTTCCTTTAGCGAGAAACTAAAGTGTACAAATTTAGTCTTAACGAATATTAGTAAAATAATTCTTTCACAAAATAATAAAACTTTGAATGGATGAGAAATGAGAAACGGAAGATGAGGAAGACAATTGTCTTCCGAGAAAGGGCAAGATGTCAATCTTGAAGATAAGGAGAATACATAAAATATAAATCATCGAGCAAACAGAGGGAAGCAGACAGCTCATCAGTTTCCTCTGCACAGCACTGAGGCTCCTCCATCAGGCCGCTGCAGGGATAACACGTCCAAATAATAAATCACATTCATAAATGCACAAATGATGTTCACTGACATTTCAAGACCTTGAATTTTTTTCTAAGTGTCTCTAGGAATTTTTTTTGCTACCTTCTTAAGTTGACTGAGGTAATGTAAACTATAAGATCTACACAATGTACAAATTTCAAAGATTGAAAAAACATCAATAATAATCTGCACTTTGTACCACACAGTAGCCTGTGGTCCTTGATACTCTAAGCCACAGTCATGCCTGCAGTGTTACGTTTCTGGTCACTGTACTGGTGATAGCCAAGACACAAAGGTTAAGAGGTCTAACTAATGTACTTAATACTCTTTCTTTGTTCCGTTGAGCCATTTTGGTAGTGGTGAATGTAGAAAGAATTGTTGCATAAAGTACACATGATACTGAATGGTTTTGCCAAAACATTACAATCTACTATCACGTCTACTCAATTATTCAAATCACAATAAAATTTCATTGTTAGAGTTTCAAGCTTTACCCTCAAGCGAAATTGTACATGTTTACTATTATCACTGAATTTGTATATGAATACTTAGAGCCATTATCATAAGCGTATGTTTTCTTTACAGCAAGTAAATGCAGTATACATTAACATAAAAAAGTATTAACATGCTAAAATGGCTTAGTTTTTTTTTTAGAGGGCCCCTTTTAATCACCTCCCTAATATAAGTGTTATTGGTTGTTAATCTTTGCTCAACTACATTAGAATCTTTTCTAGGAAGCTGAAACAAGTACAAGTTAGGTCAACACAAGGCAGCTAGTAGAAGGTGGTGGTGACTGCAGCAGAGACCCTGGAGGTCCCTGTTAACACGCACTGGTGGCTGGATCAATATTACTCTGGGCAAACGTGTGGCTGTGCTCCTAACATTACAACATGCAGTCTATGGCAGTGGAGGAAGAAACCTACTCCAAGGGTGCATTTCAAAAGTGTCAAGAGTTCTGCATATTTACGATTCATTTGAGGTCAGGCAAAAAATCACTATGGTATGTGGTAAATGCATGAAGCACTGCAACATACAACAGTGCTTTCTATACAAGACAAAAGGTTATTAACGTTCATAGAGGCATGATTAAGCACTACAACAACTAATGCTTTTCCTTGACCATACATAATAAGTCAAAAGGATGCACATCATGAAATGGATCCTACATTCCACTCTGACATTAAATTAGTCTGAATATTATGAGAACTACCCAGCATGGCTACATCTAACGAGTGCTAATAGGAGAGCGTACAACACATACATAAGCCATAGTGCACAAATCCTACTTTTAGTATCGGTCTACGTGTGAAGCCAAATTCGTCAATGTTTAGGTGATGAGAGTTGACCTTCTTCCGGCCATTCAGTGTATGTTAATGGTCTGTCTTTCTTGTTTGCTTTCTTTATACTGATCAGCTAACGCCATACATCACACACACCAGGATAAATAAATTGTCCTACATATTCGTAACTGAAATAAATAAAAATTCAACAAAAATTCACCTTCGTTGATCAACTCGAAACAGTCTTGATCCGGGAAGGTGGACTTTCATTGCAGTCTCTAATCCAAACGCAACTTGCAGACTTAGCCCGTAATGACTGAGGAAAGTGAGACTATTTTACGACCGAACCCAAAACTGCAGCAAGGGACAGTTGGATTCATTAAGTGTTCACCAAGACAGTGTTTTGTGCTGGAGTGTTGTCACAGTTCCAGTGCATGAGGGTTATGTACCTTGACCTGCCCGGCTGATACACAACACACACTGGCATGACCTTGGGATGGAACAATTGGCACCATACTGATGAACAGATAGTGGGTGAACAATGATCAAGAGAGAGAGACAGAGAGAGATTGATTTAATGCAAAAAAGGGAAAATGTGCCAGACATCAGAGGTCATATGGCACAGAGAGAGAGAGAGAAAGGCTGCACACAGGTAAGCCAGCGGCAGTGTTGGCATGCTTTCCCTGATACGAACACTCGTACATACACGGTGCACTGGAAGAACACTAACAATAACCACTCGAGTGTTTCTTGGTGTTACATCCTCACTTTCTTATTGATAAAAAAATTCTCAACTACATAGTTTACACATCCTGCATTACTCTCTATCAATGCATGACAAGTGTTTCTTTTTCTCTTGTTTTCCTGACCTGTCATGGCATGAAAACATTATCTAGTACAAGCTACTCTCTCACTCACACATAAGTACCAATAAATACAGGAATTTCAAACTATTAATAAACACATAATCAGTACTATTAATACACTAAAAAGAGAAGCTCCTTGTGCTTGTATACACTTGTTAGTTCATTATAGGCACCATGTAATTCAGTCCTATCATCAACATGCATATACTACTTGCCGACATGATGAACCATTTCCTCCTTAGCTTCTACTACCCACTTCCCGCATTCGTCCCCAAGACTGCAGACACACACAGCTCGGGACAATATGCTCATTAAATACTTCAACAATACTAGAATGGAAATGCATGTAGTCTCCTGCACTATTTTATGACAACACTAATAAAAAAATATCTCTAATTCTTTCCAGGAATGTTGACAAGGAATGTTCGTGGGAGACTAATCTATATCATGGAAACACAGGTAATTAAATGCATTGAGTGTGCTGCTTTGTTACGTAGTTATGTGGCATGTTTCAATAAGGAAGCAAAACTACGTGAGGAACTCTGTATAAAGCATGACGCGGAGCACAACGGGACAAGTGGCCGAGGCACAGGCAAGGCACGGGAGGAGGGGCGCGGGAACCCTTGGTGGCTAAAGATTCACCTTGATGATTGACTTCCCGCTCTACTATACATACACTAACGCCACACCCAGCAGCTTTCCCTTGAAGTCCTTACTGGTGTGCGTTTTACTTGAGATTTCATTGTCACGGCGCGCACCATCCCCCTTAACTCACGGAGGCAGCTGTTATAACCTTTGCAATTGTTACGTACGCTGCCCTATTAATCCCCTCCCACGCACACACAGCTCACCAAGGCACTAACAGGCCTTTGAATTATCATCATCACTCTCACTTCCACGTTTACACATAATATCTCAAGTCTGTCTGTCTCTCTCAGGAACTACCACGTGTAGGTCTCGCGGCCTCTTGTAGCTTCCTTATTTTCTTATGTTCTTATGTCCCGGGGTTGAAGGTTACCCGGGGATAACTATGGTGGGGGGGGAACTATATTGTGGTAGAGGTGGTGCCTGTGGTGGGGGAGAGCGCAGGGGCAGTGGTGGTGACAGGCAGGGGTGTGGGGGAGAGTGTGGAGATGGGATCGGTGGTGATGGCACGCTCGGTGACCTTGGGCTCGGAGGCTTTGGGTATTATGGCGTTTGTATTGGCACTGTTCCCTGCGTTGGGGTTGTTTTCGTCATTGGTGGTGACTTGAGACAGCACCGAGGGGTTGGTGAAGGTGGTGGTGGTGGTGGTGGTGGGGGCAGAGGTGGGGTTGGCCTGCCGTGGGTGGTGGTGGTGGTGATGGTGGTGTCCTGTGGTGGTGGGGCTGCTGGTGGCGAGGGGCGCTGGGGTGAGGACCTGCTGGGTGAGGGTGGACCGGTTGCTTGTGGCCAAGATGCGAGGCGTGCTCTGGTCCCGGAAGTAGGGGTGACGAAGGGACTCCACCGCGGAGATGCGTCGACTTGGCACGAATTTCAACATTTTCTGAAGAGAGAATAAATATTACTTTACAGTATATCGTCGACTTAGCACGAATTTCAAGTTTCTAAAGAGAGAGAGAACAACTATTACCAACATCCCTCTTTGACATAATTATATCGTCGACTTAGCACAAATTTCAACATTTTCTAAAGACAGACAGAATAAATATAACCAACATCAGTCATTGACACGTCGACTTGGCATACATTTCAAAATTTTCTGAAGAGAGAAAATGTTTTAGTATCCCAGGTGAAATAACCAAGGGTAGAGTTGACAAGTCTGTTAACTAAGGAGACACAGTTGAAGAGGAACCTATGAAGCGATACTAAGCGACAAAGGTCACAAGAAAAAGAAAAAGAAGAGACTATATTTATAAACATCATCACTCTTTGACATATATCGTCGCCCTGGCACAAATTTCATTATTTTCCAGAGAGAGAGAACAAACATTACCAACAACACTCTTTGACATATATAAAATAATTCTTGAAGACTTTGATGTCGAGAACGCATGTTTGACCGTGGCACAAAAAGAAGACAAGTGTTAACAAGAAGAAGACAAGTGTTAACAAGAAGAAGAAGACAAGTGTTAACAAGAAGAAGAAGACAAGTGTTAACAAGAAGAAGACAAGTGTTAACAAGAAGAAGAAGACAAGTGTTAACAAGAAGAAGACAAGTGTTAACAAGAAGAAGACAAGTGTTAACAAGAAGAAGAAGACCAGTGTTAACAAGAAGAAGACAAGTGTTAACAAGAAGAAGAAGACAAGTGTTAACAAGAAGAAGAAGACAAGTGTTAACAAGAAGAAGACAAGTGTTAACAAGAAGCAGAAGACAAGTGTTAACAAGACAGAAGACAAGTGTTAACAAGAAGAAGAAGACAAGTGTTAACAAGAAGAAGACAAGTGTTAACAAGAAGAAGAAGACAAGTGTTAACAAGAAGAAGACAAGTGTTAACAAGAAGAAGACAAGTGTTAACAAGAAGAAGACAAGTGTTAACAAGAAGAAGACAAGTGTTAACAAGAAGAAGACAAGTGTTAACAAGAAGAAGGAGACAAGTGTTAACAAGAAGAAGGAGACAAGTGTTAACAAGAAGAAGAAGACAAGTGTTAACAAGAAGAAGGAGACAAGTGTTAACAAGAAGAAGAAGACAAGTGTTAACAAGAAGAAGGAGACAAGTGTTAACAAGAAGAAGAGACAAGTGTTAACAAAGAAGAAGAAGACAAGTGTTAACAAGAAGAAGAGAACAAGTGTTAACAAGAAGAGACAAGTGTTAACAAGAAGAAGACAAGTGTTAACAAGAAGAAGACAAGTGTTAACAAGAAGAAGACAAGTGTTAACAAGAAGAAGACAAGTGTTAACAAGAAGAACAAGTGTTAACAAGAGAGAGACAAGTGTTAACAAGAAGACAAGTGTTAACAAGAAGAAGAAGACAAGTGTTAACAAGAAGAAGACAAGTGTTAACAAGAAGAAGACAAGTGTTAACAAGAAGAAGAAGACAAGTGTTAACAAGAAGAAGAAGACAAGTGTTAACAAGAAGAAGAAGACAAGTGTTAACAAGAAGAAGAAGACAAGTGTTAACAAGAAGAAGAAGACAAGTGTTAACAAGAAGAAGAAGACAAGTGTTAACAAGAAGAAGACAAGTGTTAACAAGAAGAAGACAAGTGTTAACAAGAAGAAGAAGACAAGTGTTAACAAGAAGAAGACAAGTGTTAACAAGAAGAAGACAAGTGTTAACAAGAAGAAGACAAGTGTTAAACAAGAAAAGAAAGACAAGTGTTAACAAGAAGAAGACAAGTGTTAACAAGAAGAAGACAAGTGTTAACAAGAAGAAGAAGACAAGTGTTAACAAGAAGAAGACAAGTGTTAACAAGAAGAAGACAAGTGTTAACAAGAAGAAGACAAGTGTTAACAAGAAGAAGACAAGTGTTAACAAGAAGAAGACAAGTGTTAACAAGAAGAAGACAAGTGTTAACAAGAAGAAGACAAGTGTTAACAAGAAGAAGACAAGTGTTAACAAGAAGAAGACAAGTGTTAACAAGAAGAAGACAAGTGTTAACAAGAAGACAAGTGTTACCAGAAGGAGATCCGATGCGTCGTCTGTGATCTCCGGCACGATGTCGGCCACGGGCTTGGGTATGTGGTTGCTGAAGTTGCTACGGGAGAGAGAGACGTCCCTTGGCCACTCCGTCTCGTGGGGCGTCCCGATAGCGCTGCAGATGGATAAGAGACATAAGAGATAGGATAATGGACAAGAGGAGGAGAGGATAAAAGGAGGGAGATTGATTGAGAGGGATTGATAAGAGACATTGAAGGAGGACGGTGACAGGAAGACGAAGTATATAGTTGCTTTGGGAACAACGCATTGTTATATATATAGACTGAAAACCACTGATAAGACGACAGTAAGGAAATATGAGACGTAGAAAAAGGCAGGAATATGTTAACCCCTTCACGCCCAGATCTTTCCTTTGCTATAAAAAATTGTCTGTTGTTAGCCATAAAATTTTGAAAAGTAGTTTATATACCAAATTAGTTAGTGGACAAGGATACTAAACAGGTTATATCTATAAAATATTGCTTATATTCACTAAAAATCGTCTAATGGTACCCAAATTACAATGTGGCAATTACGTTCTGGGCCTCAAGGGGTTAAAAAGAAAAACAGCAAGATATACACGAATGACCCCAAAAAATACACGTCTTGATAAGTGAAGAGGAACTATAAGTGTGAAAATACTTGGCAAAGCTTATTATTTATTATTCAGGAAGAGGGAAAGTCCAATACACTAATCATAATATTTTTTCCTTTAAATGTAATCCTTATCTCACATTACCCTGGACAACTCATTACTAAATTGACCAATATTTAATTAGTGCTGCTAAACTAGGTAGAGAAAAAAATAATAATAAAAGATTTTTTTTTTTACCACACTCGAAAAACTGAACCCCTTGCGGCCCAGACCATAATTTCCATTGTAATTTAGCTACTATTAGTGCCGATTTTAGTGACTATAAGCAATATTTAATAGATATGACCTGTTTAGTAACCTTGTGCACTCGCTAATTTGGTGTATTCAGTCACTTTTCTTAATTTTATAGCTCGACAACATACAATTTTATATAGCACAGGAAAGATCTGGACGTAAAGGATAAATAGATCATTATAAACTTTAAAAATAAATATAAACAGATAAATCACCAAAAATAAAAGATAAATAAAGGAAAGGCTGCAAATCAGTGGTTATTATTTCAGAATATCCTTCAGCTGTCCTCCTTAGTGCCTCACATTCCGCGGAAACTCTACTAAATTGACCAGACTTACATTCAGTGGCGTGCGTAACTGGTAGCTGAGCAGATTGTGTGTACCACAGCTCACCAACTGGAACTAGCGGTCAGATCAATAAGTTCATGTAATTGAGCTACTAATTAGTGGATTTAATGTGATATAATAGATTTAATAGATTGGACCTGTAGAAAACCTTGTGCACTCGTAATTGAGATGATAGTATTTCATTAATATTAGATAGCTCGAAACAGAATAGTTATAGCACAAGATATGGACATAAGGTATATAATAGATGTCATGAAATAAAACTTAAATGATCAAGTCATAATAGATAAATCACACCAAAAATAAACAGATTAAACTAAACAGAAAGGCATGCTACACTCAGATGGTTATTATCTTACACTCAGAATAATCTGCTACAGCTGGTCGCCCTCAGATGTTTTGTCTCGCTCGATATAGGTATCTGCGGCTGAAGATGATCAAATTGCAGCAGCAGTGACAAACGTAAAGTCTGGCGTCTAGCTGTGATGAGAGATTCGGTGTCCGCTGTACCAAAACGTCTACCACTGAGATAGACAGATAAATATTGTCGAAGTAGATAGATAATAGCTAAGCTCAGTAGAATCATGTTAAGCTCAGATATATATCATGTTACAGCTCAGATAGATAAAATGTCTGTAAGGTAGATAGATAGATGAAGTTTGGTCGTAGCTAGATATAGATAATCGTAGGATAGATAAATAGTCAAGCAGATAGATAATATGTCACATAGATAGGTAGATGAATTATGTTACAGTAGATAGATAATCATGTTGTCGATAGTAGATAATTCATAAGCTCAATAGATAGGATAATTGATTGTCACAGCTCAGATAGATAGATGAAATTCATTGTTACAGCTCAGATAGATAGATAAATTCATTGTCTACAAGCTCAGATACGAATAATAATTATTGTCTTAAGCTCAGATACAGATAAATTCATTGTCTACAGCTCAGATATAGATAAATTCATTGTCTACAGCTCAGATAGATAATTCATTGTCCACAACTCAGATAGATAAAATTCATTGTCTACAGCTCAGATAGATAAATTCATTGTCCACAGACTCAGATATAGATAAATTCATTGTCTACAGCTAAAAGATAGATAAATTCATTGTCTACAGCTCAGATATAGATAATTCATTGTCTACAGCTCAGATAGATAGATAAATTCATTGTCTACAGCTCAGATACAGATAAATTAAATTGTCTACAGCTCAGATAATAGATAAATTCATTGTCTACAGCTCAGAAAATAGATAAATTCATTGTCTACAGCTCAGATATAGATAAATTCATTGTCTACAACTCAGATATAGATAATTCATTGTCTACAGCTCAGATAGATAGATAAATTCATTGTCTACAGCTCAGATAGATAGATAAATTCATTGTCTACAACTCAGATATAGATAAATTCATTGTCTACAGCTCAGATAGATAGATAAATTCATTGTCTACAACTCAGATAGATAAATTCATTGTCTACAGCTCAGATACAGATAAATTCATTGTCTACAGCTCAGATATAGATAAATTCATTGTCTACAGCTCAGATAGATAGATAAATTCATTGTCTACAGCTCAGATAGATAGATAAATTCATTGTCTACAGCTCAGATAGATAGATAAATTCATTGTCTACAGCTCAGATAGATAAATTCATTGTCTACAGCTCAGATATAGATAAATTCATTGTCTACAGCTCAGATATAGATAAATTCATTGTCTACAGCTCAGATATAGATAAATTCATTGTCTACAGCTCAGATAGATAGATAAATTAATTGTCTACAGCTCAGATAGATAGATAAATTAATTGTCTACAGCTCAGATAGATAGATAAATTCGTTGTCTACAACTCAGATATATAAATTCATTGTCTACAGCTCAGATAGATAAATTAATTGTCTACAACTCAGATATAGATAAATTCATTGTCTACAACTCAGATAGATAGATAAATTCATTGTCTACAGCTCAGATATATAAATTCATTGTCTACAACTCAGATATATAAATTCATTGTCTACAACTCAGATATATAAATTCATTGTCTACAGCTCAGATAGATAAATTCATTGTCTACAACTCAGATAGATAGATAAATTCATTGTCTACAACTCAGATATAGATAAATTCATTGTCTACAACTCAGATAGATAGATAAATTCATTGTCTACAACTCAGATATAGATAAATTCATTGTCTACAACTCAGATATAGATAAATTCATTGTCTACAACTCAGATATAGATAAATTCATTGTCTACAACTCAGATAGATAAATTCATTGTCTACAGCTCAGATAGATAGATAAATTCGTTGTCTACAGCTCAGATAGATAGATAAATTCGTTGTCTACAGCTCAGATATAGATAAATTCTTGTCCACAGCTTAGATAGATAGATAAATTAATTGTCCACAACTCAGAATACAGATAAATTCATTGTCCACAGCTCAGAGTACATAATAAACATTACATAAACCACTGAAATAACTACAAGTCTACAACTATAACTACTACTATACGTACCTACAATTTTATAAATATAGTCTACAATACTAATGTAAAATATGTACCTTGATTACAACTGAATGTAGCTAAATTAACGAAGAAATCCTAATCATCCACTTAAAGCCCCCCCCCCCCCCCCCCACACACACACAACACACACACACACACCACACACCACACACACACACACACACACACACACACACACACACACACACCACCCATAAGTACTCACCATAGTCGTTAATCTCATGTTAAAGTCATATATTCTAGCGAGGCCGAAGTCTGTAATCTTGACTCGGCCGTTCCCGTCGACGAGGATGTTCTGAGGTTTCAAGTCCCTGTGGATAACCCGATTGCTGTGTAGGAAGTCCACCCCGCATAGGATCTGGTGTATCAGGCTCTGGGGGAGATAAGGACATTCGTGGTTAGGATATTAGTTAGTTAGTTCAATGTCCACAGCTCAGATAGACAGATAAATTCATTGTCCACAGCTCAGATAGACAGATAAATTCATTGTCCACAGCTCAGATAGACAGATAAATTCAATGTCCACAGCTCAGATAGACAGATAAATTCAATGTCCACAGCTCAGATAGACAGATAAATTCAATGTCCACAGCTCAGATAGACAGATAAATTCAATGTCCACAGCTCAGATAGACAGATAAATTCAATGTCCACAGCTCAGATAGACAGATAAATTCATTGTCCACAGCTCAGATAGACAGATAAATTCATTGTCCACAGCTCAGATAGATAGATAAATAATGGAAGTAGTAATGAGGAATATAAATTATTGTCGAAGTCAATAGAGGAAAATGAGATAATTCATTGTTTCCCCCGAAGCTTCGTGATGATTAGATAAGGAGGAAGTAGATAATAGAGAGGGAAATAAGAGGTACGGGGTGTGGGAGTTTGTAAAGTGAATGAGGAGGACAAAAGTGTGGTGTGTTGGATGAATGGGTGGTGCAATAATGAGATGAGTGTGTGGGGGGGTGAGTAAGGACATACAGTGTTGGTGTGGTGGAGTGAAGTACATAGAGAAATAAAAATAAGGAGCACAAGATGACGGAACTACACGTGGTAGTTCTGTCAAGGATAGGATGAGTGTAGTAGTAATGAAGCAGAAGTATAAAGTCGTTGTGGTGGTAAAGGAATGAGGAATAAAAGTGTGTGTGCAAAGTGAATGAGGAATGAAAGTGTGTGTGTGTGTGTGTGCAAAGTGAATGAGGAATGAAAGTGTGTGTGTGTGTGTGCGTGCAAAGTGAATGAGGAATAAAAGTGTGTGTGCAAAGTGAATGAGGAATGAAAGTGTGTGTGTGCAAAGTGAATGAGGAATGAAAGTGTGTGTGTAAAGTGAATGAGGAATAAAAGTGTGTGTAAAGTGAATGAGGAATAAAAGTGTGTGTAAAGTGAATGAGGAATAAAAGTGTGTGTAAAGTGAATGAGGAATAAAAGTGTGTGTAAAGTGAATGAGGAATAAAAGTGTGTGTAAAGTGAATGAGGAATAAAAGTGTGTGTAAGTGAATGAGGATGAAAGTGTGTGTGTGCAAAGTGAATGAGGAATAAAAGTGTGTGTCAAAGTGAATGAGGAATGAAAGTGTGTAAAGTGAATGAGGAATAAAAGTGTGTGTAAAGTGAATGAGGAATAAAAGTGTGTGTAAAGTGAATGAGGAATAAAAGTGTGGTGTAAATGAATGAGGAATAAAAGTGTGTGTGTGTGTAAAGTGAATGAGGAATAAAAGTGTGTAAAGTGAATGAGGAATAAAAGTGTGTAAAGTGAATGAGGAATAAAAGTGTGTGTGCAAATTGAATGAGGAATAAAAGTGTGTGTGTGTAAAGTGAATGAGGAATAAAAGTGTGTAAAGTGAATGAGGAATAAAAGTGTGTGTGTAAAGTGAATGAGGAATAAAAGTGTGTGTGTGTAAAGTGAATGAGGAATAAAAGTGTGTGTAAAGTGAATGAGGAATAAAAGTGTGTGTAAAATGAATGAGGAATAAAAGTGTGTGTAAAGTGAATGAGGAATGAAAGTGTGTGTAAAATGAATGAGGAATAAAAGTGTGTGTAAAGTGAATGAGGAAAAAAAGTGGAGTGAATGAGGATGGAGTGGAGTGTGAGTAGGAGTGGGCAGGGAAGATAAGGATATTCATGATTGAGTTAGGATAAGGAGGATGTAGGTAATGAAGCAGAATATCAGTTAGATTGTGTGTGTGTAAAGTGAATGAGGGAAAGAAGTGGAGTGAATGAGGATAATGGAGGGGAGTTAAGGAGGAGTGGGTGTAATGTTAAAGGAAGCTGAAAGGTGTGGGGGTGTAGGAAGAGGATGAAGCGGTGAATATAGTATTACACAGGCACGGGAAGCAGTGAGGAGAGATACAATATGTGAGTGAGGAAGGGAGACAGGGGGGACTAGACGAGAGAGAGAGAGAGAGAGAGAGAGAGAGAGAGAGAGAGAGAGAGAGAGAGAGAGAGAGAGAGAGAGAGAGAGAGAGAGAGAGAGAGAGAGAGAGAGAGAGAGAGCAAAATAATACATCATTCATATCCTCTAGTGCAATACATTTGACATGCTCTGATTGCTTATATGCTCAAGTGACATCAGTGTATGAACAGTTGAGGTGTTTGTATTGTTATTCTATTGTACTACCTTGAGCTACCCTTCCCAAGAGTTCCTAGTTCACAGCTGTTCTCAAAATAATAATGTCTTCCTTCAAGTGACCAACCAATGTTAGTAGGGTGGAAGTTTTTAGGTGTCTGGGAAAGATGTAGATTTTCTTTTTACAGGAACTACCTCGTGTAGGTTTCACGGCCTCTTGTAGCTTCCTTATTTTCTTATGTTTTTATGTTATTTTTTTATGATTTGCAGCACTCATGTAAACTAATACTCGAGGAGGAGGAGGAGGAGGAGGAGGAGGAGGAGGAGGAGGAGGAGGAGGAGGAGGAGGAGGAGGAGGAGGAGGAGGAGGAGGAGGAGGAGGAGGAGGAGGACCTGTCATAAACACACACTCTACATCACGTGCTCGCCATAATATTACATCACGTTTCATACAAGTCCGTGTATTGTTGTCAGTTTTCCATTGTTTATCATCAGTTTATCATTGTAGTATTTCTCATGAAGACTGCCACGTATAGGTCCGGTTAGCCCCCCCCCCCCCCCCCTTTCCCTCTGCTGTTATTCCCTCGGCTTATTTGCCTGGGTAAATTTACACCTGACACTAAATTGTCCGAGGAATTTACCAAGTTTGAGCGAGGTTTTATTTACAATGTGTCTGCGTGGGAAGGTGGGTGGGCGGCTCTGTCTGTGTGTCTTGTTTGGTTGATTCCACCTGCCCACCCTCTGTCTGTCTGTCTGTCTCTAATCGTCTAAGTCATCGGTTCTTAGCCTGGGGGCCGTGGGTAATTACCTAGGGGGCCGTGACTCAAAAAGAAAAAGAAAGAACTGTAAAATATCTAACTCAAAGCTCGGCCTTCCTTTTAACATGAAGCTCGCGCGCGAGGGTGAGCGAAGAAAGTCGGTACAGAGAAGAAAGTGTGCGCGAAAAACTCTGCGGTGACGCCTTGCCAGATTTCACTAACTTTGTAGACTTTTATGCAGTATTATATTTTGTTATTATTATTACTATTATTATAGTTATCATTATCGTTATTATCATTATTGTTATTATCATTATTAATTCTATTATTATTTTATCAAAATGACCATTATTACTATTATCTATAAAAGTATCATTATTTTAATAATTATATCATTATTATTATGATTATTATCATTATCATAGGGCCGGAGCGTTATCTATTTTTGATAAAGCTCTCGCTCACTTTCTCGCTCCCAGTGCGGCCACACCCTAATTATTATTAATGCTTTCCCTAATTACTATTATCCCTTGGCTTGAAGCGAAGGCCGCCGCACACCAGAAGTTTCTTTACCTATAATAGGTAGGTTGCACAGAAGAATGTATAAATTAAATAAAGATGTATTGAAGGTAAGGTAGCAAAACAACCTAACTTGAACTTGAACTTGACTTCTCCATTACTTTCTTTCCTTGATACTTTCTTTCCCGATCACCACAGAGCACACAGGCAGCTATGTAATAGTCTAGATCAATTGACCACTATAATATAATAGTTAAAATAATAATAGTCAGCCATATAGTCAGTCATAGTCTATAATAGTCACAATAATAGTGACAGATAATTGTCAGTTGATCTAGGTAATATTCACATTGATTCTGACCTACTCGATGTATATTATGTTGTTATTTTAATACTGTATGCCTTTATACTGTTGTACTATATACTGTTTGTCTCCTACTAGTCACCTTGATTCTGGCCTGGTCGAGTCCCGGCGAGGGGCAGCCGTTGAGGTAGTGGGAGAGGTCCTGGTTCACGTACTCGAGCACCAGCACGAGGTTGAGGCGCCGCTCGTGCTCCACCTGGCCCTGACACACGTCCAGCAGCCTGAGGGAGGCACAGAAGGAGGAGGAGTTAGTATAATGGTAAAGGTAATAATATAGGTAATACTATAAGTAAAGGTATAATAAAGGTAATAGTATAATAAAGGTAATATTAGGTTAGCCGAAGGAGGTGTTCGTATAATAATAATAATAATAATAATAATAATAATAATAATAATATCTCTATTCCTTTATTTAATGGATACGAGGAATGGGATGGGGATATATATATATATGAAGAGAGAGAGAGAGAGAGAGAGAGAGAGAGAGAGAGAGAGAGAGACTAAATGTAGCACTTAATTTACTTGATTTTTTCATCACACACACACACACACACACACACACACACACACACACACACACACACACACACACACACATAGACACACAACTGAAACAAATAAAACTTGAAAGGTCTAAAATTTCCCACGAATAAACTAATAAAAACGAAATAAACTAATAATTGAAGACGACAGTAAGACCCCACATCCAAAGAACTTATGAAGGTAAACACACACACACACACACACACACACACACACACACAACACACACACACACACACCACACACACACACACACACACACACACACACAACAGTCACACACACACACACACACACACACACGTTATTAAAGTATATTGTGCGTAAAAGCAAAACCAACAGGTGTTACTTATAATGCCACTACTACTACTACTACTACAACTACACACTTAAGCACTTAACGACCAATAGACACTTAAATAGCCCAGCTGACAGGACTAAATGTACAGGAGGGAAGAAGGCAATGAAGGAAAAATTGATTGATATTATTCCATGTCTCGCCTGGCTTGTTAAGGTTTTACAGGCAAAGTTGAAGACAGTTAGAGTTGTCATTTATTTTATCTATAAGGAAGTAGTAGTAGTAGTAGTGGTGGTGGTGGTGGTGGTGGTGGTGGTGGTGGTGGTGGTGGTGGTGGTGGTGGTGGTGGTGGTGGTGGTGGTGGGTGGTGGTGGTAGCAGCAGTAGTAGTAGTAGTAGTAGTAGTAGTAGTAGTAGTGGCAATATCAATAACACCACTAGTCTTACCACCACTACTACTACTACTACTACTGCAACTAATAATAATAATAATAATGACAATTATAATGATAATAATAACAATAACAAGGACATGAGAAGGGAAGTGAGGGGAAAGGGAAAGGGGGGGAAGGTAGATGAGACAAGGGGAGAGAGGGGAGAGGGAGGAAAGGAGGCTGACGTTCTGTCCTTACTCTCTCCTGGCATGATGAGTGAGGCTATGGGGGGGAGGGGAAAGGGGGGAGAGTAGGGGAGGTCATACGGGTGGAGGGGGGGAGGGGGAGGCTGTTAAACTCGTTCCCTTGGTGTAATTATGTTTATTGTGGTGATTGCAAGGGGTATAAGTCCATTTCCCGTTCCTCTCTCTCTCTCTCCTCTCTCTCTCTCTCTCTCTCTCTCTCTCTCTCTCTCTCTCTCTCTCTCTCTCTCTCTCTCTCTCTCTCTCTCTCTCTCTCTCTCTCTCTCTCTCTCTCTTAAAACAAATAAACTTTTCACCTGTGTCACGTCAGAATACAATTTATAAACACCTCTCTATCTCTTTTTATTGTTTTATTTTTCATTTAAACAGTTATCAATCACACACAGTTTACAATCACACACACAGTTTACAATCACACACACAGTTTACAATCACACACACAGTTTACAATCACACACACAGTTTACAATCACACACACAGTTTACAATCACACACACAGTTTACAATCACACACATAGTTTACAATCACACACAGTTTACAATCACACACACAGTTTACAATCACATACACAGTTTACAATCACACACACAGTTTACAATTACACACACAGTTTACAATCACACACACAGTTTACAATCACACACACAGTTTAAAAGGTAGATAAGTTACGGCAGTACATGTTCAGAAATGCTCTCTCTCTCTCTCTCTCTCTCTCTCTGTAGCGACGTGTGCCAATATTCAGGTGGTCTAGATCGCGTTAATCTCGCATTTTGTGGACGAGAAAGCAGTCACGTTTCTTCTGCCACTCAAAGAGAGAGAGAGAAAGAGATAGAGGGAGAAGGAGAGAGAGGGAGAGTTGGGATAGGAGCATGAGGGTGGATGGGTGAGAAGGGAGAGAGAGTAAAGGGAGAGAATAAGATATAAGGAGTATACGATGGACTTAGCAACAATGTGGAAAGTGAGAGTTGAAGAAGAAAAAATGGGATAATATTATGAGAGAGAGAGAGAGAGAGAGAGAGAGAGAGAGAGAGAGAGAGAGAGAGAGAGAGAGAGAGAGAGAGAGAGAGAGAGAGAGAGAGAGAGAGAGAGAGAGAGAGAGAGCTCTACCTCCCCCATGCGACCTTCCATCACAGAGGGATTATCTTATTATCTTAGTTACTGCTGTCCTCACCCTCCTCCTCCTCCGCCTCTTCTTTTCTCTCTCTTCCTCTTACTTCCATTTCATAGTCTAATAGAACAAAATAATAAGAGTAAGAATAATGTACAGAACTATGTCAAGTATATCATTATTACTTAAAGACCTTTTCCATCCAGGGTCATATAGTGTGACCCTGTTTCCATCTTTCTCCTGTTCCCTATGACGTACCCTTTACATCCTCTGCTCCCTTCTTTACCTCCCTTTATCTTCCCTTTTCCCTTAACTACCCTCCTCTTTCTACCTGTTTCCCCTTCATAGTTTCACCCTTGAGGCCCCGAACGTAATTTTCATTGTAATATAACCACCATTCGACGACTTTAATGAACATAAGCAATATTATATAGAATATGACCTGTTTAATATCCTTGTCCACTAGCTAATTTGGTTTATTTAGTTACTTTTTCGTAGTTTTATGGCTGATAACAGACGATTTCATATAGCAAAGGAAAGAGCTGGGCGTGAAAGGGTTAAGGGGAGACATTGAAAAGGGGATGAAAATATTATGGGAAGTCAAGACCACTATATAGATACGTTATACGGTCCAAAATTCCCCCTACCTTCCCCCCTCCCCTCCCACCACTTCTCCCCCCTCCCCTCCCACCACTTCTCCCCCCTCCCCTCCCACCACTTCTCCCCCCCTCCCCCTCCCACCACTTCCCCCCCTCCCAAATCGGATTTATGAAATATATCTCGTACAGTTTTCGTTGTACAGGCTTAGAGGCCAATTTTCTCTTTACCTAGCTTTTTTATCTTTACCACCTTATTTCTTTCTTTCATATCTATTCCATTTTCCTTTTTTACTATCTTCTCTCTTTCTGTTCCTCCTATTTTTTTTTTTTTTTTTTTTTTAATATATCCCATACATTTCCTTTTCACACCCTCTTCTCTCTCTCTCTCTCTCTCTCTCTCTCTCTCTCTCTCTCTCTCTCTCTCTCTCTCTCTCTCTCTCTCTCTCCCTCCCTCTCTCTGTCACTACCAAGAACTATCATAACTACGTTCTCTTTTTACAGGTTCTCGACGCTATGGCCTCCCTTAACGCTGTCTTACACTCTCCAGGCGTCAGGGGCGGCAGACCACTTTGGGACCCTTGAGGTAACTAAGGCCAATCTTTTTTCTGTCAATCTTGAGGGTATTTTTTTCTTTTATATGAATTTACAGTTTTATCTCGATTGCTACCTTTTATCTTATTTACTTGAGATGGGAGATAGAGGAGGAGAGAACAGAGAGAGAGAGAGAGAGAGAGAGAGAGAGAGAGAGAGAGAGAGAGAGAGGAGAGGAGAGAGAGAGAGAGAGAGAGAGAGAGAGAGAGAGAGAGAGAGAGAGAGAGAGAGAGAGCTATGGGAAACGAAAACACGAGGCATGGTGAGAGTTTTCTATATTTTCCCCTCGGTATTTACACTTTTATATTGTTCTGATGTTCTTTTTATCTTATTATTTACTCGAGATGGAAGAGAAAGGTAATAAGTATAAGGTAAGAGTTATGGGTAAGGATGGGTAAATTGAGGTAAAGGAAGGGAACAGGCGAGTAAGGGATAAGATATATAAGATAGTTAAAGGGTGGTTGAAGAGAGAGTTAAAGGGATAAGATAAGATACTTTGATCCTATCTAGACACTTTGCAAGTACCAACGACAAGGTTATTGACTAGAGTTAAAGGGAGGGTAGAAGAGAGAGTTAAAGCGAAGGTAAGGTAAAGAGGAGAGAAGGGTGAGTAAAAAAATAAAGGGAGGAAAATACACCATAAAGGGAGGGTAAGGGAGTTCGGTAAGGTGAGAAAGGGTGAGTAAAAAGAACTAAAGGGAAGAAAATACACTACACTAGAAATGAAGGGAGGGTAAGGGAGAAATGTTAAAGAGAGAAAGAGTGAGACATACGAAGTATGTAAGGGAAGGAAAATACACTACAAATAAAGGGAGAGTATGAAAAAGTTAGTTAGGAAAATGAGGTAAAGAGAGAAAAACTAAACATTAAGGGAAATAATAAAAAACGGGTAAAAATAAATTAAAGGGAGGAAAAATAGGCTACACAAAGGGAGAAAGGGAGTTAGGTATATAGGGAAAAACAGAACTTTAAGGCAAAGAATACAAAAATGGGTAAAAATAAACAAAGGGAGGAAAAATAGGAAGAATACAAAGGGAGAAAGGGAGGAATACAGGACATTAAGGCAAGGAATGAAATAATGGGTATAAACAAACAAAAGGGGGAAAAGGGTAATGATAAAGAAAGGGAGGAAAAAAAGACTACACAAAGGGAGAAAGGGAGTCAAATAAAGGGAGAAAGGGAGTCAAATAAAGGGAGAAAGGGAGTCAAATAAAGGGAGAAAAACAATATTAAGGCAAAGAATAAAAAAAGGTAAAAATAAACAAAAGGGAGGAAAAATAGGCTATACAAAGGGAGAAAGTGAGTCAAGATAAAGGGAGTTAGGTATAAAGGGAGAGAGATAGGGCGAGCAGGCGCGTGGAAGGCTTAGTGTTACCTTCAAGTGAGGATGTTATTCTTTAGTGCATCACAATGGCCATTTGAGAACACCCTTATTATTTCATTCAAAGCTGAGATGGATGAAGGGGGGAGGCGCGGCAGGGGGGGAGGGGAGGCGAGGCAGGGGGGAGGAGGGGAGGCGAGGCAGGGGGAGGACGGGAAGGGAGGCAGGGGGAGAGGGAAGGGTAGGAAGGAGGGGAATGATGGTAATGGGGAAGGAAGGGGAGAGATGATAGGAGGAGAGAGGGATGAGAAGAATGATGTATGATTGAGAGACATTGTACTGAGGATAGAGAGAGAGAGAGAGAGAGAGAGAGGGGGGGAGAGAGGAGGAAAGGAGAGAGAGAGAGAGAGAAAAGGGA
>JACEEZ010000838.1:37500-62500 GCA_016584305.1 Chionoecetes opilio | reverse complement strand
TCGGTTTTGCTAGCTGAAGATATTTACCTCTGCCAACGATATTGAGACCCGGTCACACTGGCCTTCCCGCGGGCGAAATCGCGCACGTCTCACGGGGGAAAAATGTGTGGTAAAAACGTGAAGCAAGCGCTGTGGACGCATCTGGGTCGTGATTGGACGTGATCCAGCCGCGCCCACACGGGCTAGAACAATCACACGCGGCTTTACGGTTTGGATTTCCCAAAAATCGAGAGCGCGGGTGACCTCGGGGTGGCACACGTGGATAAAGACGGGTTAAGACGCGTTTAGACGTGGTACAGACGTGCTACCGGCCGCGGTAAGGGGCGTGGTTACACGCGATTACCCGCTAACCTTTAGCGGGTAATCGCGGTTTTAATGACGGTCATAGCACGGCTGTACCGTGTTTTGTTCCGCGTGTTTTCACGTGCATTTGCGTGTGTAGCGCGGGTACTCTGGGAACCTATATATTGGGGTCGATTTCCCAAAGCATTCATCACTCCTGTTTCTGACGTGGTTTGGTGAACATGGACCGTATTGACCTCTTTCTTGAGCTGATCCCAACAGCATATGAACCAGGCGTTACATGCCATCAGTACATCGTTGATAGACGAAGAAGAAGACGGCCCCTGAGGAGGAGGGCGGGCCCGGAGCATATGGGTGCGTAACTGGATAGCAGGAGACCTGAGCATGGCCTGTATGATTGTCTCATGGTGGAGCTCCGTAATGAAGATCCAAGGGGCCCCTTCCAGAATTTCATGAAAAATGCCACCTGACATGTTCGATGAAGTGTGAGAGACTGAGACCAGCCCTTACCAAGAAGACCACCCACTGGCGAGCACCCCTTGATCCAGGCTTGAAGGTTGCCCTCCCCCTGAGGCACCTTGCTTCTGGCGCCAAGTTACCGTGACATGCAGTATGGTGGAGGGTGCCTCACAACACCATCAGTATAGGGGTTTGCGTGAGGTGTGTATGGCCATCGTCGACGAGTACCGTGAGGAGCTGCTCAAGCCACCACAGAACGATGAAGATTGGCGTCAGATCACCGATAATTGGATGAGAAGAAGGTGGGAACTTTCCACATGTCATTGGTGCAATAGACGGCAAGCACGTTGCCTGTAAAGTCCTGCCAACACTGGTTCCGACTACTACAACTACAAGGGATTCTTCAGTATCATCCTCCTGGCGGTCGTCCCCCATCTGACTACAATTTCATGTGGATAGACGTCAGCGGCAAGGGTTCAACGTTCTGATGCCCACCTTACAATGCAAGTTTTTTGAGAGAGGCTCTCGAGAAGAACGACATTGTTGGATTCCCACAGCCTGATCCTATCCCAGGTGACACAGAGGATGTCCCTTATTTTCTGGTGGGAGATAATGCTTTCGCACTCCGGACCTACATGATGAAGCCGTTACAGAAAACAAGGAGATGGACCAGGAAGCAGAGGATCTTCAACTATAGACCTCTCGCAGCCAGAGGGGTGGTGGAGAAATGCGTTTGGCATACTAGCGAATCGCTTTCAAGTTCTCCTGTCGACCATGTTGCATGAAGCGGCCACTGTGAGGCTTCCTGGTCAAGACATGTGAAATCCTCCACAACCTTATGAGGTCACGTTACCCGGTGATGCAGAACCGGGACTGGTGGATGTGGAGGGGACCAAATGGAGTGGGGGTGGTGCCTGGTGCCTGGCGTGCCGGCATGAACCCTTTGGGACACGAAACCCGACCGATTACCAGGGAACAACAGAGACTTCAAGATAGCCAAGGCTCAGAGGAACCTCCTCATGGAATGGTGCAACTCAACTGGTGGAAGTGTTCCATGGCAGGATGACAGCTCCTACCCCCCCCCCAGCGAGGGCCAAATAAATAGCAGTGAAATATTGTTTTTGTGGCATAAATAAATATTTAATAGTGCCTCACTTGTTTTTTTACTTTAGTCCTATTTTCTCTCAGGCTTTATTATTATAATATTATGTTATTAATTCATTTCTTTATTATGTGTGAGTATTTAACCCTGGAGAGGTACCGCTAGACAGAAGGTGTCCTCGCGTGTTGCACAAAATCATTTTTGTTTGCTAAACAAGGTTTATTTTATTGTTTTAATTCATTCATTAAACATAAAAAAATATAATTCAATCTTCATTATCCTTCTAGGAAAAATTTAAAAAATTTTGTAGCGGTACCTTTCCCCGGGGTTATTTTTTTCCTTTAAAAAAGGGTTTTATTTATTTTTTTAATTTCATTCATTAAACATATAAAATATAATTAAAATCTTCTTTACCCTTCTAGGTTTAAAATTAAAATTTTGTAGCGTTACCGTTCCAGGGTTAATATTAAGATATTATTATTATTATATAGAAAACCATGAAAGACAGTAAAGTTAAGGGGAATGGAAAAGCATATGGAATATTATAAAATTATTTATTGCAAAAATAAAATAAATAATACTTATTGCAAAAATAACTAAAAACTAATAAAAAAACAAAAAATATACATTAATATACATATAAAAAAAAAAATATAACAAAAAAATACATATAAATTATACATTCAATATACAGGTCATCACAGTCATCATTTAGTCTTGGAGGGTATGGGGATAAGTTCCAGTCCTCCGCAATGCTGGAGCCCAGAACCCTTTTCCGACTGATTCCGCCGAGTCCCTAGACCGGGCAGGTGTCGTGAGTGGCTGGAGGGACGGGGGACTGGGGGGATGCTGGCCAACACCATACTGCCAGTTGGGACTCGGGAACCTGGCATGTTGAAAATATGCTGGCTGTAGGTGGGTGGGTTATGGCGGACTGTTGGGAGGTAGAGGGCCTGCTGGGTTGTGGTGCTGTTGAGGGGCCCGGTCCAGCCCCGATGTAGAGGACCCGTGTGTCGCCGATGCACAAGTCGAAATATTTGGTCGTGCATCACCTGGTACTCCTCCTCAGGGGCAGGGAAAGCAGGGTGTCGGACACAAAAACCTTATAAAGGCCTCCCTACGTGCTGGGGCTGAGACCTCTCCTCCAGCGGGCCTCCCAGCAGTGCCTGGTTGGCCTTCATGGTGGATCGGAGGTCCCCCATCCATTCCTTTCTTGCCCCTCAGTGGGGTGGAGTCTTCCTCTTACGGCGGGTTGAGGCCTGCTCCGCCGCTGCTGCCACCTCCATGTCCTCCAGGATGTTGGCTTCCCCCCGGAGTCATGTGGGTACTGTTTCCTGGGAGGTATGGGCGTCAGGAGATGGGTCACGGGGCAGGTTCCACAAGGGTGTCCGGGGGCATCAGTGGGCCCTGGAACCTGAAACAGAAATTAAAACATTTACAGATTAAACATTTGTTTAATATAATGGCATAGACAATTACATATTTATATATTTTGGGAATTAAAGTAAAACTTACTAAAATAAATCTAAAACAATAATGTTTAAACGCCCAAAATTTAAAAAATAAGTAAAAAAGTTAAAGGATAGTATCACAGTAACTAATCTTAAATTTAAAGAAATTTTTGTAACAGCATTGTATTATGAACCCTCTTTTAAGCAAAATTTGGCATTAATTATATCCCCTGGCTTGAAAGTCTTCCCCAAATTTTTTACAAATATTTGAGATTCTTACAAGTTGTGAATATAATGAGATTTTAACTTAATTTTGTAGAAGGCGATGTTCTTCAACACCCATTGTCCCTCTCGGGCAACATCTTGGTTGCCTGGCCATGGTCCTCTTGGACAGCTTAACATACCAGTCCTTGGGCGTTTTTCCACCAGTTCTGGAGGTGTTTCAGGCTGATCCCCAGCTCCTTGGCCTTCATCTCCCACGAAGCCTTCTTCCTGTGGTAGTCTTTGGTTACTGCGGAGCCACAGGTAGGTGTTTGACTGAAGCCACTCCAAACCCGATCCTGCTCCGTTGTGTCGGGGAGAAATCCAGCCTTGCTTCGGAGCAGCATCAGCCTTCTTCTTCCCCTTGCCTCGTCTTGGGCGCCGGTTTGCTGCTGCTGCTCCTCCTCCTCCTCCTCAGTGGGGGGGGAATGAGAGGCATCAGGCATCACCAGAGGCTCCTCCTCCTCCTTTCCCCCTCCTCATCTGCTGGAGTGGCAGCTGTGGCAGCTGTGGCATCACCTTCAAAAGATGTTTCCTCCTCCCGATGAAGTGCAGCAGGATGGCCTCCACCTCTGAAGTAGCATTGAAGTAGTAGCTGGATGCACCTGCGCAGGGGGCACCTGGGGCCTCTTTCCCTTGGTGGCGGTTTTCCTAGGGGGGAACTTCTTGGGAGCAATCTTGTCAAAGTCTGGGAGTCTTGAGAGGGGTTTTACTGTGTGGTGTCTGGAGCGAGTATGAGTTCTACCGCCTGCCCTGGTCCTTATATACCCGTGGTGGGGCCCGTGGTACCCACGCGCACTACCGTGATTGCCCGCGAAACGGCCTCCCTTCACACGTGGACCAGCCGCGATGTACACGTGATCACCCGGGTTCAGGCGTGATGCAGCCGCGGGTTACCCCCAATGCCTGTGACCCACGTGGAGCTTTTTCCCGCGCTTACACGCGCTCCAGCCGCGCTTCACCAGCGGACAGGACGCGGAACAGCCGCCAGCGTCTGTTCCGCGGGCTTACCACGGGTACCCACGTGTAAGCCATTTTCCACCACGTGGAACAGCGGGTAAAAATTTTTGTGGGAATTTACTCGCGCTGCAGACGCAAAGTGCCTGTGTGACCGGGCCTTTGGAGGGAGGTTATGTTTTCACCCCGATCTGTTTGTTTGTTTGTTTGTTTGGTTGTTAGTGTACAGGATTTCTCGAAAAGTTACGAATATATTTGAACCAAACATGATACATAAGAACATAAGAAATTAAGGAAGCCACAAGAGGCCGCGAGGCCTACACGTGGAGTTTTGTCCCTTAACACTCCTACATCCACCCTTCTTCTCCATCCATGAAAACCTATTCAACCCCTCTTTAAAGCCCCTAAATGACTCCCACTAATACCTGTCTACTGAGAACATTCCATTTATTCACCACCCTATTTGTAACCAGTTTTCCCTATTTCCTTTCTAAATCTAAGCTTTTCAAGCTTGAATCCGTTACTCTTGTTCACCTGTTAAAAGCCGTAAGAAATTTTCCTACCTCTCTTTTTTAAATCCTGTATCCATTTAAAACCTTTATCAGATTGCCCCTTACTCTGCTCTCTCGAAGTGAGTGTAATTTTTAATAACCTTCAAATCCCCTTTTTTCATAACTAAAGTTCCATCCCTTGTATTTTTTTACCTTTTCTGCACTGTTTCTAAAACAAGGCTATTCCATCCCGTATTGGGACCAAACTGACCGCAAAAGTTTTAGGTGAGCCTGACTAGACCAATAAAGGTTTAGAATAAAATTCCGCACTTCTAACTTTGAACACTTGTTAAAGAATCCTAATACTCTATTGCCTATTTATAGCCTCAATACATGTTTCCTAGGTCGGAGGTCTGGGCAATAACCTCATCCAAGATCTTGTTTACCTTGATCTATTCAGCGATACATTGCTTATGGTGTATCTATTACCAGGTTTTTTTTTCTACCAACATTCATAACGACTTATCAATATTAAATTCCATCTGCCATCTGACGTTGATGTTAGATAAACTCGTTAAGTTTATCTAAGTCTCCCTGCAATATGTTTACATCAGACTGTGATCCAATAATCCTACCTACCTTAGTATCATAAGCAAACTTGCTGATATCACTGCTAATCCCACTATCCAAGTCGTTGATTAAAATATAAAATAGTAATGGACCCAAAACAGGCCCTAGTGGAACTCCACTTTGTCATCAGTCCCCATTCTGATTTAGAACCATTAATTGTAACCCTTTGTTCCCTATTACTTAGCCAAGCTCTGATCCAATGAAGAACCTTCCCATCTATTCCATGAGCCTTAACCTTATTTAAGAGTCGCTCGTGTGGTACTTTGTCAAAAGCCTTACTAAAGTCCAGATATATTATATCATAATCCTTATCATTATCTGCCGTGGCATAAACTTTCCTATACAAACTCAATAAATTGGTGAGACATGACCTACCCTTGGTGAATTCATGTTGTGAATCATTGATCAAACTATGTTTATCTAAGTGCTCTCTAATGTTTTTTGCAATAATAGATTCCAATAATTTACCCACCACTGACGTTAGACTTACGGGTCGATAATTTGACTTTTGTCCTCTGTCTCCCTTCTTAAATATGGGAACAACATTTCCTTGCCTCTACAATAATGGCACATCGCCTATCTCAACCGATTTTCATAAAATTTGCATTAACGATTCACTAACAACCTCCTTGCATTCCTTTAGTACTCTGGGATACACTTCATCTGGTCCTGGCGATTTAAAATTCTTAATTTTATCTATACTCTCTTCCAACATTTTCCTAGTTATCACAATATCTTTGAGTTTCTCCTCATTGCTTCCTTTAAACATCTGTTCACTATCAGGTACCGTGTGTGTATCCTCCTCCGTAAAAACACTTAAGAAGTAATCATTTAGACGTTTACACATATCCTCATCCGTATTTAAGACCTCACCCTGTCCTGACCTTTACGGCCCAACTAATTCCCTTGTCTTGGTTTTATATACCTGATAGAACCCCAATGGGTCATTTTTCGCCTGTCCTGCTACTTTAATCTCATACTTGTTCTTAGCAACTCGAGTTAATTTCTTCACTGTCCTTGCCATCACGTTATACTGTTATTTGCTTACCAATCCTACCTTGATCCGTAAATAAATGTTTCTTTTTACTACAATGTTGTGTTTTAAATGTGTGGTCATCCATTTTGGATCACTCTTTCTGGACCTTATTTGCCTATAAGGAATATGTATTTTCTGTCCGTCAATTATATTCCTTATAAATAAGGTATAATCCTCCTCAGCCCCGACCTAACTTCCATTCCTAACCGCTCTAATTACCTCCTCAGCGCCGACCTCACTTCCATGTCTAACCGCTCTAATTACCTCCTCAACCCCAACCACACTTCCATGTCATACCGCTCTAATTACCTCCAAGTGCCTTCCTAATCCTTCATAATTGGCCTTTCCAGCTGTCAACGCCCTGTCCTTACCCTGGGAAAACTTCTTCCCTTCCCTCCCACACCTCTTATTAATAGCCTCCAGGTGTTTTCTTAATCCTGCATAATTGGCCTTTCTAAAATTAGGTTGGTATACCAAGTCTATTTGGTATAAGGAAGATCTTATTTAATTTTGGATGAAATCGAATCACAACTGTTGCCGTGGCAACCAATTGATGAAATATTCGGGCGGAGGTATGCGCTCTGTTGAGTGCCCCACCCTAGTTACCTCCGCCAACGAAGTTATATGGAGGATATGTTATCACCCTGATCTGTCTGTTTGTTTGTTTGTTTGTTTGTTTGTTTGTTTGTTTATTTTTTTGTTTGTTTGTTTGTTTGTTTGTTTCTTTGTTTGTTTGTTTGTTAGTGTACAGGATTTCTCGAAAAGTTACGAATAGATTTGGACCAAACTTGGTATACCAAGTTTATTTTGTATAAGGAAGAATTTTTTTTATTTGGGATGAGATAGAATCACAACTTTTGCCATGGCAACCAATTGATGAAATATGTTTCGAATTTTTTTATTTTGTGGGTAAAAATATTCCGTTTTCTGTTTTAGCGATTTAGGGCTCACTGAGGCCTTAAGACACACTATGGTAAACTAGATTTTCTTGTAAGTTCATCGTATCTGGGGAGAAATTGACCCTGTTGGACCCCCAAGCCACTCGCACCCCCACATCGAGAAATATTCGTGCGGAAGTATGCGCTCTACTGAGTGCCCCTATTTGGTATAAGGATGAATTGAATTTAATTTGGATGAAATCGAATCTCAGCTGTTGCCATGGCAACTAATTGATGAAATATTCGGGCGGAGGTATGCGTTATACTGAGGGCCCCCCTCTCTAGTTGGATATGTTTCTGTGTGAGTGAGTGAGCCAACCCCCCCCTCTCTCTCTCTCTCTCTCTCTCTCTCTATCTCCCCTCTCTCTCTCTCTCTCTCTCTCTCTCTCTCTCTCTCTCTCTCTCTCTCTCTCTCTCTCTCTCTCTCTCTCTCTCTCTCTCTCTCTCTCTCTCTCTCTCTACATTTGGGTACATTTGCCTTTTCACTGACGTCATTAAATGCAATATACATGTAAAGAATAACCATTGTAAAAATGGAATAAAAATTCTGATTCTGATTCTGATTCTGATTCTCTCTCTCTCTATCTCTCTCTCTCTCTCTCTCTCTCTCTCTCTCTCTCTTCTCTCTCTCTCTCTCTCTCTCTCTCTCTCTTCTCTCTCTCTCTTCTCTCTCTCTCTTCTCTCTTCTCTCTCTCTCTCCACTCTCTCTCACTTTCTCTCTCTTCTCTTCTCTTCTCCTCTCTCTCGCTCTCTCTCTCTTCTCTCTCTCTCTCTCTCTCTCTCTCTTCTCCTCTCTCTCTTCTCTCTCTCTCTCTCTCTCTCTCTCTCCTCTCTCTCTCTTCTTCTCTCTCTCTCTCTCTCTCTCTCCTCTCCTCTCTCCTCTCTCTCTCTCTCTCTCTCTCTTCTCTCTCTTCTCTTCTCTCTCTCTCTCTCTCTCTCTCTCTCTCTCTCTCTCTCTCTCTCTCTCTCTCTCTCTCTCTCTCTCTCTCTCTCTCTCTCTTAGCTTTATTAGTTCATACGTCTTTATATTCTTCGCTTTTTAATATTGACGATATTTAGATGTGTATTTTGTGTGTGTCTGTGTGAGCCATCCCTCCCTCCTCTCCTTCCCTCGTGTCCCTCACCCACTTTCGTAGTTGTCATCCTCGCGGTCTGATTGAGGAATACAATTTTCATGTGGGACCTCACTAATCTACCGCCGCGCCGCTCCGGGACCGTTACTCCCAGGCCGCCACTACGACGCTACGCTTTAATGTGATAAGTTTCTTGGCGTGAAGGATGCCACAACTTTCTTCTCATTAGTATTACACACATAGAAAGACCATAGTTAGTTAGTTAATTAGTTAGTTAGTTAGTTAGTTAGTTAGTTAGTGTGTGTGTGTGTGTGTGTGTGTGTGTGTGTGTGTGTGTGTGTGTGTGTGTGTGTGTGTGTGTGTGTGTGTGTGTGTGTGTGTGTGTGTGTGTGTGTGTGTGTGTGTGTGTGTGTGTGCGTGTGTGTGTGATCTGATTCCATTGTTGTACTCTTTTTCTCTTTTCATATAACAATCATGCCTTGGTAATCTTCCGATAAAATGGAACCCAAAGCACTTGCCGCAAATCGAGCCGGAAAGACAAAAAAAACCAACTAAAGCAAAAAGAAAACCTATAAAGACCCAATCATTTTTTTCTTTTTGCTGTTTGTTGAGTAAATTTTAACACAGTGTCAAGATAATTGTGTAAACGATGAGGCATAATAACTCGCTAAATTCCATGACAGCAATACGTAAATTCGAAGAATAGTTTTTTGAGTAAGACAGATTATAATTATTGATTTCATGTGATTTGCTGTAGTGGAGGAAAAGGAGGAGAATGAGCTGAAGGAGGAGGAGGAGGAGGAAGAGAAAGTCGTCCACAGGATTTTTCGTAAGGGGGTGCATAATATATACACATAAAGGAGGAGTGATATAATATATTTGCAAAATTTGTCTGTGGATTATTGTGACTCATGAAGTACAGTATTGTTGCTCTGCATCTGCAGTAAGTGCGCGCGCACACACACACACACACACACAACACACACACACACACACAGACACACACGGGTACTCCGTAGTGTAAGGGATAGCACGCTCGGTTCACAACCGAGAAGTCCCGGGTTCGATCCCCGGGCGGAGCGGAAACAGATGGGTTGTTTCCTTAAAACCCGAGCCCCTGTCCACCCAGCAGTGAATGGGTACCGGGTGTTTGCCGGGGTTTGTGACCTGCTCTCCGGGGTGCTGGCTTCGGTCAACACAAAGCACTAAGGATGAATGATAAAAATGTTGTTATGGAGACGGGGCCACACGAGCATTGCTCTGGCCCTGTAAAATACAACTAGATGAATAGAACTAGATGAATACACACACACACACACACACACACACACACACACCGCTTTAATGGTCAAGTGGATAGCGCAGTGGCCTGCTACACTGTTAGAAAAGAAGGGTAGAAAAAGGGTAGGAAAAGGGTGTTTGTAGTGAGTAAATACTGCAACCCTTTTGCTACCCTTACAAATCTACCCTTTTTGGAGCGACGCAAATCTACCCTTTTCAGACCCTAAATATACCTTTTTCCAACCGCAAATCTACCCTTTTCAGACCCAAAATATACCTTTTTCCAACCGCAAATCTACCCTTTTCAGACCCAAAATATACCTTTTTCCAACCGCAAATCTACCCTTTTCAGACCCTAAATATACCTTTTTCCAACCGCAAATCTACCCTTTTCAGACCCTAAATATACCTTTTGGAGCGACGCAAATATACCTTTTTCCAACCCTAAATATGCCTTTTTGCAACCGCAAATATACCTTTTTCCAACCCCAAATATAACCAATTTTCACCCCCCCCCCCATTGCCCCCCGATTCTACCCGTATACTCTGCATCCCACATTAACCCCATAGGGTTGGGACACCCCATGTGCACCCTATTCTTAACCACACCATCCTGCCCCCTTTAAATTTACCATATGATATAATGAATTAAAAAATAAATTAGTAATATTTATTCATTTAATTTGTATATGATATTGTATAATTAGATATATGTATATTATTTACATAAAATATATATAATTGTTGATAATTGATTTTAATGCCGAAAAAAGGTGAATGTGCCAGACATTCCAGAGATCAGATGGCACCTATGCAAGCATAGAAAGAATAATGATGTGAAATTGAAATATTTAAAACGATGAGGAAGATATTTATAAATAATATTCTAAATTCAAACACACACACACACGTTACACAGTGCCGGGATTTGAATGTATGAGGCTTGGAGGACCGTTTTAGTGGTGGTACACTTCACAAAACATGTATATGGAATGTTAAGATTGAGAAAAGAATGTTATAATAAAGGTCAAAAAACAGTGGACAAATGTACAAAAGTAGGAAATATCACAGCTTTTCCCCAGCACCACCAGAAATCTGTCTGGGGATGCGGAGGATCCGGAGCCCTCATGACTTAGAAAGGAGTCGCTGAGCTTTGAAGACCTGGGTTTGGCAAGGCAGTGGAGAATAATTCACTCTAGTTATAATCTTCTCTTCTGCGTGCGTGATGTTATTCTGAAGGGGATGTGAAGGAGGAGCCCTCATGACTATGAAAGAGAGGTTTGGCTGCTCATGGAGGAACTGGAGAGGGAAAACAAATGGTCAAGGGCATAGATGACAGGTCGGGTAATATGACAGGACCACCCACCGTGCACACTGCACTACACACACAGTTACCATAATTGTCCTAACATGGACAAAACATAAATTGTACTATTAGTTCAAGGCTTGCCCAAACTATAGTAACAAGTTAAGTTTTTTTTGCCCAGTAGCGGGAACAGTAGCTGGAACTGTGCATGTAGTACTCTGAAGAGTTTTCTCCAAAAACAACAAAGTTTTTTGTATTTGCTTGGATATTCCAAAGCAAAAACACCCAGTAGCTTTGAAAAAATGCTTCACAGGCTACTTGAAAAAACTTTGTCATCTTTGAGAGAAAATGTATGGTTTCCGTTATATAAATAAACTGGAACCCATCAATCTTCACCAACAGCACTGGTGATGGGGACTGCCATATTTCTGAAAAAACAAAATAGAAATAAAATAAATTATCGAAAATCATACAACTCTTTTTTATTTTTTTAGTATTGTTTTATGCATAAAGGACTGGCCACGGGCACAACAAAAATAGGTAGATAAAGCCCGCCGCTAGTTGCCAGTCCTATAAAGAAGACAGTAAGGAAGAGTAATAAAAAAGATTCAGTGTGCCAATTTCGTTCGGGAGGTTTCTTGTTACACTTCTCTTGAAAATGGATTTAAGTCGTGGAAAAAAGTTGAAACAAGAAGATGTTCAGAGTTTTACCAGTGAAAAGGGATGAAAAGAGTAAAGATACTGATTAACTCTTGCATTAGGAGATGGACAGGAATATGGATGAGAATGAGTGAAGTCTTGTGCAGCGATGGCCGCGGGAGGGGGGGGAGGCGTGCAGTTAGCAAGTTCAGAAAGCAGCAAGGTGGGCATGTAACAATAACGTAGAAGATAGCAGGAGAAGAAACATTGCGGCCGGTAATTTAAAGATTGTAGACAGTCAGTCAGAGGAGAGGAGTTGATTGAGACGAAAAAGCTTTAGGCCCAACCCTGTTTAGGAGAGTGTATGAGTGGGATCCTCCCCAAACATGTGAGGACATACTCCATACCACTTTAGGAGGATAAGGCCCCTGTAGAGAGCAAGAAATTGGAGGGAGAAAAAAAAGGACGCAGAAGAACAGGACACCTAACTCTTAGAAGCTGTTTTTAGCAAGAGACGAGATGTGAAATTTCCCAGTTCTGACTTTTAGTAAAGGATAGTCCAGAATGTTCATTGCAGAAGAAGGAGACAGTTGAGTGTCATGAAGAAGAGGGATAGTTGTCTGGCTGGTTTTTGTCAAGTAGATAGGGGAAGAAATTTGTTTTTGAGGCATGAACAAAAAAAGGTTTGCTGTGCCCATCAGAAATTAGGCGATCGGCTGGATCTCTCCGTGAAACACTTGTTCCTGTTGTGTTGGACGTCTAATATAAGACGTTGAAAAATGCAGGCTAGATCATCAAGCGTAGGAGGGATAGGGCTTTGAGTTAGAACTTAGAAGATCATTAATGATATAGATGTGATTTAGATATACAGTAAACCCTCCCTTTAACGAAACCAATTGGGGGGAGATGGGACGGTTATAACCGAGAAGATTATGAGCCTTTTGCATAAAAAAAACTTTGTCATTAAAGGAGAGGAAAGTATGCTATTCCCCATCCCCTACTGATCGGCGCGCCACCGCCCCAGTGACTTTTGGTTTCACTGCCACCGTCCGACCTGCGTGAGCACCTTGGCTGTCCGGCCCGCATATCCCGTGATTTGAAGAGTATGTGGTCTAGGGATGTCAACAGCGAATCCACTGTTTTCACAAACTCGTGACGTCACAGAAAAGGGTGGAGCTAACTGATCGCTTGTTTTCGTCGTGAATCCCTTACACCCTTCAAATACCTACCTTTACCCCTCCAATACCACATACTCTTCCAACCTCACTGGAATATGCGTCCGGCCCACCACCGAAACCAAACCACGCCTTTACCCAAAATTAGTAGGTAAAATCCCGCATATTTTCGGACTGGCAGAAAAAGTTGTTTAAAGCCGAAATTTGTTATATAGAGTTCCGTAAAAAACAAAGGGTTTACTGTATGCGATATATTTGATCATGAAAAATTGCTATACGAAATATATTATAAAGATATACACACCACTAAACTCTATATCTGTTTAAGCAGGAGCAAATCCCTCATCTTCACTGAAGAGGAAGGGAGCATTTGCATTGCAAATTGAAGACCGTACTCTGAATGATTAAATAAGATCAGGCATCGTATAGAAGTCAATATAATTGCTATTTTTGGGGGATAAACAATTTAGTCAAGGTTTATATACCTACATATTTACAAATACGGTTCAATATTTCTTCACTATACTCTCATCTTACATCACTTTGTTATTCTAGGGTGATCACATTCAAAAGCTTAGAAAAGGAAAGGTTGTGTCGTAAAGATCATTAACTTGCGTTGTCGGCCACTTGCTGTGTCATAAATAATGCTGAGGGCGGAAACCCTATCTATATGAGTGAATGTAGTGTGGGCGAGTCGTTGTGACACTTGACGTAAAATGGACAGAAAGGAGTTACGTGACACCCTACAGATCTTTCATCCAAGAAAAATCCAGAAATCCCACATAATGTTGATGAGTTCATCCAATCAATCTTCCAGTTATACAGTAGGAATTTCTAGTTATGTTCATAAACGGACCTTTCCCTGTCCTCTGCATCAAGTGTGCTGTCCAAGCAGTCTACGTATTTCCGCTCATATAGGGAGCTCAACTTCTTGCAGCGTCTCCTTAGATGCTGGGACAGCTCTGGGATGGACCCCAAGAAGATTATCCCACGACCCTGGGTTCCCTTGCAGGCTTGGCTTCGGTGGCAGACTGAAAGAATAGCATAAAGCATAATTTAACCTGCCCCATCGAATTTTCCCTTTATCATGATGAGAGAAAAAACAGTACAAAGCGAGGAACAGAAGTCAAGAAAACAAAGACCAAATCTACAGCAGAAAATATAAATATACCGCACATGGTGTACTGTGTAGTGCCTTAGAAAAACTTACACAGCTTTTCCCGCCTCAGTGCTGGGAAAAACTCGGATAGGAGAACATCTAGCGAAAGTTAAATCAGGATTTATATATCCTAGAGCGCTGTGCGTACATGTCCTCTCCAGTCTCCTTGTAATAAAGGCGAGGTCTGGAGAGCTCTTGCTGGGTATTCCTGTCAAGCTTCTGCAAGGTAGATAACGTCAGCGCCCTTGGAGCTACCCCATCTTACTGGGCTCTCTGTTTAAGAAACAAACAAAATAATATATATATTAGCTCTGGGCCTATATGCTACAAACTAGGTAAATATTATGTAGACATAATTACTGCATGAACATTATATATATATATATGATGATTTTTCAGGGTGGCAAAGGACACTCGTCATTTTTCTGGGTTTCTGTATATGCGTATAAGAACCCAAAGAAATGGACTAGTGTTCTTTGCCACCCTGAAAAATCATCATGTATCAAAACCTAATTAATATATATATATATATATAATATATATATATTATATATATATATATATAA
Source organism: Chionoecetes opilio (assembly GCA_016584305.1). Classification (NCBI taxonomy): domain Eukaryota; kingdom Metazoa; phylum Arthropoda; class Malacostraca; order Decapoda; family Majidae; genus Chionoecetes; species Chionoecetes opilio. The sequence continues at coordinate 47,673 of JACEEZ010000838.1, read as the reverse complement.
TAGATACACACACACCACACAAGGTATGCTTACATTAGCTTCTGTCGCTTTCTAAAGACTGATGACGGTGATTGTCTCCGTCATCCTCACTCGGACGGCTGGTCTACCGAGGGGCCCCCAAATTTTAGTTTCAGCTGATTAATTGGTTCCATGGGGGATTCTTCTGCTCTCAGTTTTGTCCTCAATGTGAATCTCAGCATTTCTGTAAAAAAAGAACATTTCTTAGATTTACAAATAAAACTTGTAGAATTTAAATTGATATTTAGTCAAATATGTCTCTTTGTGAAACATAATAAATATCTTACTATAAGTTTTAAAACCATACTTAGTTATAAAATTACTTTCAAATGTCTTATTTTTCATACAAATCTTTTTGCAAATGAAAGCATGTGCAAACAAACATGCCACATGCATATTGAGATTTGTAGTGCGTGAACTTAATATTGAATAATATCATAACACTACGGGCTCACCCAAGATAGGGGATGTTCATCGAAGAGATATGAGTGCATTGAGGATCTGGCGTAGCCTTTCCTTGATGGTGTCCTGAAAAATATATGAAAATTGAAATCTGGGGACATGGTGATAATTAAATCTAAGTAGGGTACAAAAAAAAACACACCAGTACTACGGGGGAATTCCGTAGTTGTAGTGGCTAGCTCGCTTGTGTTCACACGAGAAGTCCAGGTTCGATTCCCGGGCGGAGGGAAGATAAGAGGGCTGTTTCCCGAAACCCAAGCCACTGTTCCGCCCAACAGTAATTGTGTACCGGGGTTAGCTGGAGGGTTGGGAACCCACCTCACGGGAGTGGTTTTTGGGGGACTTCCCCAACACTAAAGGCTGAGTGATAAAAAAATATAGAAAAGGAAGGGGCCATACGAGTGTAGCTCAGGCTGTAAATACACTAGTACTAGATGGATACCAGTGCTGTGTAGTTGAAGGACAACCGCAATACTGGGTTGTTGGATTCTTGAGTTTTATGCAGACTTCACAGCCTGAATACACACCACACAATTATTATATATATATTATATATATATATATATATATATATAGAGAGAGAGAGAAGAGAGAGAGAGAGAGGCGAGAGAGATGAGAGAGAGAGAGGAGAGAGAGAGAGGAGAGAGAGAGAGGAGAGAGAGAGAGGAGAGAGAGAGGGAGAGAGAGAGAGAGAGAGAGAGAGAGAGACGGAGAGAGAGAGAGAGATAGAGAGAGAGAGAGAGGAGAGAGAGATGAAGAGAGAGAGAGAGAGGAGAGAGAGAGAGAGAGAAGAGAGAGAGAGAGAGAGAGAAGAGAGAGAGAGAGGAGAGATGAGAGATGAGAGATGAGAGGGAGATTGAGAGAGGAGAGGAAGAGAGACGAGAGAGAGGGGAGAGAGTGATTGATGAGAGAGAGAGAGAGAGAGGAGAGATGCAATTCTATTTATCTTAATACAATTGCCCCTTTCTCTGAGCGATCATTGGTGATGGTTCTATCAACCAATTTTCGGTGTGTGATGTTGGCTGTAATGTTTCTTGTCCAGCGACGGTTGCCAAAATCACACGCACAATTGCTGGAAAAACGGAACAGCCTGAAAATCATAATAGTGAATCATTTGCAATATGAAACCTAGTTGGATGAGTCATTTTGAAACTTCATGATAAAATATGCAACAACCCTATGACATCTTTCATGTACTTACATAAGTTTTCTAAAATCCATACATGTAATGGCTCCAGGATCAGCGCTCAACGATTCAGATGTACCAGGCGGTGGTGGCTCCTGGTAGGTTTGCTCGCTCCGGGTTGGAGGTCGAGGCTCGCGCACCGCCAGATGTACTGGGCTGTGGTGAATCGGATTCGCTCCCGGGTTGGAGGCGGGGATTGATCCCATAGATTGTACGGAGCATGGAGAGGATGGTAGTCAGGGCTTGGAGGGTACGGTGTACTGGGAGGTGGTGATGGTTGAACTTACAGCGTCAACCTTCTCAGCTCGTCTGGATGTTACTCTTCCCATATACAAGGAACAGACTTTCCGCCATCCTCTCAGTTCAAATCTCATTCAGTATTTTCTCGTCAATGTGATTATCTTTGGAAATTAATGTGTTTTGCTTATAATAACTGATAATAAAAATTCATGGTACAAGAAACATTGTGGGTATAAGTTTTGAAAATTGTAAAAATTACAGGATCTTTGTGAAATTTTGTCACATAAAATATGTGAGGCAAAGGTTTTTTGGCATTTTTGCGATACTTTAATGGCGTTATGCGGTACTAAACAGTTTCAGGAGCATTATAATCCCATGATGGGCTGCAAGTCAACTTCAAAGCATGAGCATTTCAAGAAATTTAACAGTGAGGCGTATACTTTTAGGCAAACGGTTACACTCCTCTTCATCATACCATGAATGTAAATCTGGCAAAAAACATGGCAACTCATTAATGATATCTGCACATAAATGAGTCTTGAGTGTATTTTATATATCAGTCCATGTGATTTCAAGGATTCTGACAGTGCTTAATGAAGTGTCCCTTTATTGGCTTGCATATTTTTTCCGAATGGTACAGCTTAATGTTTGGGGTTAACATGTCAAATCTGATATCTTTCAGGGCAGATTGAGGCTCACTTCCCTTAGAAAGGAATTTTTGCTGATCTAATCATGAGCAAGCATCATCTGGTGTCTTTTCACATAATGTATGTGTGACATTAATGAAGTTTCCTAGTATTTACTATGAGTTTCTTGAAGTATGATGCTTTGCCTCAAAATGCTATGAACAGATGTTTTCTTACTGGCCCAAATTTTCAATGGATGCTGGAATGGGCATCATTATAATGATGCTTGGAAAATCAAAAGGCCCCACCAAATGGTTTCCTTTGAAACTTTTGAAGATATGACGAATAAGGCCAGGCTAGATGAGGTAAACATTCTTTTTCTCTGACAGGGACTCAGAATGAATCCATGCAAGCTTCTCAGTGTCAGGTATACATCCAGGTGCAAGTGTCACTTACATGAAATTAGTTACCAGTTGGAGGTAAAATTAGAAAATCTCTAATTCTGTGCAGCACTGCCTTGATTTTCCCCCATGAAGACTTGTCATGGAAGAAAAAATTTGGCTTATCCTTTGATGGAATCTTAACTTCACTAAGAGATGCATTTATATCATTATGGTAGTAGAATTTTAGCTCGTGAAATTTCTTCAGAACAAGATAGACTGTTACAGGAATAACTCCCTTAAGCAATCATGCATTATATCTGGGGGATAAATGCATCAGTAACTTTGAAGTAACTCAGACTGGAAAACACACATTAATGCTTTATGCCATTACAGGGCAGCATCAGCCGGATCGCATCAATGTATTTTATTTTGTTCCTTATACCTGTCATATGTTCTTGGTATAATGGTGGAAATTTCAATTTTTTCCCTAAAAAAATCGGCATAATTAACTGAGCAATACCTGCACCCAAAAAGAACCTGAATTGAAATGGAGTTTGGAATACGGACACCGCTATGGATGGACAGGTTTATCTCCCAATACTAATCTAGTTTTGCTGTTACCTTTTGCTGTCTCCTATAACAGAACATCAATTCCATTCTGGAGAGTATGCAAACATCAACTAACGGCTGAAGAAATTTTTGATTAATTTTCCATCATAGGATTTGATGACAAGTGTGCCTAAATCAAGTAAGCACAAAAATACATTTTTGGTCCTGTACCTTAGTGACATATTGCCCATTGTGAAATATGCAGCTGTTACCTTATATTTACCCCGCTTTGCCCCAATAGGATTACACAGCTCAAATTCATCAATGTAGAGATGCAATTTAATCCTTAAATAGTTAGTGTTACCTACATCAGATATAGTACCATCGCAAGTGTCATAGTTTAGTTTAGTTAGTTTAGTTTATTGACTACAAGCAAACATAATCACATTCATAATTTAAGATTACAGTAAAATATACAATGGTACCTATCATTATAAATATAACAACTAGTTGTAGTCCAAGAAGGTTAATCTTACTCCGAAACAAACCCTAACAACTATAATATCATGAAAAAACCATTACATTATTGGGTATGATTACAAGACACATAATATACTCCGAAAACACACTTTAACAACTACACAACTAATCATACGCCCGCAATATATCATAAACAATCTTGCACATAACATCATTACTAAAATTGCAAAACAAATCATCCAAAGTGTTAAATGTGTAACTATCTTTCAAATATTGAGTCACAGGACAACTCTCCACGACATGCCTCTCCGTCTGGACTGATCCACATACACACACACGCTCCTCCACAGGAAGGCGACCACGCCCCCGCCTGTTCCACCGTCCGTCTCAATAGCCAGTGAATGCCCTGAAACTCTGAACCTCGTGAACGAGACTCTGTGCAGATCATTTACTGTATGTCTCTGTTTATAAACATCATGCACTCTCATCGTAGGATTAATGTCCATATATACATTACATCTCGACGTATCTGACGACAAAATACCCATTGACATTTCCTACCAATAAGGAATGTCCGTGACTTCATCCGTGTATATTATTTTAATTTGGAACGGTGTATTCATTGCAAAGAAATTCTAAAACAAAAAAAAAAAGGGGGATCATCCTCCATGCCAGCCCTTTTAGCCTAACTATAAAAAAAAATTGTGGGGTTTATGTTGAAAAAAAAGTCTGCAAAAAGCGGGTACCCCAGCAGCATAACAGACAAAAAGAAGATTGTGTTTTTCTTACCCAACAACGCTTTCATACCCCAGTGGTACAGTTAAAAAAGGGTTTCGTGTCGGCACCGAACCACGATTCACATCCATAAAAAAAAGTGAGACGTGAGGGCTGCCAAACACTCGACGTTTAACGAGAACGGAACAAAATTTGTTTTTTTTATAAAAGAAACAAATTTCAAAACTTGGAGATTTTTACCTTGGCTGTTTTTTTCACTCCCGATAAAAACAGACCCATCACATGAAAAGGGGGGAACCCAATATACAAAAAACTGTCACAGTGCTCCACCACTATGTCACCAACACAGCGGTTCCCTGTCACCAGCCTCACCATTTATGACAAAAAAAGTTGTCTCCCAACACATTTCATCCCATATATGACAAAAAATGCGCAATACATCCAGTTTTTTCATAATACCAGCCGGCGTTGACAATAAAAAGTATCGTCCATTAGCAGTAATATATGAACCATTGTAGAAAGGGTTCAGGGGGGCATGTTTCTTTACTTTTTATAAATTTCTTTAAAAAAATTAGTAAACAAGAAACAAGGGGTAGACAGTCCCTGCCTTAACCTTGCTAGCCGGACCCCCGCGGAGCCCATAATGCTCCCGTGACGCGGTACATTGCCTCGCGCCGCCAAATCACCCTACCGAAAAGCTTGCTCAATCGATCATACATCGCATGAAAATTATGTTATCATGATAATTATAATCATTGAGTTTTTCTTGTTGAATGTCTACTGAGAGATTAGGGTTTGAAGCATTTCAATTTTTGGGTATGTAATGAAATTTTATTGTATCTTGGGCGACAAGAAAATTTTTCTTTTGAGCACAAATGGGATTGCGTTCAATAAATTTTTTCAACTTGAATTTGAATCTAACGAATTTTTTTGCATCATATACTTTTTCCTACCAAAAGGCCGGGGAAAAGGTCTTTAGTCATTTAGCTACACCAACCCAACCAAAAACCTTTACTTATCAATGATTTGTAGCTTTCTTCTGTGAATTTTCAAAAAAGTTAATTTCAGAGGGAGAGGTTTCAAGATGTCTGGAAGCATTGTTTTCCTTAACATTAAAAATAAAAGATGCAAATGTTTCCCTGAAATTTCTATGTTTACTTGTCTGGGGCTTCTTGTCTCAAAAAGGGCCCAATCTTGATTTTTTTAGGAAAAAAAGAAATCCCATACTGAGGGAATGGCTCTTAAAATTTCAGAAATCTCTCTAAAAAAACCCTTAGTGCCAGGGTTTTCCTATAGTTGTGTTGTAATATCGGCCACTTTTGAAGACTTTGGATTCTGGAAATGACATTTAACAAAAAAAAATTATGATCCTTTTCATAAACGCTTTAAGTGGTAGGTTTACTGTGTGAATTTGAACTTTGCAAGTCACAAAAAGGACTTTCATAGGGTGTCATTTTTGACATTTTTGGCAAGTCTGAAAAAGATGAAGAATATAAATTATTTACCCAAAAATTTGGGAACTACTGCTTTAGGTCTTTTTTTTTAAGCCATGTGGTACACCCTCTAACCCCATGTAAGGGGCAAGAAAATAAGGAAAGGGCCCATAATCGCGGGAAATAAAAAAGAAATTAAACAGGGTGCGGATATATTTAAGGTAGAAAGCAAATTATAAACGGGATAAAAAATAAATGAACTTGATAAAAAAAAATTGAATATAAATATATGAAATAAATCCCCAAAAAAAAACAAAAAACAAACTAAATATTTTTATAAATTTTTATAATATATAAATAAAATTTAAATAATATAAAATATATATATATATTATATATATATTATATAATTATTATTATATATAATTATATAATAATATATATATATATATTATTATATATATAATATTATATAATATATATATATATATTATTTAATATAATATATATATATATTATATAATATATATTATTTGGATATATTTTTAATTCAAATATTTTAAATTTATATATATATGAAATTTATAAAAACTTTATCATAAAAAAAAAATATATAAACTTGAGAAATAACGATAAATATTTTTTTTCCGGCATCTCTACTGTAATGAACAAGTAATTTTTTTGTTTGAGAAATCATGAAACTAGACTTTTAATTTTGAAGCAATAACATTAAGAACTACATTTGGACGGGCTGCCTTTTCTTGCTTAATATGTATCCGGGCCCCGACACTCTTTTGGGCTGGGCCTCTCCGGAGGCGGGGGAGTTTCCAGGGGGAACTTTCATGAGAATTTTTACACTGGACCAAATTTCAACACAATTGGGAGTATGGTTTCTGAACTTAAGGGATTTTAGGAAATTTGATCCGGATGGACAATTAAGGTTTGCCAAAGAACCCCCACAACAAAACCCAAAGAAGGGGGGAATTTCGCAACGAAGAGATTATTGAACGAGCTTAGTATCCCCCGGTCTCACCCCCTTAAGGGTTTCACATGGGCTTGCGATGTTTTTTTTGGCTTTTCGCAACTTGGACGCCCCGGGGTTTTAAGTAGGAATAGATGGTGTACAACCATTCTACGATTTTTTAACGCAAGCGGATTTGCTGCATGCGCTTTTTGCCTTGCGACAAAAACATCGGATCCCCCACATAAGGGGACGCAGATTAATCGAGATACACCGCCACCAAACCCCCCTCCCACTCGCAGAATAGTCTGCGTTAAATTCCATTCGCGGGGATAGTCGCGGAGCCCAGAACAGTCGCGTTTGATCGGCGAATAAAACAAAAAATTAGAATTTTTTCCAGGTTTCCAGGTGTTGCAGAGTGTTCGGGGACAGGACGCAGCTGTTAGCAGATAAGACGCAGACTAGAAAATAAATTTCCAAAAGTTTAATTTTTTCCCCCCCATCGGGTTTCGACTGTTTGCAGAGCGATTGCTTCCCAACGCGAATATTGCGTAGGGTAAGGTTTTTTTGAAATCTCAAAAAGGAAAAGCAGCGTATTTTAACAGAAACCCCTCGGAACAGACTTAGCCCCGGGGAGACCGGCTATGACGCACAGTGCTTAGTGAAAAACCCCTCAAAAACTATTCAAGAAAACTAAGTTTTAGGTACCAAAACGCCAAAAACTCCTGCGAGCGAGTCCCTAAACCGTGGGCTATGCCAAACCGCCGTAAGATTTCAAAAAGGGGTGAAAAAAATGACAAATGTCTTTCCCGGTGAAATAAAAAAGGGGAAGAGTTACAAGTTTGTTAACGAAGGGGGACTAAAACGAAAGAGGACCTATGAAGCGATACTAAGCGACTAAGGGCACAAGAAGAAGAAGAAGCCTTTGCAGAAATGACTTTTTTTCTACTATTAGGTTAGGTTAAGAAAATTAATAAACCTAATCCATCCTAACCGCACCATTTGGTTAGGTTTAAAAAAGTTTATATTAACCCAACCTATCCTAACCTATCATATAAACCTTAACACACCCTTCCCCTTGGAGGCCCCCCCCACTTTTAGGAGGTGGGTTACGGTTCGGGGAGGAAAAAAAAAAAAAAAGTCCCTGTCTTAGAAAATGACCGCGCGCCAAGTCATTTATACTGGTTGGGACAAAAAAATTGCGTCGCAACCACAGTTTTTGAGTTGGGTGGCGTAAAAAATTATTTCGTGTTTTTTCCCATACCCCCCTCTCCCACAAAACAAACTTGGGGGACCTGGGGGAATGGTTATTTGGCTGGGGTACAAAGAAAGCGTCGAACTACATAGTTTTTTGAGTTTGGGGGGTTGAAAAAATCCCTAGACAAGGAAAAATTCATTGGATTTCTTCTGACGTGTGAACCTGCGACCTCACGAATGATGACCGAAGTGTCGAGAACCCTCCCAACCCCCCCCCCTAGGGGTTTTGTTTGGGTAGGTTAATTTTTGGGTGGTTAGGGTTAAATTTTTTTGGTTTGGGTTGGGTTTAGGTTATCAATGGGTTCAACCCCCCCGCTAGGTTAGGTTAAAAGTGATAGGAAGGTTAATTTTGGTTAGTAAATTTTTAGATATAAGTTAATAACCTAGATTAAAGGAATTTTACCCCCCCCTGTAAAATTTAAATTAGTGTTTCAACGATAATTTGTATCCCCCCCAAAAACCCCCCCCCATTCCCCCCAGGTCCCCAAACTTGTTTTGGGGGGAAAGGGGGGAGTTGGAAACCGTAGAAATTACCCTTTTTTATTTTGAAAAAAATTTTGGATAAATAAAGTTAAAGCCTTTAAAGTTTTTTCTGCAATAAGTTTGTTTAAAGGGAAACAAAGTTTTTGTGGGAATTTTGAAGGGGAAAAAACTTACAAATAGCCTAATCTTTGTATAAAAAATAAAATAACCCTTTATAGCTTGATTTTATAGTCTTTGGGAAAAATGGAGGGGAGTTTCACGTTCGTTTTTAGAACCCCAACTACTTTTTTTTGGCCCACAATAGGTGCTTTTTCTAATGGTGAAATTTTTTGCGAAACCAAAAAAAAAAAAAAATTAAACCCAAACCAATCTATGAAGAAACCTAAATAACCTTTCAAGTTTTAAAGAAAATTAAAAATGACCTTAACCAAAAAATACTTTTTTTTTTTTTTTTTTTTTTTTTTTTTTTTGCGCCCCAAAAAAAAAACTAGCACCATTAGAACAAGCACCTATTGTAGGCAAAGAAAATATAGTGGGGTCTCTGAAAACGCGTGAAACTCCCCATTATAACCTAGTCTTTACCCAAACTAAAGTAATCTAAAAACCCCAAAATTAACCGGTAAAAAGGGGCGAGAGTTTCGCCGTCGTTTTAGAGACGCTGACTATTTTTCCTTTGGCCTACAAAAAAAGGCCTACCGCTTGTTTTTAATGGAGAGTTTTATTTTTCGCAAAAAATAAAAAAAAAAAAAAAAAAAAAAATATTAACCTACCCCCCCCCCCCTTTTAGGTTTTATGAAACCCAAAACCCTTCTTAAAGGTTTTAAAGAAAATTAACCATCCCTTTAAAAGGTTTTTAAAGAAACTTAACCACCTTAAAATTTTTAAAAAACCTAACCCAACCTTTAAAGGTTTTTAAAGAAAAATTTAAACCCCCCCCTTTAACCCCCAAAATATTCTTTTTTTTTTTAATGGGTTTGCGCAAATTAAAAACATCTCCCTTAGAAAAAAGCACCCATTTTTTTGGCCAAAAAAAATGGGGTTTAAAAGCCCCAAACCCCCATTAAACCAAACTAAAAATTAAATTACTTTGTGTCTCCCGGGGGATTACTCGCGTTAAATTATGGAATATAAAACAACTAACTTTAACTTACTTTGTACGGGGTTCAATTTTGGGGGATACTTTTTTCGTAAAAATGGGCCAATTATATAAAAAGTACTTTTTCCAGTTTTTAAGTAAAACTAAAATTTAATACAAGGAACTCAATGGGCAAACATTTTTCCAAGGAAAAATTTGGTTCCTTTATTATAAGGAGTCTTTATCCATTAAATTGAATTTACACTAAAGTTTAGACAGCAAGGC
>JACEEZ010000838.1:7500-30000 GCA_016584305.1 Chionoecetes opilio | reverse complement strand
TCCCCGGGTTTGATCCCCGGGCGGAGCGGAAACATATGGGCTGCTTCCCTTAAAAACCCCCGTCCTGTCCTCAGCAGTGAATGGTACGGGTGTCAGCCGGGGTTTTTGCCCCCCCCCCCCGGGGTGGGGCTTCGGCCTACACTAAACACTAAGGATGAATGATAGAAATGTTGATATGGGGACGGGGCCATACGAGCGTTGCTCTGGCCCTGTAAAATACAAATAGGAATAATGAATACACATCAAACACACACCCTATAAAATATATATATATTAAAATAAAATATATATAATATATATATAATATAAAATTATATAAAAATATATATATACATATAATATTTTATATAATATTATATATTAAAATATATATATAATTTTAATATATATATATATATATAATATATAAAATATATATATTTTTATATTATATTATATAAAATATAAAATATTATTATATAATATATTTATATATAATATATATATATATAATAATATATATATATATATATATATATATTATATTATATATATAATATATATATATTATATAAATTTTTAATAAAATTCAAATTTTTTTAAATAATTACTAGATATTTAACATTTTTTTATTTCCTCGGTAATAAAATCCATAAATTTATAAATTTATTAAAAAAATTAAAATATTTAAAACGTGATTTTTACAAAAAAGTGGTCTCCCTGGATGGGGAAATATTCCCCGAGAAGTTGGGGGAATTTTTTCACCCCATCGCTGGAGGGTTTTTTTGGTTTTTTGGTTTGTTGGACAAAAAAAATTTTGAATGATAGGGCCCCAAACTGTTAAAATTTTTGGAAAGGGAAAAACGATTTAATTTTTAGAAAATCAAAACCTTTTCCGGCAACCGGGGAAATTTGGGGGAGGTATGGTTTTCAAAACCCCCCCCCCCTATTTTTTTTGTTTGTTTTTTTTTTTTGTGTCCCAAAGATTTTTCATTTACTAAAAAAAAAAACCGAACAGTTTTTTATAAAAAATATTATTTTTAAAAAACACCCCCTTCCGGACCCCATGAAGAAGGGGAGGGAGGAAAAGGTCAAGAAAATACCACCTCCCCCCCTTCTCTTTTCCCCTTTTTTTTCTTTCTTCTTTTCTTTCTCCTTCCCCTCCCCCTTTTTTAAAAAATTTTTTTCCCCCCCCTCTCCTTTCCCCCCTTTTTTTTTTTCTTTTTCCCCCCCCCCCCTCTTCTCTCCTCTCTCTCGCCCCCCCCCCCCCCCCTCCTTCTCTTTCCCCCCCTTTTTTCCCCTTTTTACGACGGAAAAAACAAAAAAAAAATAAAAAGAAAAGGGTCCTCCAAGAGAAGAGGGAAAAATTATACAGCAAAAGGACGAATTCAAGAAAAAGAACATTTCCCCCTTTTCATGTTCTCACTGTCTCCTTGGGTTTTTCGAAAAAAAAAAAAAAAACAAATTTTTTCCAAAAAAAAAGGAATAAAAAAACCCCCAAAAAAACCCGGGAATTAAATAGCCCGGACGGGGGGTAAGAAAAAATTTTTTTTGCTTTTGTCCTTTCCCCAGTCTACTTTTTCTTGCTTTCCTTCCGATTTAGTATGGAAAAACCAAAAAAAAATGGTGAATGCTTTTTTTTTTTTTTTCTTCTTCAGTCTATCTTTTTCCTTTTTTCTTTTATGAAGGAGAGGGTGATGTCAAAATTTTTTTTTTTATTATAAAATGTTTAAATTTTATGAAATTTTATAATTTATGTAGGTTAAAGATTGTTAGTTCCGCTTTTTTTTAAAAGTTGCTTTTTTTTTGAATAATCAATTTTTTGTCCTGACTTCATGTTCCTTTCTTTTCTACTCTCTTCTTTTTTCCTTGCCAAGCCTGTTTTTAAAGGGCATCTCCCAGGACTGAAAAAACCCACCAGTCAGCACTTTTTTATCTCTCTTTTCCCCTCTCTCTCTCTCTCTCTCTCTTTTTCTCTCTTTTCTCTCCCCTCTCTCCTCTCTCTCTCTCTGCTCTCTCTCTCTCTCTCTCCCCCTCTCTCTCTCTCTCTCTCTCTCTCTCTCTCTCTCTCCCCTCCTCTCTCTCTTTTCTCTCCCCTTTTCTCCCCTCTCTCTCTCTCCCTTCTCTCCCCCTCTCTCCTCCTTTCCTCTCTCTCTCCTCTCTTCTCTCCCCTTCCCCTCTCTCTCTCATTTTTCTCTCACTCCCCCCATCTCTCTCTCTCCCCTCTCTCTCTGTCTCTCTCTCTCCCCTCTTCCCTTCCCCTCTCCCCTCTCTCTCTCTCTCTCTCCCCCTTTTCCTCTCCCCTCTCTCTCTCTCTCTCTCTCTCCCCCTCTCTCTTCTCTCTCTCTCTCTCTCCCTCTCTCTCCCCTCCCCTCTCTCTCTCTCTCCTCTCTTCGAAAAAAGCTATCTAAACCAAGCAATAGCAGACATAATGTATAAATGAAAATACAGAATAAAAAACTAAGCTTACGGGAAAGAACCCGAATGAATAAAAAAATAAAAAATAGGAATGCAAAAAAGAAATCCCACATATTTACAGATTTCCTAAAGGATAAAAGGGAAAAGAAAAATTTAAACCCGCAAATCATAAATTTAAACAGGGGGCAAAAAAGTTATAAAAGGAAAAAATAATAATAAAAAAATGTGTGAAAAAAAGAATCAAAGGAGCAACAGTTTGAGAAAATAAATACATCAAAGTGAATGACAGGGGAAAAAAAATAAAAGATATGAAAGACATCTCCGTAGGAGGAAAAAAAAAAAAAAACCTTTGGGGGTCAAAATAAGGGAAATGAACGAAAGATAACGAAAAAAAAAAAGTATAGAAAAAACGTTAAAATCGAAATTTTTTTTTGGGGTTACGTTGGTCTTATATATGTTTTTTATAACCCATGGTTTGTTTCCTTTTTAAACAGTTTTTTCTGGTTAAAAATTTTATATTTCCAATTTAAAGAGTTTGGGTTTTTGATGCTAAACCCATGAAGGGTAAATAATATATTAATAACCCCAATTCGGCCCCTCCCCATTTTTGGTCCATCGGGTGGAGTGGTGAGATTTTCCCCCAGTGGGGGTCATGGGCACCCTTTTACAGGCGGGTGAAGGGCTCTCCCCTCATACTGTTAGCTATAGATTAGCTATTTTTTTAAACTTAGTTTTTAATAAAGGCTGCAGGGGTTTTTTGAATGGGTTGGGGATCTGATGGTAAAACAACGAGTTTAACCTTAAAACAATACCTTCCATTACACTTGGCATAGTAGCTCATGCTACGATGCCGGCCGAGTGACTTTGACACAGCCCCACCCGCCAGTCATCCGAGAGAATGAGGTGAGGAGGGTGGTGACCTGGAGGAGGTAGTGAGGTGATGTGGCGACACAGCAGACTTGGACCGCTCCACCCGCGGGACCATAACAAGCTGGGCCGACTATAGTAGAAGATAGTAATAGTAATTAGTATAGTAATTGAAAACCATTACTATTACTACCAGGACTATTTCACAAGTGTATCTAAGAAATATAAAAGATTCGTCGCTCGTCTAAATCCAATTCCAATTTTAATGTCCTCGACTTTTTCATATTCTAAATAATAAGCTAAAAGTGTGCGTGAGTTATTTTTATTTTTCTTTAAAAGCTTCCCCGCCTGCTTACAATTTATGTTTGCTTCTCTATATACACCTGTGTGTGTGTGTGTGCGCGCGCGCGCGTGTATGTGTGTGTGTGTATGTGTAAGTAAGTAAGTAAGTAAGTAAGTAAGTAAATTTATTGCCATTACAAAAGCACACGAATATAATTGAATATATAAAAACAAAAACGTAATGATGGCACGGTCTGTCGAGCATAAGCTCTTTAGACAGACAAAATCGTAACTAATTGGTTGTTCAGTAGTACAGGCATTATAAGTGACAAACTATACAATATGAATAACACCAAAAAAAATATATATGAAAATAAACATTTCTAAGCAAATACAGACAATCGACACAGTTTCAACACAAGTTTATAAAGTATTTTGACTATTTAATAAATAAGTCTTTATTTTCTTCTTCAATTGTAGTAAATTTCCCAGCCTCCATCAGACTTTTTATTGCAATAGGAAGAGAATTCCATATCTGAGGACCTTCACACAACACACTTTTATTATAGAGGGACGTACGAAACTGTGGACACACTAAATTAATACTATTACCCCTAATATTATAAATATTTCCGACGAAATCGAAAACCTTATTTCCTGGGTAGAGTTTAATGTTTTTATAAATAAGCAACATTATGAAATATTTTCTAATTAATTTGAAATGTAATATATTGAGCTGAGGATATATATGATTTGTGGAAGCAAATTTTCCCATAAATAGAATGCATCTCATGATTTTATTTTGGGCTATTATCAATTTATTTAGGAAAGATGGCCATGTACAACCCCAATGGAAACGCAATAAATCAAGTGAGGGTAACACAATGTATAATATATACTTAACATAGATTCAGTTGTAAGTTGATGGCGGACCCTATACAATATACCACATATTTTAGATAATTTCAGACAAACTTGATTAATGTGAAAGCTCCAGTTTAAGTTCTCGTCAATATTAATTCCTAGAAATTTTGTATGAGGCACACGTTGAATTGATTGACCTTTTAATGACAATGGAGGCATAATATTCTTAATTGATCTATTTTGGAAAAGTATGTAATTGGTTTTGGCAATATTGAGGTGCAATTTATTGGACTCTAGCCATTGATTTATTAGATTTAATTCAAGATTTAATTTATATGTAAGAGTCAATATTTGTATCGGCTAATAAGAGACTAGTGTCATCAGCATAAATAGTACATTTTAAATTTTGTGCTAGCATTTGGTATATCATTAATATATTGAGAAAAAGTAGAGGCCCTAGAATAGATCCCTGAGGTACACCTTTAGTTATAACTTTGAAAACTGAATACATGGAATTACAATATACACTTTGTGACCTGTTACTGATGTAGCTCTTCAATAACCGGTGAGTAATGCCCCTTATCCCTATATGTTCAAGTTTATCAAGAAGTATGTTTGATCTAAGGAATCAAAGGCTTTGGATAGATCTAAAAATATTCCAGCTACATAGAATTACCTTCCAAGTATTTATATACATCATTAACAAATTGTAAGATTGCTGACTCTGTAGAGTGGTTTGATCTAAATCCATGTTGACAATCTGTTAGTAGGCGGTTTTTCTCAAGGTAGTTAACAAGGCGAGTGGAGAGTGCCTTTTCAAACAATTTGCTAAATGCTGGAAGAATCGAAATGGGTCTGTAATTATTAATATCATGCTTACTACCTGATTTGTGCAGCGGAATTACCTTTGCCTTTTTAAGCTCACTTGGAAAGATCCCGGGTTTCATAAAGGAGAGGTTAATTATGTGTGTTAAAGGAGTAAAAAATGAAAGAGGCGGTGTGTCTTAGTAGTTTGGGTGAAATATCATCATATCCTGCCGCATCAGACTTAATGCCTTTTAGGAAGCTCTCTATTTCCGTTGGTTTTACAGGAGTAAGGTACATTGAAAAATCAGAGGATTGCGTAAATATTGATCATGTGAATTTTTATTTAAGGTGGTGTTGTTTGATGAATTTCCAAAACTTAAGAAGTGGTCGTTAAACTTAGTTGCAGTATCATTACACAAGGGTTTTAGCTCTATTGAATAGTCCTTTGAAGCAGAGGAATTTCTACCAAGAATTTCATTAATTGACTTCCAGTGTGACTTAGGATTACCTTGAACTGCTTTAGTTGATCCTTATAGTACTTATTTTTTGCAGCTCTTAGCACAGTTGTTAATTTATTTCTGTAAGTTCGATAAAATTCACGAAATGTTATTGGCCATTTATTTGCAAGTCTTTCTAACCTGTGTTTTTCTTTGATGCTGTTCTTTAAAGCTGGAGTGATGTAAGAATTTTTATGATCATTTTGTTTAACTCTAATCTGCTTCACTGGAAAATGTTTTTGGAACAGAGTATCAAACTGGTGGTAAAATAAATTGTAAGAATCATCAGGACAAGCAACAATCAAGAATAGGTGTCCAATCCAGTTGAGAAATATCATTATTGAAAACCTCTAAGGCAGCATTCGTTAGACATCTTTTGTAAAAAAATCGCGATTTACTTTTTCTCACAGCTTGATGCCTGAATTGTGAGACTACTGGGAAGTGATCAGTTGTATCGTTATGTATTACATAATTTTTTGTATTCATTTCAACCTGTGTTGACCATATATGGTCAATAAGAGTGGCAGTTGTGTCTGTGACTCTGGTGGGCTTAGTGGTTAAGGGGAACAAAGAAAAAGAGTACATTAAATTAATGAATTCATGAACCGAACTATTATCATTATGTTTCAGCAAGTCAAGATTAAAATCTCCTATCAAGTGAATACCATGATATTTCCTATTATTTGCTAATAATAAAACTTCTGTTAATTTATCAAAAAAACTGCTGATGTTGCCACTTGGAGGTCTATAATACACATGACTAGGAATAACTTGTCCATGATCTTAATGTCAATACCTAAACATTCTAAGGAAGATTCTAGATTTGAGAGATCAGTAGACACAGAAGAATGATAGACATTTGAGATGTATAGTGCTACACCACCTCCATATCTATTTCTACAATTGGTGAAAAGGTTTATAACCTGGTAACTGGGACACTGGGACGAGGTCCGAATCGAGTCTTGTTTCGGAAAAACCTAAAACATCAAATTTCATACATACATTAGATAAAACTGTATCAACAAAATATTTGGGAAATTGGTTGGAATAGAGCGTATATTCATAGCAAGAATGGTAAAGCTAACATCATTAATTGGTGCAGAAAAGGAATCCAGAAACAGATATTCAGACTTGGGAACACTCAGATGTCTTGTTTGAATGTAGAAGTTGTTAACATCTAAATCATTGTTATATTTATCGTCTAGTGTGATAAAGGGATCAAAGTTTAGGTTATGAAAATAATCATTAAATTTAGAAGATCTGCATAATCTATCAGAGTTAAGAAAATATATTAAATCTGAATTATTTATCGAAGCAAAGGGCAACTCTTTAAAGTACATAGTGAAGATAGATATGATATGATATGTAAGCATACTTGCTAATTGAACTTAGCATTTATTTCTTCTTGCGGTCGCGTAATTCTTTTCGTTGTTGACGTTCACTCTGATCTGACGTCTCGCTCACACTCGTCTGCTCGCTGGGCACCTCAACTGTGCCACTAGAAGTCGCGTTGTCGTCTGCTGTACCAGTAACGGCTCCCAGACGAACAACTGCTGCACTGCTAATGGCCACAGCACCGGATTCACCAGTGTCCACGCCCTTGGTACGCTCGGTGCCGGAGGCAGCGCCACCCACACCACAGGAGTGACCACCGGCACCGGTAGCTGGAGTGCTTCTGGAAGACGCGCCTCCAGCCGCTCCCAGTGTCGTCGCACTACCAGCGCCACCACGGGGAGCCACCTGGCCAGGGATGTTGGGTTGTTGAGTAGTTCTTTCCTTTATGTGTGTGTGTGTGTGTGTGTATGTGTGTGTGTGTGTGTGTGTGTGTGTGTGTGTGTGTGTGTGTGTGTGTGTGTGCGTGTGCGTGTGCGTGTGTGTGTGTCATTCACCCAAGGTCTTACCTGCGCGAGCAGACCTCGCGATCACCAGCCTTTACCCTCCCGTAAAAAAGAGCTTAGACCTCATAAAGACCGATCTTCGGGTAATGCTGGAACCTCACACACCCCATCCACTTTCTCAAGGGAAACGGTAACCATCCGATTTGTTATTGAATTATCGGAGATTTGAGCGGGGATTGAACGCCGACCACAAAATGGTGTACACCGTTTTTGATGGGCATTTCCTATACTTCCATGCACTATCTCCCTCTCTCTCCTCCTCCTCCTCATCTTTCCAGCTCCGGCTATAGGGGTAGGGAGTGGTGGGTGGGGAGGAGCCCTCTACTTTGCTTTCCTTTTCCATATCGAACTATAATTCATAACATTTTCGTTAATCCGTCCGTCCGTCCGTACCGCTAAGGCCCCTTATTTCTTTCCCATTTTCAACCAGTTTCTAAAATTGGTAAGGGTCATCCCATATATAGATGGTTAAAACGTAAATTTGCCCCAAAGATGGTTATAAGCTACATTTGGCCCAAAGATGGTCATAAGCTATATTTGTCCATGTTTATCCAATTCCATCATTAGTTTAGAAAAGGATTTTTTCGCTCGGGGCTCACTCACCCTGCTGCAACCTGGTGCATAGTAGCTTACCTAGCACAGCAGACAGTCTTATCTCCGCTTTTCATCTAACCTCCTCCTCTCTCTCTTTCTCTTTCTAACTCTCTCTCTTTCTCTTCTTTTTTTTCTCTCTCTCTCTCTTCCTCTCTCTCCATCTCTCTTTTTCTCTCTCTCTCGAGGGATAAGATACGATAAGATTTTCATCCTATCTAGACACTTTGCAAGTACCAACTACAAGGTTATTGACTATACAAAGCGCCGCCACGTCAGCACGAACTAGGTGGACTCGAACCGCTGACCGAATGCACAGGGACTCCGCACATTGCAAGCTCACGTCTCTACCAACCTTGCCACCCTGACGGGCTCTCTCTCTCTCGAGGGAGATCAATATATCAATCATTGGGGGCATACGCCGGGGGGCGCGTTGCCTCGCCCTCACTACGACTCCACTCCCGGGGGTCACCACGCGCGAGTCCCCATGTAGGCTCCTTTCCCATACCAAGCAGCTCACGACTAGAAACATCAACTTGCCCCAGTCACGAGCCTTGTGGGCGCCCCCTTAGCCTCATCCACGCCGGATTGTCTCTTACAGATACAACCCGATGGGAAGGATTGGTTTCAGGGTAGCGTGCCACATGCTCATATAGCCTAAGTTAGCGCTGACAGACTATGCAGGAAATAAACCTCGATTCAGTCCCACGGTGCAATCGCTGATTTGACACGAATCATCCCAGCGATACCCCATGATTCTGCAAAGACACTTATTACCAAAGGCATCGATTCGTCTCTTCAAGTCGCTATTTAGTGACCATGTCTCACAACCATAGAGTAAGACAGGGATCACAAGCGAATTGAAGATCCGGATCTTTGTCCTGCACAGGTACCGACAACGCCAAATACTCTTGCTGAGCGAGTCCATAACACCGTGGGCTATGCCAATCCGCCGTAAGACTTTTTGACGTGAACCGCCGTCATTATGGACTGCGCTACCAAGGTATGTAAAACTTTCCAAGAACTCAATGTCCTCGCCGCAAGCATGAACAGACTGTACTGTTTCATCTAGTAAGCCTCCAAACATCTGGAACTTGGTCTTAAGCCAGAAGACCGCAAGTCCCAAAGGGTTTGCCTCCTCGTGCAGTGCCTCGAGAGCCATCACCAGGACCTACCAGCGACTCAGCAAAGATTACTGCATCATCGGCAAAAACCAGATCAGTGATCTTGGTGTTGCCGAAGGATGCTTCACAATCACTTTGATCTACAACTTTGCGCAATACCCAGTCCATACAAGTGTTGAAAAGTGATGGGGCAAGGACACACCCCTGCCGCACTATTGTATTCACAGGAAAGAAGCTGGATACACCTCCCCCAAACTTCATAGCACTCCCAGTCCCTGAATACAGACCAGTCATCAAACCAATAGTCTTTGCAGGAATCCGCGAAGTCGCAGAAGATCCCAGAGTGACTCACGATGCACTGAGTCAAACGCCTTCTTGAGATCAACATAGGCTGCAAGCATCCCATGCCGAAACTCACGTCGGCGTTCCACCAGGATACGAAGCGCTAGGATACGGTCCGTTGTTGACTTACGAGTCGTGAATCCAGACTGCTGAGGTCTCTGATGCTTCAGCAGATGACTGCAGATCCGTGTCAGCAATAGATGGACAAGCACCTTGCCTGGCACGCTGAGCAATGTAATACCGCGGTAATTGTTGCAGTCCTAACGGTCCCCTTTCCCTTTCCAGATAGTGACGACCAGGCCCCTTTTCCAGTCAGGAGGAATGGTACCTGATTGCCACACGGCAGTCAAGACAGCATGCAACCCACGGATCATGGCCTCACGCCCAGCTTTGAAGAGCTCCGCAATGAAATTGAAAACACCAGCTGCCTTTCCACCCCTCAACTTTGCTACAGCCTCTCTGACTTCGTCAAGAGAGTGTGCGGTTTCGTCTCAACAGGGGAGGAGCGAAAAGCATCTAGATCCAGACGGAGGACTAGGTGGTGAAGAGGGTCCAGGAGGCTGAGGAGGGAGGGAGAGGCAGAGGAATAAATATGACATCCATAGTCAAGAGTGGAGAGGACCAAGACGGTGTGTAGATGGAGAAGGGTCTTGCTGTCAGCACCACAAGACATATGGGAGATAGTTTGTAGGAGACGGAGGTGACGAAGGGCAGTTACTTTTAGAGATAGGATATGTGCTTTCCAGGTAAGTCGGGAGTCGAAAGTGAGGCCAAAGAATTTACCAGAGGAGCAATGCAAGGGAGGTACATTATATAGAGAACTAGCCGAAAAGCCGCCCTCCGGGCAGACTTTTTGGCTAGCTCCTGCGTAGGGCTATTGGTGGGCCTTCGACCCATCCAAACACAGACTCTCCAGATAGCCCCTTTTAACTTTCCTGAAACTATGGATGTAGAAATGTATGTATTAACGCCAACCCATTCACATCACCCCCAACCCATTCACTCACCCATTACCCATCGCCCCGCACCCATTCACTCACCCATTACTCATCATCCCCCACCCATTCACTCACCCATTACCCATCACCACACACCCATTCACTCACCCATTACCCATCACCCCCCACCTATTCCCTCACCCATCACCCATCACCCCCAACCCATCACCCCCCACCCATTCACTCACCCATCACCCGACACCCATTACTCATCACCCCACCCATTCACTCACCCATACCCATCACCCTACATCAAGGTTTCCTCAATTCTCGCAACCCACTTTTTTGGTTCACAATTATCGCTAATACTAAAAAATTTACAAAATAAAAGTGATCAGATCATCACCCAAAGATGCCTTAAAACCTTCTCCTGGTCGACCTGATTCCAAAACTGTGCCATATGATGGGATTGCGCCACTGGGGGTGGAACCTATAGCGGACACACAGACACATACACATTTTCGATTATATTATTATAGATGTGGATGTGGGAGTGGCACACGAGAGCGAGAGAAAGGGATGGAGAAGGATTTTGTGAGAGAGAAACGAAAGCCATGATCAGTAGCCCAGGAAGAAGCAGCGGAAATAGCAGATTGGAGGAAACATTGGGTTTTTATTGGGTTAGAGAAATGGGACGACAAGGGGTTCGCGCCATGGGGGAGAGGAAAGTCCCCAAAAGACCAAACTCGGTTAAGAAGGGCTAGTAAGAAGATGAGAGAAACAGTAGGAAGGTGTTTAAGCATTAGGTACTGAATGCCGTCAGGGCCTTCACGGGTGTTGCGGCAAGAATGAAGAGCAGAGGCGAGTTCAAAAGAAAAGAAAGGAGCATCGTAATATTCAGAATAGGATAGAGAGTAGGTGACAGGAATGCGTTCCCTGGTAGCTTTGAGTCTATTGAACCTCACCAGACCCACCTATACTCAGCGGACTAAAACAGGAGCCTAATTCCTCTGGTACTTGTAATTGCTCTGCAAAAATTTGGTTACGAACGCGCAGGACTGGGGAAACAGGGGGCGGGTGCTTATCTGACAATTTATGTATTCGGCGCCAAACTGAGGAAATGGAGGTATCTGTTGTGAGGGAGGAGACGTAGGTGCGCCAACTATTAATGACAGATAATTTAATGGTCCGCTTAAGGCGGGCAGAGGCTATATTAGTTTAAATAAGAGCTTGGAGTTGGCCGGGGGACCGAGTTTTACTCGGTGGGCTTATGAACAATCTAAAGTCCACCAGGGAACGCATTTGGAGGTAAAAGGACGAGAGGTCCGGGGGATAGCAGTAAGGGCGGCACTTAGAATAGAGACGGAAAAGTAGGTGAGCATATCAGGTGGAAGAAAAGGTGGAAGGATGAAGCAGAAGGGCAGGAAGGGAGGCAAAAGTGCGCCAGTCGGCTCTGCGGAAACACCGGCGTGGAGGGTTAGGATGTGAGACGTATGAGGTAGGAGAAAGTAGGATAGGAAAGTGGTCGCTAAAAGGGTATTGGTCGAAGACCGACCAATGCAGGTCTAAGAGGAGGGAAAGAGAGCAAAGGGAGAGGTTAAGACAGGAAAATTACTGAGTCCTCACATCAGAGTGAGTGGAACGATTAGAGTTGAGAGTAATGAGGTCGGTGGTGGCTAGGAAGCGTTCTAGGAAGCGGCCACGCGTGTTTACGCGGTTGAGTCACCCCAAAGGGAGTAGCGGCAGTGCGTGTAAGGCATCGACGTTGATAGGGTGAGAAGGAGATAAATAGATGGAAACAATAGTAATCCGACGTTGGATATGTGATGCCAGGGTTTTTATGTTACTGACACCTTTGGGTTGAATGATATTAATTTGTTGGAATACTTCATTGACTAATAAAACCTCGTCACAACTGAATTGGGGAAGAACTTAGGGTTAGTAAGGGGAAATGCTGCCACCAGCCCAGGCGAGTAGTTCTATGGTTTACTCCCTGAACACGATTTACTATATGAGAATTATTGGTAGTCGGGGTGGATACTTAGTATTACACCGAGTGAGGCTGAAACTCTTTTTGAGACTTGGGGAAGTATTTCCATAACAAGGGAATAATCACCTGGGGTTTTTGCAATAAACACAAGAAGCTATACTTTAAACATCATCCGGTTTATTCACCATGAAACATTATTTCTCTGGTTTGAGAACCTAGATACATATATGACTCTAATTTTGGCGCAGGAAAGCTATACGGAGCATAACCTACCTCACTGAATTATGTCCTTAGAACTACCATCTATGTCCGTATCAACTGAGCACTATAGGTATACATGGAATATCTATATAGGAAAGAAAAATGTGAGAGTAATGGGTTGGTGTGGTGTTCACTGTGACATGTGGCTTGGCTTCTTTTCCGGCAGGGACAGTCGCCGGAGCCTTGAAGGGAGTAGAGAGATGACTCTTTAATAACACTTATAAGGACAGGCCAGGCCTCCTATGCGTTAATGAAACCTAAACAACTGTACCTATATATATAGATATATAGATAGATACACTATAACAAGGGGGAAGATGGAGGTGATTTACTGTATGTCTTACCTTGAAGGGAGTAGAGAGATGACTGATTCCCTCGTGGTAAAACCGAGGCAAAGTTGGGAGGATTAGCGGGAAAAAGGGAATGTTCGGATTCTTATGAAAGGCTTCCCCTGAAGGGATTATAAGACCTCGAATGACTCTAATTAGCTAATGAAACAAGAATGCATATGAAATGGCTGCCTATAATACAGTTCTTTTACTTTGATATAGAAGAATTTAATACATTTATTCTAATATTCGGGGCGAGGTGTTCTCCTTTTTTGGTCAGCCTACGAACGTGTTTTCCAGGGTGACGAGGTATCGGGGTCAGAATAGAAATTTGGTCGACTTTCAATTTAGCGAATAACTCGACTAACCCACCCATTTATAAACGTGATCTATCACTATTGTGTCTATTTTGAAGGACATTAAGAATCTAAGAGTGTTCCCTGATCTGTCAGGAGGGTAAGGGGAGGATGAAAAGTTTTGAATCTACCAGTTATCGACGGTCGCGAAATAAATGTCCCACACATCTGGACTCGTGTTCTGGGTGTATGGGGGGGAGTGGGGGAGGGGAGATATAAGTGGGAGAAAGAAAGAAAAATGGTAGAAAGAAAAGAAGATAAATATTACGAGTAGACAAGATTTGATTGGCATTAGTGCAATAAGAATAACCTGTTCCCCCATATACTGGGCCTAGGCGACAACTTGCCCCAGACCAAACATATGGTTATTGAAACCTTTTTCCTTCTTACAGATACATAACCCGGGAATTGTATGATAGGAATTTCCATCCTGTCTTTTCCGAATTTCCGGGCATTACAGATATATACCCTTAAGAGGGTACATGGGATAGTAGTGTTGACATTCGGAGAGACATAGGCCGTTTTCTGGTGGACAAGGATAGAGGAGGAATAAATAGAATGGTGAGAAAAAATAAAATGGTAATTGGAAATTGGAACAGGGAGTTGAGTAAGGAAAGTTTCTTGGAGGCAGATAGCTTGAGGTTCATTGCAGGAAATCAGGGGACGAAGGGCTTGTCTCTGGGAGCCGAAGCCGCGAATTTTCATTTGGAGAACAAACATTGTGTAGAGGTCATCGGGTGATGAGGGTTGGAGTAGCAGCGTCAGGAGGATCTGGGGTATCAGGTGGAGGGTCAGGAGTAGAGGGGTCAATAGGATCCGGGGTATCAGATGGGGGATCGGACGTGGTAGGTGAAGGACAGTTAGTAGGGTCAGGGGGGTGAGGGGTTAGGGATGGGGGTTGTTGAGACAAAAGGGAGTCGCGTGTATAGCCAGGAGGAAGGGGTAAGTTAAGAACAGACTTAACAGCAAGGCGGGCAGAGGAAGTATAAGATGGGAGAGAGGACATAGGGTAATCAGAGGGAAGGGAAGAAGGGTGGAGTGGGGAGAATGATGGAGAAGTGGGGGAAGAGGGGGAACAGGGGGGAAGCTGGGAAGCAGGAGGAAGAGGGGTAGGCGGAAGATGGGAGGGAAGAGGATGTATCTCAGCTGATACTTTGAGGGTTGAGATAGAAGGTGGGGAAGATGAGGTGGTCTGAGAACGGGGTAGAGGGGTCATGTCTTGAGACTGAGCGAGGTACTCTTCGATCATAGGTATGGTCTCAATTGGAGAGTCAGGACGGGAGACCTGGGAGGCACAGGGTTTCTTAGTAGGAGGAGATGTAGAAATTGGGGCGTGAGGAGCTGATGAGGAGGAAGAGATAGTGGGAGGTCTTGGGGGGGAGGAAGAGGGAGGACGTTTAGGTCGTCTGGTAAAAGTAGGTCGAGAGGTGCGTTGAGGAAGGGGTGTGGGGATCGAGGAAGAGGTAGAGGTCGGACTATCTGGACTGGGGACGGCAAAGGGGTTATTTATGGAGAGAAAGGGGGCAGCAAGAAGAACAAAGGAAGGACGAGGAGGGGGATGAGGAGAAACAGGGAAAGCGAGGGTAGGAGAGGTTGTAGTAGGGGGATCCGGAAAAGTGGGATTGGAAATAAGCTGGGAGACGGGGGTAGGCGAAAAGCCTTGGCGGCGAGCTTCTTGGCGAGCTTCTTGGCGGGCTTCCCTCAGAGTTAAAAAGTTAAGCCCTTCTCAAATTTGATGGATGCCACTTCCAATTCGAAGCGGTAGACAGGGCAACCCCTGTAGAACACGTTGTGGGAACCACCACAGTGAGCACATGTGGGCGATGTTGCAGGACATGTGGAACGAGCATGACCAGGTTGAGCACTAAGAAAGCAGCGGGCAGAGGATCGGCAGTGCTTGGCAGGGTGACCAAAACGCCAGCATGTCTGGCACTGGCGAGGATTAGGGCGGTAAGGTTTAACTGTCGAGTGTACTTCGCCAACATAAAGGCTATCAGGGAGCCTATCGTTTGCCTTTTGAAGGTGACTTTGGCAAAGCTGGTTGGGTACCTTCGGCGGCCCCGGGGTGGGATCATGTAGCAGTAAACTGCAACGGCATCATAAATCTCTGCCCAAAGGTCGAGGAGGGTAGCCGCGCATTCTGACCATTTTTTGTCATCGACTGGGCAAGAATACGGGTGGTTGGAAACAGTTCCAGTGCAGGTGTTAAGAGCAATGTCGGGCATGATGTAGAATGGGTTGCCGTCGAGGTCTTTAAGGCTGGTCAGTGCAGTGGCTTGGGCTTCAGTGTTAACTACCACCAGGCGGGACCGATCGGCGCGGCTACGGAATGTAACCATGCCGACTTGTCGTTGGAGGCATTTCTGGAAACTTTGGGTGCAAGCAGAGTGAGGGGCGGTGCTAGGGACGATAAAAAAACGATCCCATTTGGCAGAACCAAAAAGAGTGTCGAAAGAGGGGTGAGGGACAGAAGTTGATGTGCGTGGGCGTGTGGAAGAGGCGACCGTGCGGACTGTAAGTCTCCCGGAGGGAGAAGGATTGTAGGGTGCAAGAGTGATACAGGATGAGGAAGAGGATAAAGAAGGTTGGGGAGGAGGAAGGTAGTGGAGGAATCTGGAGGGGTAGAGCAAGGAGGCATGAATGGAGAAGGTATGGAAGAGGTAGAGGGTTTGTAGGCTGAAGTGTCGCCTGGTGCTGAGGATGGATTCTTGATCTGGTTACGTGGCTCAAGGGCACTGAGTGATTCTGAGAGTCAAGCTTGGGGTACGGGCATATCAGTATTCCGGGCCGTAGTCAAAAGAGGAGCAGGGATCGGTAAGCCAGGGGGATCAGTAGGTCCCTTTGGTAGAGAGGCTGGCCCTAAAACCTCTATTGGAGTTACGTTTTCATCATTGGCCATGGTGAGTCTGGAGTAAAGAGGAGGAAATAAACAGTCAGCCCCTCAAGATGAAGCTCCATGAAGGGAAAGGGCAGTAGCACCGAGGGTATACCGTGCCCGTGGCACCCTGAGGCATTTCATGACTGTTTCGAAGCCAGCCTCATATCCCATCAGCACGGTTCTCACACCTTAGGAGGAAAGGAAAGGGGGATAGGAGGAGGCAAAAGAGGAAAGATAGAGGGAAGGAGGGGAAAAAAAGGAGGATGACAGGAAAGACCAGGCAAAATTCGTCAGCACGAGGACAGAGGTCCGAAATCAAGGGAGCGACCTGGAGGCCGTCCCCCGGGCGTCGGGCCCCAATCCCCGGGTCCGAAGCCCCCCACGATGACAGCGGGCCTGGGAATGGGGGAGAGAGATAGAGAGAGAGAGAGAGAGAAATAAGCGCTATTCCAGCGGCAGGATATTTGATGGTGTTCGTTAAATCTGGCGCAGTTATCACCGGCCTGCTCTTGGCCAGTCTCCTAAGCCCGCATGCTCGCCCACCCTCACGCACGCACGCACGATTTCCCTCGCCCTAACCTCCCTCTATTATCATTAATTTTTATCCACACCTTCCTACCACCACCACCACCACCACCACGCCATCGCTCAGCCCTTACTCCTGCTTCCTTACTCCTTTCCCTCACGTCCAGATATGTGCACGTTGTAGTACTGGTGGAAGTAGTAGTAGTAGTAGTAGTAGTAGTAGTAGTAGTAGTAGTAGTAGTAGTAGTAGAAGTAGTAGTTGTTGTTGTAGTAGAAGGTGTTGTAGTAGTAGTAGTAGTAGTAGTAGTAGTAGTAGTAGTAGTAGTAGTAGTAGTAGTAGTAGTAGTAGTAGTAGTAGTAGTAGTAGTAGTAGTAGTAGTAGTAGTAGTAGTAGTAGTAGTAGTAGTAGTAGAGTAATATTAGTACTATAGTCTATTCACTTAAGCTGGGTTCTTGGGAGCTGCTCGATGTCTAGCCGAGTATGTAAGGACGTCGCTGATTGACTGATGCACTCGGGCTGGGTGGTGATTAGGGTGGAGCGCATATTCACGTTTTTGGATTTTGCTATGGGGGTAGTGCGGAAAAGGTGTGAATGAGCATCAAATTAACGTGTGCAAAATATTAGAACTCTACAACAATATCTTCTGCCTCCCCCACCGCACTGAAAAATGAGAAAATGGGAAAAAAGTTCCCCTGCGTCAGCGTTACCACACGTTTACATATTAAATGCAATGTTTTTTGGGTAGTGTGCAAATAAATGTGAATAAAATGCACTACAAAAAATATTAAATACTTATTCTTCTGTGAGAACATCTTCTGTCTCCCCAAATACTGTGAAATTTAAGAAAAATGCTGTAAATACCGGAATTTTATATAAATATGACAACTTGCATTAGCCGTCACTTTCTATACTACGAGGCTGAAATGCACAATACATACAAATCACACCATGCACAAGCATGAAAAGCCCTGTAAACTTCATCACACATTCATACAATTTGCCGAGAGATGCAAGTACACAGGGCTACCGCGCGTGACTCATTGCATCAGTGACACTGATGCAATGAGTCACGCCCGGTAGCTCCAGCTACAACTGTAGCTGGAGAGAGACTGATTCAGTGTCTCTCCAGCTACAGTTGTGAGTGGACGTATGTGTGCGGCGCTGTGCGCGGTTGTCGATTGTTGTCACTCAGCGTTGTTTATCACGAGATCTCTTGCTTGATAAATATCATTAAAGTTTTTGTGTTAGGAGTTCATAAACTAGTTTTCATTACATAAAATTCTTATCAAAATAGACTATATATTATATAAGGACAGCAGCATGGCTGACGTCCCAAGATTTAACCGTAGTAATGCCTGTGTTGTGTTCGGCCATCCAAGTAAACATCAAGGTCTGAATCTTCCCACTCATCAAGATGTCATGAAACACTATCTGTTTGTTAGGCAAGAACTGAAGACTTCAAACAAAGAGCCTACTTTTAGCGATATAAGCGACTGCGTTGTTCATCACGTTAAGAGCATCTGGGAAACAGCATCAATTCCTACATTATCTCGGAAACGAATATGGGACATGTTAAAAAGTTATCATGCAAAATATATGAAATTGAAGAGACTAGTTGAATCAAGAAAGAGTGAGAAGAATATGCAACGATTGAAGGATTTTCAAGCACAAGCTCAAAAGTTATTTGATGTAAGCACTTGCAAATGTCAAGATTTGAATTTATGTTCATGCTCTTATCAAAAAAAAGTACCAGCTGCAGAAAGGGCGTTCCTAATAGACCAGAGAAGTACAAGGAAGATGGTAATTGGTCAAATTGATGCTTGTTCAACAGTTAAAATAAAAAAGAAACACCAGAGAAAACTCTGACTTCTTGCGGCTTCGCCCATTTGAACAAATGCCATCCACTAGTAAGGAACCAGTTGATATTTCAGAGGAGTCAGATATGCCAAATGAAATACTGACATCCACAGAAGACAGTTCTGACAGTAGCAGTGCGTCAGAGTATGAGCCTAGTGCAAGTACAGTACAAAGAATTGAGAATAAGCAGGAAAAGCAGAAAGTGTCCCTTGACTCCATGGCAATAATGTCAGACAAAATGGGCGTGTCTGACAGATCGGCTGCAACACTGGCTTCTGCAGTCTTAGAGGGAGCTGGACTTGTGAATATCAGTGATTCATCATTAGTAATCGACAGAAGTAAAGTAAGGAGAGCCAGGAAAAGGACTAGGTCGCAAATTGATGACGGTGAATCAATAGGACCACTGGAAAGCATATACTTTGATGGCAGAAAGGACACTACAAAAATCGGAGAAATAGTTGGAGGAAAACAATATGTTAGGTGCACACAAGAAGAACATGTTACATTAATACAAGAGCCAGGATCATATTACCGTGGCCACATAGTGCCGATTTCAGGATCTGCTCGGTGTATTTCCGCTTCAATACTTGATTACCTGCATTTACATGAGATTGATACCAGCCACATCATAGCAGTGGGATGCGATGGAACAGCTGTTAATATAGGCCACAGAGGAGGTATTATAAGGTTGCTAGAAGAAAAACTTGAAAAGCCACTCCATTGGTTTGTTTGCTTGTTACATGCAAATGAGCTACCTCTTCGTCATCTGATAATTCATATCGATGGTCAGACATCAGGACCGTCTACTTTCACTGGTCCTATTGGCAGAAGGCTTAACGACTGTGAAAATTTGCCTGTAGTAGAATTCACCCCAATTCCTAGTGAACCTATTGAATGTGATGTGTCAGATTTGAGCACTGATCAAGCATATATGCTACAGATATTTAGAGCTGTAGCATCAGGTGAATGCTCGATCCAACTAGCCAAAATGAAACCAGGGAAAATGCACCATGCTAGATGGTTAACGACGGCAAATCGCATCCTCCGGCTGTACATTGCAGATGAAAGCCCCTCAGATGGATTGTTAGTGCTCGTCAAATACATTATGAATGGTTATGTGCCAGTTTGGTTCAATATCAAAATGTATCCATCAGCAATTTATGGAGCGAAACATGTGTTCTCATTGATTTCAAAGTCCCATTTGTTGACAGACGACAACTTAGATACAGTGAACCGTGTTATACAAAACAATGCCTACTTTGCACACCCTGAAAATGTTCTTCTAGCGATGATACATGATGACTCAGCAAATATTCGAGAACTTGGATTAAGGCGTATCCTGAAAGCTAGAGACACTCAAGCGAACCGAAAAGCTGTAAGGATATTTCGACCGCCAAAACTGCTTCTTCAAGCTAGTGAATATCATCTAATGATTGACTGGCAAGGTGCTGAATTGACAGAGCCACCTGCTACAAAAATGATACCAACAGAAGATATAGCAGCCTACATCAGATCCCAGCAGAAACCATGTGCTCTTACAACATTCCCCTGTCACACGCAAGCAGTCGAAAGACATATCAAGTTAGTGACAGATGCTTCGATTTCCGTTGTGGGCGCAGCAGCCCGTGATGGTTACATCAGGAACAGAATAAAGGGAAGAAAAATACTACCCACATTTGAAACAAAGAAAAAGTATACTCCTAGTTAAATACATATTAACAACGGAAGGGAGGATGGGTGGGTAGGGCGGAACTCGCCGTACAGCCACCTCCTCGTGGTGAGTTCTGGATTATGTTATCTTTTCAATTTTATGAAATGATAACATAAACTGAGAGCTGTACAATGTTTGTTCTCATTATCTTACACAGAAAAGATCACACAATCAAATGTAAGCGATTTCTGCAAGTATTGAGCAAATATGAAAAACATACAATTTATCGCCAATTTCAGTATTTTTACAGTGTTTAAGTTCACTTGGGGAGACAGAAGATGTTCTCACAGAAGAATAAGTATTTAATATTTTTTGTAGTGCATTTTATTCACATTTATTTGCACACTACCCAAAAAACATTGCATTTAATATGTAAACGTGTGGTAACGCTGACGCAGGGGAACTTTTTTCCCATTTTCTCATTTTTCAGTGCGGTGGGGGAGGCAGAAGATATTGTTGTAGAGTTCTAATATTTTGCACACGTTAATTTGATGCTCATTCACACCTTTTCCGCACTATCCCCATAGCAAAATCCAAAAACGTGAATAAACGCTCCACCCTAGTGGTGATGGTGGTGGTATTTTGCCTCGCCGCTACCAATCACCCTTGTGTTGCCTCAGAAAAATATTAATATTTCTTTGCTTTACTCACCTCATACACAAGATCAGCCTATTTTGTTTGTATCAGTGAATCAGGCAGTGATTGTTCAACAATAACACGCTATTCATAACTCAATAGGGAAAACAATTAAATCATATTTAGGAATACTGAACCTACCATCGTATTCATGATACATTGTTGCATATCATGAGCATAACAACATTACATTATCACTACACCAATATAAAAAAAAATTGAATGAAAGTTAAATCGTGTATTAACATTTTGTCTCGCTTTTTTTGCTTCAACTCGCTGTATCACCATCAGTTTTGCTCGCATAAAATTTTCAATCACTATTTCAAAATCCTCACAAAATCCCCCCACTATTCAAATTCTTTTGGTATGTAGCATGTACCAATGAGGAAAAAAGTAGGTGGGCAAATGGCTAAGAAAGTAAATCTACTGCAAACTGGCGCCGTGATGGGTGAGCAATTGCTCCCTACAGGAAAGATGAGTTCTCATGAGAGCTATCAGAGGCTCACCCATCACGGCGCTAATTTGAAGTAGCTTTACTTTCTTAGACATTTTGACCACCTACTTTTTTCTTTATTGGTACATGCTAGTGCCAGGGGCTCCCAAAATTGTCGATATCGACCCCCAGGGGTCGATGGGACTATCCAAGGGGTCGATGAATCGCCAAGGGGTCGAAAGGGGCTCTATAAATGGCTAGGGTCCGATGAATGGCTAGGTGAGGAAAGTTTCAGCACGCAACAACTGCCAACAACCGTTATGCGAGTGGTAGCAAAGCCGCCTCTGTGTCACCCTGACATACAGACGGCTTTGACTTGGTTCGGTGCTAGTCTGTGACGTCACGTCGGATCTGTACCCCACCCCACGCACCCTCCACACAAACACACCTCTCTCTCCCCTCCTCTGTCCGAAGAAAGTACCGTACGTGAAATATTCCTGTCCGCTTCTCGTACTGAGCGAGCGAGCGAGCGAGCGAGCGTATTCCCCCCTCTCGTTGATGAGTGGGCAGCCAGTAGTCCAGTACATTCTCAGCACGCTACTACTACTAATACTACAACCTACTACTAACTATAATCAATCAATCAATCATTTGGGGCATACGCCGGGGGGCGCGTCGTCTCGCCAACCCTACGACGCCACTCCCGGGGGTCACCACGCGCGAGATCCCATGCAGGCTCCTTTCCCATTCCAAGCAGCTCTCGACAAGAAACATCAACTTGCCCCAGCCATGAGCCTTGTGGGCGCCCCCTTGGCCTCCTCCACGCCGGATTGTCTCTTACAGATACAACCCGATGAGAAGGATCGGTTTCAGGGTAGCGTGCCACATGCCCATATAGCCGAAGTTGGCGCTGACG
>JACEEZ010000838.1:0-2500 GCA_016584305.1 Chionoecetes opilio | reverse complement strand
TTCATCTAGTTGTATTTTACAGGGCCAGAGCAATGCTCGTGTGGCCCCGTCTCCATATCAACATTTTTATCATTCATTCTTAGTGCTTTGTGTTGGCCGAAGTCAGCACCCTGGAGAGCAGGTCACAAACCCCGGCTAACACCCGGTACCCATTCACTGCTGGGTGGACAGGGGCTCGGGTTTTAAGGAAACAATCCATCTGTTTCCGCTTCGCCCGGGGATCGAACCCGGGACTTCTCGCTTGTGAACCGAGCATGCTTCCCCTACACCACGGAGTACCCTCCTCCTACACCACGGAGTACCCTTGTGTGTGTGTGTGTGTGTGTGTGTGTGTGTGTGTGTGCGTGTTATGCGTGCATTTACTTTTGCAATGATACAGATAACGTTCAATACGGTCGCCACATCCACAACACGACGCAGAGCTAATATAAAGCTTTTATATAAGGAGGAGGAGAAGGAAGAGGAGGAGGAGGAGGAGGCGGAAGAGGTTGTAGAAGATAAGGCTAATAAGGAAAAATGCAATCAGATAAATATCGATGCAAACACACACACACACACAGACACCCAGACACACACACACACACACACGACACACACACACACACACACACACCACACACACACCACACACCACACACACACACACACACACACACACACACACCACACACACACAACCACACACACACACACACACAACACACACACACCGCCAAGATGGTGAAGTTGATAGCGTGCTGACCTGCCATTATGTGGTAGCCGGTTCGAATCCTCACTGCTGCCGGGGATTTTTCACTTACAAATTCGGGCAGTTACTGTTCCCCTTGAGCAAGGGGATGGGTGTGTGTGATGTGTGAGGTCCCCAGCATTGCTCAAAGATCGGTAATAATGAGCTCGAAGCTCGCACCGGAAGGATGAAACTGGCGTGGACAAGACCATGGGTGAATAAAATACACACACACACACCCACACACACACACACACACACATACACACACGCAGACACACACACACACACACACACGTACACATACATACACACACAGGTGTACACATACACACACACACACGTGTACACATACACAAACACACACACACACACACCCACGCTCAACAACACACACACACACATCACAAGTCGCTACACACACACACAAACACACACACACACACACACACACACACACACACACACACACACACACACACACACACACACACACACACACACACACACACACTCACACACAACTCGGTGGCTGTTAAACAAAAAATCTATTCACAAAATTATGATATCAACGCGACCATAAATTCTGACTCGCTTCTCGTTCCGGAGGAAAAAAATACAGAAAAAACAACAGTTCAAGCCAACACAAACACGAGCACAAACAGATCGCTGCACAAACACAACATTGACCCACCGAGATGTCAAACACTAGTCAATAAATATTTTCCACAAACTCTTTTTTCCATAGATATATATTTTCGTAAACACATTTTTGCCCTGCTCTCAATTCATATATGAGGAAAATAACTCAGAATTTTTTCCTCATACCTCCCATACATCAATATAAGGAACATAAAGGGCGTACAACTGGGTAAAAAAAATAAAAATAAAAACACATCTATGACATCATACCGAAAAAAACTACTCTTCCCAACATATCGTTTTTTTAGACTGAAAAAGTTTTGTTCATTAAATTTTACGTCGTTAATGCAGTTGTATTGATTCTTAGATTTTTTTGTGTTATTACCACACGCGTCCAGATGGCAGACTGGAGGCGAGGACTGTTATAAAAATAGACACAGGCTTAAGGCAAGGACAGTAATAAAAGGGCAGAAAAATCATGCTATATAAACAAGTTGTGAGAGTAAAAAACCTAACGTAAAAAATAGTAAAATGACGTCAGACTAAAATTATTGATCTATTATAAGGAACAAAACTGATTGGTTTGCTAGAACGAATAAGGCGAATAAATTATCTGCTATAACGAATGAGTAAAATAATATGCTATAGCCAAGGCAAAAAAAGATATATGGAATGCTATAACAAATGAGGCAGGAGTAAAATAATATGCTCATAACAAATGAAAAAAATGTATGGTATGCTACAACGAATGAAACAAGGGATAAAGATGACTAAAATACATAAAAAATTACCACAAATACGAAAACATAGATAACCTTTAGTTTATTTTTTTTAACAAGGCGAAAATTCCATTCTATCTAAAGGTCTGATGTTTAGAATTATGCCTAAATTTACCTGATAATATGGTTAACTATGATAAAATACAGCAGTAATTTAGAAGAACTATACTATTTCATTCTCCTGGCATCAAATATAAATCAGTAAGCAACAAGGGGTCAGGATTTTTCAGCTCGTTAAAAAAATTGACTATAGGATGTTAAGACGCCATATAATAGGCTCTGACACGCCCGCACCGCCAATAGAGCCGCCCACGGACTTCCAGGGGCATCGTTTTTAGCTCGTCCCCCCAAA
>JACEEZ010000836.1:0-20498 GCA_016584305.1 Chionoecetes opilio | reverse complement strand
CACTAAAAGATTGTTGTCGGCGCGCCAGGCAGGTGTGTGAACCCAAAAGTTGTTTCGTGGTCTATAGAACCATAGTAGTTTCGTACACTCAGCTCAGAGTTGAACTTGATTACTACAGTTACGAATCGACACCAAGTATTTACGAAAAAACTCAAAATCAGTGTACGAAACAACTAACAAAACTTGGGTACGAAACCACTTGTGCACGAAACTCCCTGTGAGCGTGTCCTTACCCAGGGCTGCGGGGAGGAGTGTGTGTGGTAGCAAGCTCTCTGGTGGTAGTGGCCCCTGGAGGTGACGGAAGGGCGTGGCTGAGCGTGTTATCCCAGGCTGCCCCAAGGATATGATATAACGTCTTTCTAATAGCCTTGTTTTGGCTGCCCCGTCACACAACATGCCGTCCTTCCCTCACAGCACTCACATCCATAGTAAATACACTTAGTAGGAGCAGAAAGCTCTCTGATAGGAGCACGAAACTCTTCATTTTTTCATTATTGGAAGTGATGTCACGCATTGAGTAATAAGATACGTAAGAGGCCTCTTCCATTTGTGCCCAAGTTCCAGGAACCAGTTCTTTCAGTTCAGGGTTGGGTTCAGTTGTTCTTGTTTTAGGGCTGCGAGGATCCCTTGGGGAACACTATGAGCCCTGGTGATGTCCTATGATGTTATCACAGGCGTGGTAGTTGACCTGTCCTCCTCAGGAAGGGACAGGTGAGGCGGATGACGGCGTGTTGCCGTGAGGGGTGGACGCCCGCCGCCGCCAGCAGGGTGGGCAGGTCAAAGGTGGTGACGTTCAGGGCGATGAGTTGAGACTGTAGCACTACACGGTGGGAGTGGAAGCGCGGACACTGCAGCAGAAAGTGTTCAATAGTCTCCGGAACATTCATGCACCAGGGGCAGTGGGGGTCAGGGGACAGACGAAGACGGTGCAGGTGAGCCGTGAGTGTCGTGTGCCCCAGGCGGAGGCGGGTGAGAGTGACTTCAAGAACACGGGACTTTTTCCTTATCCACGGCTGGGGGGAAGAGTCACTGCGGTATTGGCCCATGGAGGTGGTGCGGAGGGCATCGCCGAGCGTGTTGTTCCAGGTGGAGCGGCAGACCGGGGGATGAGGCGTGTGGCCGCGGAGAGCGGTGTTGAGATGAAATCGGCCCCCTTCGTAAATTGTTCCGCGGACGCTTATTTAACCTAAATAACTCTACAAAACCTAACACAAACCTATCATAAGCCTAACCTAACCTAAACCAGACCTAAAACATAACTTAAATATAACTAAACCTAAACCTAAAAACTATGTTTGCCGATCTGAGGGGCGATCTGATAGAATTTTTTTAAAGTGGTTAAAGGGATATTATAAAGGCGATGTAGGAAAAGTTCTTACAGCTAGTAACCAGGGTAGAACACGCAGTAACGTACTCAAGCTGGAAAAGCGTAGATATAGAAAGGAAATAGGGAAAAAATGGTTCATAAGTAGGGTGGTAAATGACTGGAATGGACTCAGTCGTCAGGTGGTCAATGCGGAGTCAATAGGGAGTTTTAAAAGGAGACTAGCAGAGCTGGGCACGTTCCTGGATTTGGGGTAGTCCGTACCTGTACTTCCGTACTTCGGGACGCGGGTGGGCCAAACCTGTATTTCCGTACCTTATTTTACTTTGTCTGTCCGTACCCTTTCCCCTTCCGTACCTCCGTACCTGTTACCCTATAACTAAAAACGCGCCTAAAAAAAAAATATAGTCAGTACCTAAAAATTTTAAAAAAAATAAAAGGGCCTATAATACATCAGAGCTTCATAAAATTATATAGCAATTTTTATTTCCCAATCAAATAATCATAAAATCAATTAAAAAAAAAATTTGTCCCCCAGTTTTCACAGTTAACAAAGGGATTTTGAAAATTGACAAATTAGTTTTAAATCACAAGTTTTTTTCCCTAGAGTGGATAACTCCTACTCCATTTTCCTTTCCCTCCTCCTTGTACTGCGCTACACCTCCTTGAAAGCCTAGGAGGTGCATTTTGCCCCTCACAAACCCCAGCTGCTAAAAAAAAAGGGGTTTTTATTTTGCTGAGGGGGGCCCTCTTCGGCCCCCAAGATGTCCCCCCCGGAGCTTTAAATTAGTTTTTGTCTTTTTTTCCCAAAAGGTGCCAAAGCATGCCTTTAGCGTTGGTCCCCTTCCCTGCCTTTTTCCTCTACCCCCCTGCTCAGTCCCAAATTTTCCTCTAGTCATGGGTGAACGGGGGGGGGAGGAGTCCAGCCCCAACGTCGGGACAAAGAAATATCTGACCCCCCATGGGGGTGTATGGGTTCGGGAAAGCAGAGGTGCGGGCGTGCTGGTTCTGTAGCCACATTTACTAAAACCTACTACCCCCGGGAAAACACCCCTGCCCCTGTCGATCACTTTTTTTCAGTTTTTGTCCATTTTATTTTGTAAACCCTAAACAGAAAGGGAAATTTAAGCATTTAAAAACTTTAAAAACCCCCTTTCCCGGGTGTGTGACGGGAAAAAAATTGATTTTGATTTATTTTTGACCCTTGTTTGTTAAAGGTGGCCTTTTCTTCATGGCCGGGCCCTTTTAAAAACCCGGGCTGCACCTGAAGTCTTTTTCTTGTTTGTTTTTGGGCGGGTAGGGTCTATTGTCTTTTTCTAATATACCACATTTTTTCCCAAAAACCCTTTTCCCCACTGTTAAATATCCGTCCACTTGTCCCCACCAAAAGTCCCAGAAAGTAATAACATCCATTCTTTCCTGCCCTTTCAACCCCCTCGTTATGTCACCTCCCTTTCAGTAAAAAACCCCCCGGGCTTTCATTGCCTTTCCCCCCCCCCGCTATACTTTCACATTCTAGTACCCACATTTTTCCACTGTTTCATCCTCACCCTGTCACACATCTTGGCACACTTTGCTGCCTGACTCGGACCATCTATAGTTCCTTGCTTTGACATCTAAGCACTGTGTTCTGGTTTGGAAGGAAGGCGCCCCCCCGGGGTTTCCCCAATTACACATTTTCTTTACGGGGGGGTGGCCTCTTTCCCCTTATACCATTCTAGTTTTTTCTTTTGACCATTTTCATTTTTCCACTTACTCAGCCCCACTATTTCACTACTCTATCATCTCATTTTTCCCACTTTTTTCCATCCCACTAAAAGGGCCTTCTTCATCCCCATTCAACTTTCTTCCATTTTTTTTAAACTTTTCGGTCTTCCTTTCTTTTCGGGTTGTTTACACCCACCAAAATCGCAACCACTTTTTCAAACCATTTTTTTGGATGGGCTTCCCCCATTTATTTAATACTTTCCCAACTCCCCAAAAAAACTTTCTTTGCCAATCTTGTGTCCTAAATTGGGTTTCCCCAGTCTGATCTTATATTTTGATTTTGGGCTTTTCCGAAGTCTCTCCCCTAAATGTACCCACCCCCTTCACCCCCTTTAAACCCTTCAGTCGCTGAAATTAATTGGGGCATTAGTCCCATTTTTGGGCTACTTTATTTTTTCCCACTTCCAATATTCTATTTCACTTCTTTCCCAAATGCAATACCCCCCCATACCAACAAAAATGCGGGGGAAACAGCCACACTTTTCCAACTTCCCTCAACACATCTTTACTTGTTTTCCCCTCCCCTTGCCACACCCCCAAAAGGCGCCCAACCCATGGTTTTTGGCCCTTTGGCTGATCTTTTAATTTTTGGGCTTTTCCAAATCCATTGGAATTTAAGGCACACCCCTAGGACTTTAATTCCACAGTTTTTTTAAAATTTCATTTTCCCAGCCCCAAGTAGCTTTTGGGGCCCACCCCTGTTTTTATTTACTATCATCTTTTTACTTTTCTCACCCCAAAAATTTTACTCCAAAGTCTCTCCCTTTAAATTTCAGGGGCCCCCACATCTCCCGGCTCTGGGGGTTCCCGGGGCCCGGGACCCCACTCATAAACTACCATAAACTGCATACAAAAACAAGCTTATTTTTGGCATTTCCCTACTCTAAATCCTGCACCCATTCTTCTCACCTTCCGCCAGTTCCTCGGGATACAAAAAAAACAAGGTTGGGGGACAGGGGTGCACCGGGGCCAAAACCACCCTCCCACTCCCACCCTTTCCCTTTTTCTAATTTTATTTACCCATATTTTGCTCAGTGTTTTCATAATGCTTCTCACTATGTTAAATTTATTTTTTGGGCCCAAAAACCCCAAAACCTTTTTCCCAAAAAAATTGATAACTTTCCCTTTTTTACTCTATCAAAAGGCTTTCTAAAATGTCTGGGGAACCCCAAGGGGGACGGGGCTTTCCCCCCCTTTCCTTTTTTTCAATTTTTAATTCACCACAAACAGGTTGCCCTCTCCCCTCCACCACTCAAAAAACCATTTTGCCCCCTCACCAAAAAAAAACCCATAGCTCTCTCCAACCTTTTACACAACCTTCCTTTCAACCCTCCCACAAAAAAAACTTTACCTACGGGTTTTCCCATTAGGGCTATTGGCTTGTTTTTCCAAATTCATTTTTTACCCCTTGAAATCCCCCTTTTTATGCAATTTAGGGTTACTCTCATTCATTCCATTTTTAGGCACCCCTTTTTTTTCCCCACACAGGGTTTAAATAGGCCAGTCATCCTGGTAAAATTCACCACCTCCCCCCCAAATTTTTGAAACACCCTCTAGGGTTTAATTTCACCGGGCCGGGCTGTTTTTTCATTTTTTTGCCCCCTTTGACACATTCTCTACTTCCCCCCCTGCAAATCCTTCTTTCAACGTTTCCCGCATCTTTTTTTTTCCAAACTTTTATACATTTGGTTTACGTCAAAGATTTCACCCACGCCCCTAGTTTTCCCCAAAAGTTTTTTTAAACCTTTTTGATTTTTGTCTCATTGTTACACATTCAGAATTTACTTTCAAGGGTTTCCACATTTTTCATTCCCAGCCATTTTTTTTTTCCCCTCTCATGAATCGTACCACCACGCCCCCTGAAAGGGCCTTTTTCCTCTTTTAGGGATCGGATTTTTAACCCCTTTTGTAAAAACATAATTTTTGCATCTTTAAATTTTGTTTTTTTTAGCCCCCGTTTGTGTTTCAAATTCTGTCCTTTGCATTCTGGTATTCATCCCCCCCCCCCCCTTTTCACTTTCTTGCCCTTTTTTTTGTAACCCTCACATTTCCTTTTTAAAACCTTTTTTCTTTCCCTTCCCTTGGGCCTCTCAAATACCCCTCGGGCCCCCCATGGTTTTATTTATTCTTTTTTTCCCTTTTTGGGTTCTAAAAAACCCCCTTTTTTTTTTAAGTGCAGCCCCCTTCCTTCCCCCTTTTTTCCGTTAGTCTTCTTTT
The DNA here is from genome assembly GCA_016584305.1 of Chionoecetes opilio. Classification (NCBI taxonomy): domain Eukaryota; kingdom Metazoa; phylum Arthropoda; class Malacostraca; order Decapoda; family Majidae; genus Chionoecetes; species Chionoecetes opilio. Next base: position 15,190 of record JACEEZ010000836.1, on the reverse strand, counting down.
TTAGCTCTTTTCACCTACTGTACTCTTTCTCGGGCCCACATTCATTTCAGGACCCCTTTGGAAAACCCTTCCCCAATTTTGCATCTCCAACCCCCATTGTTTTTTCCCCGTCCCTTATTTTTGGGCTCACTTTTTTTCCCACTTAATCCCAGTCCATTTAAAAAAAATATTATGATCAGCACAAATCAATTTTTCCCCCTCTTACCCCCTATCCACATTTCGAGCAAAAACCTCTGGGCCATTTTGCCATTCCCCAAACACAAAATCAATTGCATTCTCTTGGTTTTTTTGCTTTTTCCAGGGGCCCACTCGACCCCTCTGCCCCCAGTTCATTGGGTTTTTTCAAAACTCTAATAAATCAAAAATTCAGAAAAAGCATTTTCCTTTTTGATTTATTGCCCCCCCCCCTGGGCATACCCAAAAGGGGGCTTTCATAAAACCCCATAACCATACCACCTCTCCGGCTTTGGGGTCCAAAAAAATTTTCTTTATAATGTTGTATTTTTCTATTCTTTTCCCTGTCTATAAACCCCAACCGTAATGTAAAACCACAATACTATAAAATTTTTTCCTTGTGTTCGGATAAACGTTCAAAAAAAACGTTTTTTTGATTTTGAGCGGGATCCCGCAGTTTTGGGGGTTACCAGGCACCAAAAGATGAAGGATTCGCCTTTGGGAAATGATAAGCTGAAAAGCTAGTGGCAAATTGCCCCCAAAAAACCGCGGGGGAAAGTTTTTTCTGGGGGACGTTTTTTCGTTTTTATTTTTTTTTTTTTTTTCATAATTAGAAAATATCAGGTACGGAAAAGGTAGGGGACCCAAAATTTTGAAGGCCCGTCCCTTTGTTATTCCGAAATTTTTAAAAAAATTTTCCTTCCCTTTCCGGGATTTCCGGACCTGGGTTTGGAAAGCCCGGGAGGTCCCGGGGGTTTTAGGGGAGGTGGGACAGAGGAGGAGGGGAAGTCCCCAGCTCTGGGGGACAAAGACAATTTAATGGAGGGGGGAAGGGAAAGGCGATTTTAGGCTATGGTTTTTTAAAAAACCCAAAAACTCCCCAAGTTTTATGGGTTTCTCAGGGCCCTTTTTGTAGTTTTTTTATGTTTTCTTCCCTCAGACCCGCCACATAAAATTTTTCTGGGGTTTTAATTAAGTTATTTTTAATTTATTTTTTTTTAGGTCGGGGTTTAGGTTTACGTTAGGTTTAGGAAGGTTTTTTTTTTGTTAGGTTTTGTGGGATTATTTAGGTTAAAAAAAAGGGGCAAATTTTTGGTGGGAGAAAGCCGTAAAAAAGCCGGCTTCTTACGGTTTTGGGGCCCTTTCTCTCTCGTTTTCGTGCCTCGCCAAAACCGGTTTAAACAGTGGGGGTTCGGGGTTCGCCCGCTGGGGCGTTTACAGCGGTTAATTTAAACAAAACAACCCCCACTGACAAAAGGGTGTCCCTTTCCGAATAAAAAAGCCATTAATAATTTAAACGAAAAACAAACGGACGGAAATTGGGGAAATTTGGACACAAAACATACCCTTTTCACATTAATTTTTTTTTTGCCCCAAAAAACAAAGGACTTTTAAAATAGGGAAAGGAAAAAGAGGTGGGCACCTGGGGGACTTTCTTTATGGGGCTGGCTGGGTCGGTTCCCACTTTAGGATTTATTTTTTTTTTTAAACCCTGCTGCACCTCATGGCAAGGGTCATTTTATAATGAGGATTTCTTTAAAAGGCCATTTTCTACCCGCCAGTGCCCGGGATTTTCCGTTTGGGGGTTTGGGGCGGTTTTATTTTTTTGTTGGGAAAGATGGGGGGGGTTTTTTCATTTTGGAAAAATTTTTGGCATTAAATTAATTTTCTCCCCTCTCAGCTTATAAATTTAAACTGGGGGGTTATATGGGAACTCAACAAATACTTTCTCAATTTTATTTTTTGCGTTTTAAAACTGCAAAATATTGCAGCTAAACTAGCTATTGGGGGAGTAGAAAAAAGGGGATCACGTTACTCCTATCTTTAAAAGATTTAAAAAGGTTAAAAATTTAAAAAGACCGAAAAATTTTATGAAAAATTTTTTCGCTGTTTTAAGGCTGTCAATGGGTTGTATCCGGATTTGGGATCAGTTTTTCCCTTGTCAGGGAAAAAAACAGCCAGGGCAACAAGGAATCTTTAAAAAAAACTTTATTTTGCCAAGAAACCAGAACAGATGGTGCCAGGGCCCCTCACTGTACAAAGGCCTTAACTAGGGGAAAAATTTGCCTTATTGCATCATTAATTTTGGAAATCTACCTTTTAAATCTTGACTTATAAAATTTACTTTTTAAATTTACCCCAAATGAACTATAATTTTTTTCCCCATATCAAAAAGCCCCCGTTGGGATATGTTAGTAGTATTTTAAAGATATTTTAAAATGTTTTTAGTTCTTATTTTTAATGTTTAATTTTAAATTTCCCTTTTTAAAGTTTCGTTTGACTTCTTTTTAAAAATTTTTTTTTTTATTTGGGGGGGACTTTCAGAAAGAAGGGGTTTTAAATTTTTTGTTATATTGGATAGAACATCTATGATGTAAGTTTGATAGTAAAAAACCCTTTTTCATGGAAATAAGATATTTTTATTTATTTCCCCCCTCTCACTCTTTTCTCAGAAGGTTTTTTCCTTCATCTTCCCCGGGCGGATAACATTTATGGGAACCGGCACATACATACCGAAACATAAGGGGCTGGTTTTTTTTTGCGAAATTTTTAAACCCCTTTCAGAAAGGAAATAGAGCAGGGGCAGCATTTGAGTGTTTGTCCCTACATGACAAAAAGGCATGTTTAGTTTCATCCTAAATTTTACCGATATTTGCCCCTTTATAGATAAACAGGGGAAATAAAAGGAAAAATAAAAAATATGTTTTTGATGTTTTACCTTTATAGAAGTTTTATAAAGGGCAAGTAAAAAATTTAAAAACAGAAGCAAAAATCCAAACCCATCCCCTAAAATAATTTTTTTATTTAAACCCCAGATTTTAATGCAAAAGGGCCCAGGTTAATACTGATGGGCAGATAATTGCAAAACCCAAAATAGCCAGTAAATACGATTAAAAACATATTCAAAAAAATACAATTTCCATAAAATAGTTTCATAAATTTTTTTATTTCCTATATGCAGAAACACTCTTGACCCATAAAACCCAATCCCCCTTAATGTCACCAAAAAAGAAAAGATTAGGTAATACACTGGGTGCTCCTGTAGTACTTTTTCAAAAATTTAGTGTATACACACAACCCGCCCTTTTTCGGACCCTTTTTAAAACAAAAATCAGGGTTCAAACTTTTTCTGCCATCCCGGTATATGCGTTTCTTTTACCGAATAAGTTTAGTAATGCGTTGTGCGGTTTTTGATTTTTTTTAAATTGGCCCTTTTTATTGGTTTGTATTTGTTTATGGGTTTCATGTATGTAAGTATACGAACTTTGCAGATGTAAAAGGGGCAAAGTTTCCCCGATAACGGAATTAGGCCCGGAAAAAAGGGAACTTTCACCTCATATAACGACCACAATTTGGGTTTATGCAAAAAAATTCGGATCACTCGGATAATTATTAAAACCCCGCATCCTTCCCAAATTTGTTCGTCAAAGCGGGGGAAATACATCATTTTTCACCATTTAAATTTTATGTCCCAAAATAAAAATCAGGTACACCAAAAAAAAAGCCCTTTAAACTTCTTCATAAAAAATACTAATTTAACCAAAAAAATACAGAAATACCCCCATTTTATATTAAAATTTTTTTTTTAAAAAAAAATATATATTATAATATATATAATTATAATATAATATATATTATAATATATATATATTATATATATTTTAAAATATATAATATATATATATATGGTAAAACTTTAAAAACAAGGGGTCCCCCCCCTATCTTTTTCTTTTTATAGCCAAAAAAGCTGGGGGGCAGGGGGGGAAAACCCGGGGGTTTTTTGGGGGGGGGAGCACACAATAAGGGGAAAAATGGCCCCCACAAAAAAAAAACCCCAAAATAGGGGAAAATTTCCCCAGTTTATAGACTTTACGGTGGCCATATTTCCCCCTATGTGTGCTCCCCACCCAAAAAACCCCCGGTTTCCCCCCATGTCCCCCAAACTTGTTTTTTCTATAAGAAGAAGAAGAAAAAGAAGATAGGAGGGGGGGAACCCCCTTTTTTCTAAAGCTGCCCCCAAAATCACAGACCTACCTAGCCCCCCCTCGAGCCCCTCGGGTGTGCACAAACCTAACCTAAACCCAAAACCCGACCCCACCTAACCTAACCCTAGGGGCTTAGTTTTTTTTCAAGAAACCTTTAAATTTAATATCGGCCCTGTGGAAAAGTAAGGGGCCCGGGACTCATTTGAAAACTAAAAAAGATGTGTTAAGGGGCAGTAAGTAAACACATGAGCCAAAATTTTTTGGGGAGCTTCCGTGGAGCCCTTGTTTTTAAGATTTTTCCCCCCAAAAGCAAGTTTGTCATTTTCCCTAATACCCATAGCACCTCTTTCCTTAAAACATTAATATTGTTTTTATGTCCCTCAACAGTAATGTAATGCATTTCTTTAAAATATCTTTTCAATGTTTTGGTGGAAAAGGTGAGTTTTCTTAAAAAAGCTTTACGCTCAAAGGGCCCGTCTCTCAGGGGTTTTTAAAATCCTCTGCTCTGTGAGGCTTAGATCACATTTACCGTAAATTCTCGGGACTTTTTTTGGGGGCATACCGAATTACCCTTTTAATACAAAAATGAAAAAAAAATTCTTTAAAAAAAAATGTAGTTTATCAAATTTTTTTTGTCTGCACTTGGGGGAAAATAGGCACAAAAAAATTAATACTTTAAAATCAATCTTTAAAAATCGTTTTTCATTAAAAAAAAAAACAAATTCAAGCAGAATGAGGCTTGGAAAAATTTACTTGTAGTAAACATTAATGAGTACCTTTTTTTTGGGTGTATATGTCTCTCCGGGCGAACATTTAACCAAGAAGTAATTTAAGGGGCCCTTTTTAACCCCAACGAACATTCCCCTATCGGGAAAACAATACATGGCCCTTGGGTTCTATTTCCCCCGCGCGGGAAATCTAAACCCCCCCACCTCAATCTTTCCCTCTGAAAAAAATCAATCAACCCCTTTCCCCCTGAAAAACCCCATGTCCTTTTGGTTTTTATTATGTAACGAAGGAGGGTGGGGGGAACCCCCCCCTCTCAAAAATTTGCCACTAAAAGGTCGGGGCTATGGAGGGGGACGGAAAGGGTGCCCAAAGGGGACTTTTACGCTTGCACGGCCCCTTTTTAACCCCAAATTTCTAATACCCCAGTACATATATTTACTGCCGTCTGGTTCCCCCGTAAATCACGCGGGCCCCTCCGCTCCGCCCCAACACAAAAACAAATTTACAGTCAAAGCACGAAATAAGGGGACGAAATTTTTCTTTATGGGGAAACGGTATGGGGGGAGCGGAAACCACAAATTCCAGGGAGAGGATAGAGGGTTTTGATGGAAAGCGGGTGATAAAGTTAGGATGACATGTAGCCTGTGGTATTTAGAAATTAGGAGTATCAGTATAGGGGCTGTGAGGTAAGGAGCGGCGCGGGGGCGATTTAAAGGCCCCTGAGCTGTTTCCCTCCCAGTGTCGGTCAAAAGGAAAGGGGGGATAGCAGACCCCGCCGGGGGATGGGTTTTTGTGGAGATGCTGAACGCCACATCTGTTTTTGGGTTTAAATGTTCGTCGGAAAAAGAGAAAAATACACCCCAAAAAAGGTTTCTCAGTGAATGCCCTTTTACAAGTAAAATTTTTTCCTGAAGGGCCCCATTTGTTGAAAATTGTGGTTTTTTTTTTGAAAAGCGATTTTTTTAAAAAATTGGGGTTTTCAAAAAATTTAATTGTTTTGCAAAATTTTTACCAAAGTGCAGACAAAAAAAATGATTAAAAATACATTTTTTTTAAGAAATTTTTCAGTTGTTGTTTTTGAAAAAGAATTCGAAGTCCCAAAGAAAATACAGAGAATTTACGGTAAAATGATAGATCATTCAGCCTAAAAGAGCAGGAGGTGTGAGATGCGCGAGAGAAAATCGGCGGTTTAGCCTGAAAACTCCCCCTTCGGATGGGTGGTGAAGGTTTATGGTAAATTCTTTTCCGGGCGGCGAGAGTTCCCAAAATTTTCACGTTCTCAAAAGTGTGAGAGATCCTAAGAAACCCAAAAATTTGGGGCATAAAAAGGGAAACAGCGGAAAAAGTTTTTCCCGGGGCTGGTTTTTATTGCATAATTAGTAAAATTAGAAAAAAAAAACGTTGGGGGTTATGGTTAAAAAAACTAGAGGGGAAAATTATTTTAAACCCGACGATCGCGTTTTCCTATCAAAACCTGTCATTCCATTTTTGTCTATTAGTGTGGTTCCCAAAATTAAGGCCCCGGGTATAAATGTACAAATCAGGCTAAAATTTTTGCCAATTTAAAGGGGAAATTCACAAAAAAATACTACGTCGCAGCTATGCCTATCGTCAGCCTGATAAGAAAAATGATCATTTTTTCATCAAATTTTTAAATTTTCCTGTCGTGCATTTAAACCCTTTTATATTCTTGTTTGTTTTTCTTAAGGTAAGTGCATGCTTCTGAAAGTACCTCTATGTTTTACTTGTGTCCGGTTTTCTGTAATTACAGTATTTCTCGACGATACTCACGTGGGCCGGAAAACTCGGGCCCCCCCCGCCAATTTTTTGTTACTCTGACGTCACGGGGAACAAGCGGGAAAAAAGCCGTGGTTTAAACGAGCCCGGGTCTCGCTTCTTATGGGCTTTTACCGGGTTGACCCGCTGGGCCAATCCGTAAGAAGGGCCGGGTTTTTAAAAGTGCCCCCCATAACAGAAAAAGTTAAAACGGGAAGAAGCCGGCTTTTTACGGTTTTTCACCCAAAAATTTGTTTAAAACTTCCGCGGGACGATTTACGAAGCGGGCCCAATTTCCCGCCCCCGACAGCGGCCCGAGGTAAGGGTTTGTGTTTACCTCTGTCAAGGCCAGCCTGGCGAAAAAATCCGCTACCTCGTTTTCCTGGGATACCCGGTGGGAGGGAAACCCCCTGAAAGGTTTTATCTCCCACCCTCGTTGGAAGGTTGGAGAGGGCCCTCTGGAGGTGTGGGCGAGGGACGTAGAGGGTCTTTGGGGGCGGGGAGAGGAGGAGGGAGGGAGGAGAGGGAATCTGGGTAAAACCACAGCCTTGCCCCCTTTGGGGGGCCCCGGGGGGGAGGGTATGAGGCCTGGTGGGGGGCCCTAGAAATCAAAATGTTAAAACGTTTTGGGCTCCGGGGGGGAGCCTCCCCGTCCTGCAGATGGAGGGGCAGGATCGTAAAATGGCAGCCGCCGTGGAGGGGGGGGTTTAAGGGGGGTGAGAGCCCCTCTGTGAAAAAAAACTTTATTTTGGTGGTTGTAACCCCCCCCCAGAAATTTCATTAAAGGGGAAGAGATGAAATAACACATAAGATCAATAAATAACGGGGGAAATTTTTTCCACGCCTCATTCCTTTAAAACAGGGTTTGGTTTTAAATTTTTGGGGAGATTAGTAATTAAAACACGTAGCAAAAGAGGTTTAAAAACGGGGATTCTAGGTTAGGATTTAAATTTTGAAACAGTCGACGTTTTATTGAGTTAAGTGCCTGGGGGGAGGTGAATTTTCGCCCTTGGGAAAAGGGATGTTATGAAAAGTTTTTTAAATAGAGATTTTAGGGAAAGACTTACTGGTGACTCCTTTTGTTGACCAGGACTAATAAAGTGTATTGCTTAGGGTCCCAAGGTAGGATGCTTTTGGGGGACCAGGGGCCAAGCGCTCACAAATTAGCAGAGGGGGCAACTACAACATGTCACAGCCACCCGTGTGAGGACAAGGAGATAGAAGGAAATAGAAAATAAGTGAGAGGGAAACGTTGGAAGTGGGATAGACTACGTATACATTATATTAGGATAACGACTTGAGCATTACATGTGCGTATCGTTAAGGGGTAACAGTGCGACTGAAGTTACCAGAGATAGTAAACTATATTAGGATGACGACTTGAGCATTACGCATCGTATCGTTAAAGTGGTAACAGTGCGACTGAAGTTACCAGAGATAGTAAACTAGATTAGGATGACGACTTGAGCATTACATGTGCGTATGTTAATGTGGTGACAGTGCAACCGAAGTTACCAAAGATAGAAACTATATTAGGATAACGACTTGAGCATTTCGCGTGCGTATCGCTAGGAGGGAAGGAAGACTTAATATTAAGATAACTTGTGAATGTATAATAATTACAAGTGAGACAGTAAAGATTTAAAAATTATTATAATTAGAAATATATTAACGCGTGTCATTCATTTTCCCAAAACCAGTACTTACATATTTTCTTAAATCTTTTATTTTTGTTCATTCATATATTTTTTCCCACTTAATGTGGTGGTGGCAGCGGAGTAACCAGGACTGTAGAGTAACCCCTCCAAGGTGGGCACTACTAATGGTGACAACGGTGTAGATGGTCATTTGACCTACAATGGTGTATATACGACCTGTCCATCCGCCTGAACAGAGTCGCCGCCAGAATACTGGTAGAGTGCCGAGGGAGAGGCCTGAAGGTGCAGGGTAAACCTAGAGGAGGTGTCCAGCCAGGGGGGGGGGGACAGTGTGGGCTGGTGGGTTGTGGTGGTGGGGGTGGTGGTAGGCCTAAGATGGTGAGAGCCAGTAGGGCTCTCACCAGCAGTGGTTGTCTGGCACCCGGAGACCAAACAGGTGTGTGATGGTCCACACCAGAGTTGGCGTAGAGAGTAGCAAGGGGGTGAGCGGGGCAAGCACATGAGGCGGTGGTAGTTGCTGGCCCCAGAGCCTCCCTTCTGTGGGCTGACATGGGGAGGATGCCACTCTCAGCATGCAGGGGAGATAACAGGAGAGGATTTCATGGCCCCCATCGAAATCCGAAGGGCAGCATTCTGGAGAGATCCAGCCTGGTGAGGACAGTCCGTCCCGCAGACCATAAATGCTGCTGCCGTCATCATTTTGGGTCTAACGTGGCAAGTAGTACTGGAGGAGGAGATCCCGGTTGGCACCCAACGGACACCGGCAATCCGTTTCATAACGTCTAAGCGCTTGTTGCAGGAGGTGCGGAGATAGGCTATTTTGCCCGGCCCAGGAGAGGCGAGGACCGTCCAGCCGCAGCCCCAGGAAGGTGTGCGTCCTGGCGTAAGGAACTCCCCGGCCGCAGAGATGGAGTGTAGGTGGGGAGGGAAGCCGCTTGAGAGTAAAAGCACATAGCGTGAATTTTAGGGGCACTGACCTTTAGACCCCAGGTGGTCACCAGTCACCGAGGAGGTTCGCCGCTTCTTGCAGGTGGGCCCTGCGCCTGGCCCAATGTTGGGTGCCCGGCTGACAAGATGATGTCGTCAGCGTAGATAGGAGGTGCGAGGGGGGGGAATGCGAAGGTCAGAGAGGAGGACGTTGAATAGGAGAGGACTGAGGATGGAGCCTTGAGGGACGCCTCTGTGAATGGGGCGGATGGTGACAAGGAGGCACCCACCGCAACCTGATAGGAGCGGCCTTCAAGGAAGTCCCGAACCCATGCAAGGGGGGGCCCCGGTAATGCCCATGCCGGCCAACTTGTAGAGGATACCCTCATGTGGTGCTGTGTCGAGGGCTCCTTCCAGGTCAATGAAGATGGTAGTCATGACCCTGGCGCTGACGGTGGGTGTCACAGACATGGTATTCAAGTTGGCCCAGCACGTCCAGGGTGCCTCTATGGGGCGAAAGCCGCACTGCTCCTCCCTCAGCAAGTGCTTCTCCTCCACCACCAGGATAGGCGTGTGGTCTCAAGGCGCTCCATCAGCTTCCCAATGCAGGAGGGAGTGCAATGGGCCTGTAGGAAGACGGGAGCGACGGATCTTTCCCGGTTTGGGGATGGGGATGAGAACAGAGGTTTCCCAAACAGGTGGGGACTGCCCCGTCTCCCAGCTGGTGTGTAGAGGAGCAAGAGGTTTCCCCTGTAGGGGGGGGGGGGTGAGGTGGGTGAGGAAGTCGTATGGAATGTGGTTGGCCCAGCTGTTTGCCGGCATGCAGCGTGGACAGGGCCGCATCCATTTCCCGCCGGGTGAAAAGTTGTGAGAGAACCGGGATACCTGGGGAGTCGATGGAAGTGGAGACACCCACGGTGGAGGTCTCCCGGAGGGGGAAGAGGAGGGGGAAGGCCATTCGCAGGTGGTAGTGGTGGGCCAGGGCCTCCCCCTTCTGGGGGTCATCCAACGGGGACCGAGCACCGTCTGCCCAGGGGGATGGGGTGACGCGCCTTCTGCCCTCCATAGAGTGCAGGAAGTCCCAGGTTCTCTTGGTGGAGGAAGAGAAGGAGAGGGAGGAGCAGTGGGAACCCATGCACTCCTCTGGGCCTTGGGATGGTCTTGGCGCAGGGGCATTAAGACGGCGGTAATCGTTGCCAGCCGCAATGTAGGTGTCCTTCGCCACTGACTCCAGGCTCGACGGCGGGCCAGAAACCGCTTGGGGCACAGACCGTCATTCCACCAAGGCTTCCCAGGGCGACGGGGTGTGCGACGTGTGGCCAGGTGGAAGGCAGCCGAAACCCGCAGCGGTCAGTGACTGTTGTATTGACGTCGCCGCGTCCTCCAAGGGCAGAGTGGGGGAAACCGGTGAAGGGCTGAGGGCTTCCCGGAAACGAGGCCACTCGGAAGGCGAGATCTTCCATCGGGGGAGGCAGCCAGGGGGTGGGGCTCGGGGGGGTCTGTGGGGCAGAGGGCCCGGACAGGGAGGTGGTCGCTCCCATGTAGGACCCAGTGGAGAAGGTGGAGGTGTTGAACACTGGATCACCGATGAAGAGATCCGGACCGTGGAAGCACCAGTGTGGGGGTTGAACCTGGTGGCCAGGCCGGGGGGCTCAACAGGGACAGATGGGGAGAATCAAGGGTAACTTGAAACAAGGCATTCCCCGCGTGTTCCGACGATGGAGGGGCAGGTCCGGGGCCCAGCACTGGTGGTGAGCATTGAAGTCCCCATTTATGATCACCGGGGGAGGAAGATAGGCGATGTAGTGCTCATCTCCCGGGAAGTTGGGGGCACCACCTAGGTTGTCACACACAGCCACGGTGAGGGCCCAAACCCCCTTTTTAGGTAAACCTGGCAGCGACTACCTCCAGGTGGCCGCCCGGCCCCCTGAGGAAGGGGAAGCGGATAGGGTTGCAGGACGTCGCGGAGGGCAAGCAGGACACCCCCACCACGCCCTGTTGGCGGTCCCGCCCCGAGGAGAAATAACCTGGTAGGGTGAGGGCGAGGTGAGGGGGGAGCCAGGTCTCACACAACCCGACCACAAAGGAAGTGTGTTCCCGCAGGTAGGTCTGCAGCTCCGCTGTCTTCTTAAGGAGAGATCTGGCATTCCAGAGGAGAAAGGTGAGGGGCCATATTCTATTGAAATAGAGAAGAAATGAGCATTTGGGGAAGGGTGGGCCATAAGTAGGTGAGGATGTTCGGCATCGGTTGTACCCTTCTGGTAGAGGTGGTAACCCTTCAAAAGGAGGGTGAAAGAGGGAGGGAGAGACCGTATCCGTGGAGGAGGCGGAGGAAGACGGAGCTGCAGCTGGGCAAGCAGGATCTTTGGGGTGGGGTGGGAGTCCTTGGGGCATGGCGGGGAACGTAGGCAAGGGGGGGCACGACGGAAGGTACGTCCTGTTGCCTGTCCACGGTGGGATGGGGAGCCGTGCGGCTGGTGGACCTCAACCTCAATGGTGGATGGGAGAATCCCGGGTCGAGATCTGAGAGCGGGGGGTCGACTGAGGAGCCAGATATCCGGACGAGCCACGGGGTGTTCGCTGGTTACGCAAACGGCGTACCGGAGGAGGAGTGTTGCCGAGCTCAGGCTCGACGATGGGATCCTGCGGCAAGGAGGCATCCTCCTCCTGGGCCTCCTTTCAGTAAGCATACCTATTCCCCGTGGTGATGGCGGAATAGTGCAGACCTGGTGGACTGCCGTAGCAGTGGGGAGATTAGGGAACTGGTGCAGGCTTGGGGGGCGATGGTTGTGGCCTGCGGAAACCGGAAGGTGGGGCATGTCGAGGTCCCTCAGCTGCTTGTTGATGTCGTGCAGGGGCTTCCCCTCCCGCGCCAAGTCAGCATAGAGCTGCTGGGCCCGGTGATTGAATGAGCAGTGCGCCGACCTGGGCCCATGTGGTCCCCCACACTGGGAAACAGCGGAAGGGCCTGGTGCAGTTGATGTTCTTTACGCCGGCATGGGTGAGGCCCGCTGCAACGGGAGAAACCCCACCGGGGACCTACAGGTTTTTGAGGGAGTGGCCCCAAACCGATGGCACCCAGAGCAGCGGAGCAGGGGAGGAGGTAGGGGCGTACCCAGTACACCAAGTGGGGGATGGACACTTTCGTGGGAAGGGTCCCCCTCACCTTGAGACGTAACCACTTCCTAGTGGTGGACCTGGGTAGATGTGGGTCGGGATCCAGGTGATCTCGACCACCTCGCCACCGTCAAAAGACCGGAAGTGCTTCCGGACCTCATCGAGGTCAGTCTTGTCATCCAGGGGCCCCACCCTTGGCGTAAAGGTGGTCAGGGCCGCCGCGGTCGGGCCCTGCACAGGTTACCTCCCAATCCCCTAGGGTAAAGGTGGTTTTCCCCAGATCTGGAACCTTGGGGATGTTGTGTTCCCAGACCACAACAATTAGGGCAACAACCGTTTCCTAGGGCGTGGGTCTCCCCCTCGGGTGTACTTACCGAGGGGGGAGAGGGGAGGGCATTTAGAGACCCTGCTGGGATTGGCGAAGACTCGCGCACCTGAGGCTGCTCGGGAGGGAAACGACGCCTGAACCAACTCGTGTTCAGGGGGCTGGGTGTCTGGGTCGGTGCGAGGGGCCGTACCATGACCTTCCTGCGAAGGAGATTGTGCACGCTCCCTCTCGGCGGTGGAGGGGAAAGGTTGGGGAAGGACTCTTCGTCCACCTCGATTTCCGTGGTTGCCACGGTCCCCGGTGAGGAACCTGCCATGGCAGCGGCAGACGTAAACCGACCTGAGTCTACTCGCTTCCTCCTCTTCTTCCCAGATACACTAGCTACTGTTGACGAGGGCTTTCGTTTACTTCTGGTCCTCAAGCTGGGATTTGTGCACGGGCCCGTCCTTCACACTGAAGCATCACGCACATAAAAATACAACTCTCTTCCTGGACGGCTTAGTCCCTCCGCCATAACAGAAAAAACAAACACGCGGGAATGCGCTATTTCTCGTCACACACCGCGGCGGCCACATTGACAACAATTGTATTAGCACGAGGAACAGCGAGGGAAACAACACAAGGTATTTTAATCACCGCCTATGTGACACGCTGGCTGGCTGGCTGCCTGTCCTGCCTGGGAAACTGGGAACTGGCCCGGCCCGTCGCCATGGGCCCTGACTGCCTGCTGCCGACTGCACCTGTGTGGTCCACGCTAGGTATCTCTGTTTTCCTGTTAACACTGACACCCAGGCCACCAGGGCCGTGCACACTGCACTGGTAAATGTTACTTGTTTTACACGCGCCTCCGCACTATAGTACTGTCACAGTGCCACCTGTGTGGGGCCTCGCTGGTGCCCGCCTGCCCGCGGCGGCTACACACGTCACCTCTATTCTCCTATTTACACTGCACAAACTGGCCACGCAAGGCCATGCACACTGCACTGGTAACTGTTACATGTTTCCCACGCGTCACCGCACTATAGTACACTGTTTTAAGGCTGTTCAGTTCCTGGTTTTGGTTCGCGTGTCACAAAAGGAAAAGCAAAAAACCCCGGTTTTTTTGTTTACAACACTCAGCTGGCGAGGCAAGGGGAAGAGAAGAGAGGGGGGGAAACAATGGTAATCAGCTGTGATGTAAGGGGATCATAAATTTTAAGACCCGGGGGCCGCTTTCCCCCAAATGATGCGTGTGGTTTTGATGAAAGGGATGTGACAGAACGGGTGTTGAAAGGACGGAAAGAATGGAGTTTTATCGGGACTGTGTGGTGAGACAAGGGGAGGGATGATTGGAACTGAAAGAGTTTTTTTGGAAAGAAGTGGTTATGAGAAATAGAAAATCCCTCTAAAACCCAAAAAAAGAAAAAGAACAAACTCACAGGAGGCACCCGGGTTAATGTGATGCCCTTTTTTAAGTCCAGCACCTGCGTGTTGAATGATTTAATTTGAAAAATTCTCCACGACGAAAAAATTCTCCTCGTCAAAACTGAATTGGGTGAATTTATTTTAGAGGGGGATCCCCGCCCCCAGTCCAAGGGGTAGCCCAGGGTTACTCCTGAACACATTATTAATGAAGTTTTTTGGTAGTCGGGGGGGATTTTGTTAGATACGAGTAAGTCTGAAACTCTTTTTTAGACGTGGGGAAAAAATTTTTCCCAAAAAAGGGAAATTTACCGGGTTTTGTAAAAAACAAAAAAGCTATATTTTAAAAATCATCTATTTATTTTCCATGAAAATTATTCCTGCTTTAAAAAACCCTTTAAGACATGTATACTCAATTTGGCGAAGGAAAGCTTAAAGAGATAACCTACCTCATTGAACTATATCTCAGAATAACACTATAACATTGAAAAACCCTAGATGTAGTAAGGAGTATAGGGGGGGGAAAATGTAAGAGTACTGAAATTTTTGGGGTTTACGAAACCATGTGACTTTGGTTTTTCTCCAGACTGAGAACTCGCCGAAACCCTTTAAGGGAGTAGAGGAAGATCATTTTTAAACCTGAAGGGATGACGCTACCATCGTTAATGAAATTAAACAAAGGTAGTTAATATAGATAAAAATACATAAAAGGGGGAAAATGGAGGGAGTTACGATGCTACCTTTAAGGGAGTAGAGGGGAATGACTGATTCCCCCTTGGGAAAAAGAGGGGTTGGGGGATTAGCGGGAAAAAAAAAAGGAAATGTTCGGAACTTATGAGAGGCTTCCCCCAAGGGGAAAAAATCTTCGAATGACTCTATTTGTAAAGAAGTAAGTATACGTATGAAATGAATGCCTATGACCAATTCTTTTAATTGAATAGAAAAATTTAATTTTTTATTCTAAAATCCGGGGGGGGTTTTTCTTTCCCCTCGGCAAGCCTACGAACATTTTTTTAAGAGGAGAGGGATTGGGGGTCGCAAAAAAAATTTTGGTCGACTTTTTAAATTTACGAAGATCAACAACTATACATTTT
>JACEEZ010000835.1:0-12128 GCA_016584305.1 Chionoecetes opilio | reverse complement strand
CTAAATTGACCGGAATTACCCGTTCTCCTGGATCTTCACCGGGGCACTCCTCTGAACTCTGCGTTGTACTGCATCTCATTCCGCTGGACAGCAGACTGCCACCGGGACCTGTGAAGCCATGTCAAGATAGGCCCGTCGATGCGGGTGATAAGGTGGCGCGGGAACCGTTTGTGTGCAACACGCATATACTCCAAAAAGCTTGCGCCCCAGCACTTCCCAAATGGCGTGAGTACCCCCCTTCCACCCCGTGTTGGCCCTATTTGAGCACCTTGCAGAAATTTCCCTAGTGAGTCGTGGATCGTTTCACCACAGACATAGAGAGCCTGAGCCACCTTGAACCAGGCTTCTCAGGTGGCACCGGGCCTCTGTACAAAGTCCAAGGTCCCTTTCCCCGAGGCTCCTCTGTCACTTTTTTTTTTTTTTTTTTTTTTCATAAGGGGATCTGGCCAAAGGCACAACAAAAAGGGTAACAAAAAGCCCGCTTAGTTGCCAGCCCCTTAAAAACATAAAAAAATAAAATAAAACAAGGGAGGCCCAATTATTTCGGGAGGTGTCTTGTTACTCTTCTTTTAAAAAAGATTTAATTCACAAAAGGGGAAAAATAGAAACGGAAGAGAGTCCAATTTTACCAGTGAAAGGGATAAAGATAAAGTACGGGTTAACTCTTGCATTAGGAAATGGACAGAATGGGGTTTGAAAATGATAGAAATCTTGTGCGCGAGGCCGCGGGAGGGGGGGGGATCATTAGAAAAATTCAGAAGAGCAGTGAGCATAAAATAACGGTAGAAGAGAGAAAGGGAAAAGAAAAACCATTGCGGGGTGTTTAAAAGATTGAAGCAGTCATCAGAGGAGAGGATTTGGGAAGACGAAAAGTTTTTGACTCACCCTGTTTAGGAGAGCTGTATGAGTTTCCCCCCAAAACATATGAAATACTCCTACATGGGGGAAACCCCCCCTTAGAGGCAAGAAATTTGGGGGAGGGAGAAAAAAAAAAAAGCGGGGACGCCAAAACACACCTAACTCTTAAAACTGTTTTGCAAGAGTGGATTTGGATTCTGTTAAAAATTTTCAGTAAAAAAAATGTCCTAGAATGTTCATTGTGAAAAAGGGACTTTTGAGTGTCATTAAAGGGGGGATAGTTTTTTTTGGTAGGTTTTGTCGAGTAGATGGGTGAGAAATTGGGTTTTTGGGCATTTGAACAAAAAAAGGGGTTTGCTTTCCCCAATCAAAAATAATAGCAGATCAGAAGTTAGGGGGCCTGGGGGCATCTCTCCGTGAATCCTTTTTTTCCTTTTGAGTTGGACGTCAAATAAACAGTTAAAAAAATGCAGGGTAGAATATGCTAGGATGGATAGGTTTTGAGTTAAACTTAGAAGATCATTAATAAATTTATAAAAAGAGAGGGTGATAGGAAAAACCCCGGGGGAAACCCACTATTGATAGATTTAGGAGAAAAACATGCCCGTCTACAGTAGCTGAAATAAAACTTTTGAAAGGAAAACTTAAAATGAAGTTACAGAGAGGAAAAAACCGAAGGGGGGGTTTGGAAAAAGTTTTTCCCAAACTTATCAAAAGTTTTTGTATGTCCCGGGAACAGCAAAATTTTTCCCCCGAACCCCAAAAGGAGGATGACCAAGATTCAAGGAAAGCTAAACGCCATAGATCGCCCCTTACAAAACCGATGAGATCAGATAGAAATTGTGAGCAGATGGGATCTTAAGAATCTTTTTTTAAATATAATTAAAAAACTTGAAAGGAGGAACTAAAAGCTTAGGACGGTATTTTAAAAGGTTATAAGGGTCCCCTTCTTGGGAACAGGTTAATGTGAGCAACTTCCCCAAGAAGGAAAGGGGAAGTAGATAAAAATGAGGAAAATTTTGACCAGGCAAGGTGCAAGCACAAAAGCCAGTTTTTGAGAAAAATGGAGGGACTCCGTCGGACCGTAACCTTTCCCGAGGATCTAGGCCAAAAGGGCAAGAAAACATCATTCCGAAGATCTTAATGACAGCATAATATAGTCAGAGGGTGGGAGAAGGAGGAGAAAAAACCCCTTTCCCTCAACCAAGTGGAATTTTTAGAAAAGTTTGAGGAAAGTTCGCTTTAGAAGATGAGACAGTGGGGACCCCGGGGTAAGCATGGAGGAAAGTGTAAAAGAAAAATTGTTAGAGATGTATTAGCTAAATGCCAGAGTCACGAGAGGAATTTGATTCATAAAGTTTTTTGAATTTCATTAATAAAAGATTTTTTTGGGAAAAGTTGAAGAAAAGTTGGTGATTAGGGGAACATATAAAGGGCATGAGTTTCGGAGAGGATTTTTACGGTACCGTTTGGGCCACCTCTCTACCCGGACAGCTAAAAAAAACAGAGAAAACCAAAGTTAGGGTTTTAGGATTGAAAAAGTGTGGGAAATGTACCCTCCTTTTGCCAGAGACTATGACCCAGTTATGCGCTTGACAAAAGATGGGTCTTGACATGGAAGCAGTAATCATTCCATGGAAAACAGAGTATACTGCCTTTTGGCTCCACTTAGCTGAGTTGAATGCCGAAGCACCCCCGCTTAGGGGGTCCCCGAGACGGGACCGGAGCGAAGGAATTTTTTCAGAAATAAAATTTGTGATCGGAGGAACCCAAAGAGGAAAAAAGTTTTTACAGGTTAGGGAAAAGGGGTTTGTATTAGGAAAAGATCAATAAAGTTTGGGGGTGTCTCCAAGGGGGTCAGGATACGGTAGGGGCTGCACCACTGCTCTAGGGGCTGGGGGTAGAAAAATTGTAGGCTTGTTCACCAGGTTGGTCAGTGAAGAAGATGATAGCCAAATGGTGGTGAAAAATTGAAGTCCCCCAAAAATGGGAAAATTTTAAAACTAAAGGAAAAAGAGATGAATGTGCTCACTTTTTAGTTAAAAAGTCGGAAGAATTTTTTCATTGTCAGAGGAGTTTGGGGAAATATACAGCACAGAAAAATTTTAGAGAGTGACCTTAGTCGAAGCCCGATGGTGAAAATTCAAAGATTCAAGGCGTGGGCAGAGAGCAATGAGTCTTCGACATATCGCAACATCCAGCTTTGGATTTTAAATTTGAATAGAGACGTAAGGGAGACAGAAAAAGGTCTGCTGTCGTGTCCAGACAACTGAATTTCGGTGAGGAAAGAAAAGAGGGTTTAGAGGGGAGAGAGTGTTCGACAAGAAAGTTTGATCTAAAGGCCCCGAAATTCGAAGTTTAAGGGGAAAAAAGGGTGAAGAAGTATCAAGACACCCCGGGGCGACACTGAAAACTGTCCCACCCTGGGATTTTCGGGGGCCCCCCCATTAGGGACTCCGAGGCAGGGCGATTAAAAGGGGATAATAAATTTTTGGGGAAGATATGTAGGAATGTAAATGGGATGTAGTGTAATGACTACACATTTCTACCAATGAGCACTGACAATGCTCCCCCTGATCAAACTGCAACCTCCGCCAAAAAAAGGCTATTACCTGCCCCTGTTGGCGTTTTTGCGAAGCTTTTTCGCAGATCAACCTCTCTCGTATCATTTCGCCCCAGTCTCATTGATTTTTAACGTGGATCAAAAAATTAGATAGGTGCAAATGAAGCCGTTACTTTAGGGGCTAAGCTTGTTTTGGATATAAAAATAAAATCCCATTTTTGCATAGCAAAAGGCTAAACCAAAAGGTTTAAGAGGACAAACTACCCTTAAAAATTCAAAGCTAATAAGAAAAAACCCCGCCAAATTCGAAAAAAATCTATATTTCACTTTTTCATTGGACCACGGGGTACCCTTTTTTTGTACATGGAATGGACCATTAATCCCGTAACCACTTTATGGGGTCCTCATGGCTACGCCCGGTCACCCCCAAAGCGATAAAGGGGGAAGAACAAAAATACATGGCGGGAGAAAAGCAAAAAATTCGAACAAAAATTTAAAATACGGGGAAAAATCGCGTGTTACACGAGAAAGTTAAAATAGTAAAACATATACAAAAAAGAAATTAAAAAAAAAAATCCTTCTCGGGAAAAATGCCAGAAACAGCCCCCAACCTCCCGAGACAGCATTCTCAACAATGCGAGTTGGAATTTTCTCGTCCACCCGGCTGTTCAGTTTCTTAGAGAGACCCCCCCTCTTCTGGTTTTGTCCTTGAGGTGCACATATGGAAGGGAAGGACTGATGACGTGTGTAAAACCTCTACCTCCCCACAACGAAGCCTATACCCTACTGACGATGTCTTATGAATAAAGCAAAACTCCGGAATGAGACACTGGAAACCGGTTGGGGGGGGGGAAATGTCGGGGTCCCTTGGGAGGACAGGGGGGTGGGTGGTTGCAGGCCTTAAATACCTGACGTCAAATGTATCACAGACGGTGCCTGCTGCTGCTTAATCTTAACAGCGGACGGCGATGGTATAGCTACATCAAAAGGTAAAGTCCTGTGCGAAGGTTTGTTAACTTGGGGCTTGCCCCACGGACCCCTCAGCCATCATGGGGGAAAATGATTCGGGCGATCTCTCCAGTGAGGTTCCCCCAAGGGTTTAAGGGTCAGCAAAATCCCCGGGTTGGACGTGTCTTTAATACCCTTTCTGCAAGCGTGGGCTCAAAAGGATGGTGTCTGACTCATGTTTGGGTCTGGTGTCGGCGTGGGGAGAGAAACAAAATTTGCTATGCCTTTTGAAACCAGTCTTGTGGCTTTTATGCAATGCAAAGAGAGTTGTTAGAGGTCGGGTTTTGCACATTTTTTGGAAATCGGTTGATATAGGGTGCCGTTAAGTGGAAAAAAGGGAAAAGTATCCCCATTTTTTAAAAAGGGGTTAAGGACTAAAAGTTAAAATATCGACCCGTTTGTCTATCTCAAAATAGGAAAATTTGGGAAATTTTTATTGAAAAAAAAATTAGGGCTTTACAAACACATTTTTTGTCAAAGATTCAACATGGATTCCCAAGGGGGGGTCATGTCTCACCAATCTATTGGTTTTTATAGGAAGTTTTGAACAGCAGATATTATAAGGATTATTTAAATGTACCTGGACTTTAGTAAGGCTTAAATAAGGGTACCACTAGAGACTCTTAAATAACTGGTCAAGGCTCATGGAAAATAGATGGGAAGTTCTTCGTTGGATCGGGCTTGGCTAAAAATTCACAACATGGATTACAACATTTTTTGTAGCAAAAAAAGAGTTAAAAAATTAAAAAGTACAAAATATAAGGGGGTTCTAAAAGGGGTCGTTTTGGGTCCTTTACTTTTTTCGATTTAAAAAAACGCTTGGATGTGGGATTAGCAGTGATATCAAAAGTTTGCTGATGATACAAAAGGTAGGTAGGATTATTAGATCACAGTTTTTGTAAAAAAATTCCCGGGGGAGACTTATTTTTTAATTAAATGGGGGGTTGGTAGGTGGGCAGTTATAATTTAGTATTGATAAGTGCGCGTTGTGAATGTTGGTGAAAAATCCGGTAATAGATACACCATATGCAATGTATCCTGAAATACAGAAGGTGGAAAAATCTGGGGTGTGGGGAAGCTCCCACCTCCCCCTAGAAAAAAATGTAATGAGTATAGAAGAAAGCTAATAGGGTGTTTTGGATTCATTACCAGAAGTGTTAAAAGTGAAACGCTGAGGTTATTCTAAAGGCTTTTTTGGCCCAGTCAGACCTCACCTAGACTAACGGGTCGTTTTGCTCCTATTACAGGATGGATAACTTTTTTAGAGTCAGACGAAAAGGGAATGCCAAAAAATGATCATAATGCTAACTTTATTTTACGGTAGGAATTGAAGCTTTTTAAAACCTACTCGAGAGACGTGTTGTAAGGGCATCTGATAGAATTTTTTGAAGGGATAAAGGGAAAAAAAAAGGAGATGTGGAAAAGTTTTTACGGCTAATAACCAGGGTAGAACAAAAGAAACGGATTCAACGGAAAAGCGAGTTAAAAAAATATATGGGAAAAAAAACTTTCACAAATAGGGGGTAAATGTTGGATGGACCATAACATATTTTAGTGCGGGGCCCCTTAGGAGTTTTAAAAAAGGGGTAGAACATTATGATGGGAAAAAAGGGGTTAGTGGTAGTTTTAAAAAAAGGGAACACCTCGTGTAGGTCCGCGGGCTTTTGTAGCTCCTTTTTTTCTTATGTTCTAATGTTCTTGTTTGTCTCCCCCCCTACACACTGTCACCCACGGCCCATGTACACACAACACAAAGTGGATTTCGAAATCAGAGCCTGCTTTTTGGGTTTCTTTGGTCGTAGGGGGTCTTGCGGGGGCCCCCTGGGGAAAACCTTTTGAGGGTCCTTCTTGAGTTTCAACAATCTTAAACTTTTCCTTGAGGTCCTCAGCTGGGGAGACTCCTCTGGGACTCCCAAAGGGGAGGGGGGAAACTTTTTGGGGGTTTTTACATCCGTGCCAAAAAACCAAGGGGAGTCATTTTTGTATAATGCAGGGGGAAAACACAACTACATACACAGCCAAAACTAATGACCCCCGGAGGCACTTTAATTTTGATGAAAACAGCAAAGGGGCACGTGGCAAGACAGCGGTCCGTGCGGCAGAGCGCCCGCAGAGAGCAAAAAAGGTGTTTTTTTAGAGTCAACATAAGGGAAAAGCAAGAGGGCCCTGCGGGCTACATAATCACTGGTGACAGGAAGTGGCAAGGGTACAACCGATTAAAAAGGGCTTTCCCGGGGTTTTGGGGGGGTTAACACAGCACAGCCAACTTGGGGTACAAAAGGTGGATGTTAAGCCCCGGAGGCGAAAAAGCGGGTCTACTTTTTTTTCGAAAAACAAAAACACACCGCTCCCCCCCAGATATAACGCTGAAAAAAAATTGGTCAACAAAATTTTTAATGTACATTTTACCAAGAAAAAAGGGCAGCGAACTATATAAAGTGACGTTTTTTTTAGCGAGCACGGAGTGGATGGTATTCTCTAAGGGGCACCCCCACGTGACAAAAACCCTGAACTGATTTGATTTCCACCCCGAAAAGACGAGATGAGCCTCGGAAAATATGGAGGGAAATTAACCTGCCATCAATGATTAATGAATAATGTGACCTTACATTTTTTACTGGCATCTGTAGGGGGGGGTTGGTGGAACACGTACTCAGCTGATCGGTGGGGCCTCGCAGCCTTCCTCCTTCCTCCCGCCCGCGCGTTCCCATTTAAAAACCTTTTTACGTATTTTTATTACAGCCCTTGCTGTTTTTTTTCTGCATTATAAAAACTGTCCTTTAAAACCCAAATTTGTGTTGTTATAAGATATGTAATCCCCTTTTCAGAAAACTTATGATTAAAATCATTAAAAATGTCCGAGCGGAAAAACGCCTGCCATGGTAAAAATTATGACCGCGCAAAATTTTCAAACTTCATCTTACTCAAAAGGGAAACTTAAAAAAGCAAGTTATAAAATATTTTGTCTTAAATTTACATTCTTTCACTGTATCAATTTTGCAGAAACTCGTTTACACCGTATGTAGTGACATAAATTTCCACATCATATTTTATAATTTATAAAATTTTATAATATAAAATTTTATATTATATAGAAAATTTTATAAAATATATATATAGATATATATATATTAAAAATTATTATATATATTAATAGGGGTTCGCTGTGGGCCTTTCAATGCAGACTGACTTTAGTGGGTGCAGGCCTTTCACTTTAACACAGAAAAAAACGCGTAAAAGGTTGATCATCAAACCACGAAAACGCCCCAACCAATAAACTGCGATATTACCATTACTCCCCAAATCATGCACATAAGGAGATAGAAAGGAAAAAAAAAAAACGGATCGCTAAGGCATTAGATGAATGCTAAAAAAATCGAGAGAGGGGGAAAAGGTGAGATGCTATTATTTTGTTTTTTAAGGTTTAGTTTTAGACGAGTAAGGGATTGTAATGAATTACATTTACGTCTCCTGAAACATTTGGGTTCATCAATTTTTCCCTTTTAAAAACTTTTTAAATTCCAATGTTTTCATGGAAAAAAGAAAGAGGAGGGTAAGAGTATTGGTGGAGTGAGGAATGAGAAGAAATAGAAAAGGTGATTTAAGGGGAAGGGAAGTACCAGGAAATTCGGGAAAACCCGGGCCGACATAAAAAAAGATAAAAACCCGTCTATACTTTTTACCTCAGCCAGCCCTTTTTTCTCTCTTTTTTTTCTATTTAATTTTTGTTGCCATTGTCAAAAGGGGTCTTCGAAAATCCTTTTCCTTATATTTTATTCTCATCCCACTCCTACCTTCTTCCCCTTGATCTTTTTCGTCTCGCTTTGGCCTCCCCTCCTTCTATTTACGGCCCATTTTTTAAAACTTAGGTGCCTAAGATAACCACGGCCTTAGGGAGACATTTTTAGTTTTTTTAAAGGGGGGGTTTTGGGGCTCAGATTGGTCGAAGACTAAAGAAATCGTATTGGGAATTTTTAACCCCACACCCTTCCCCCCTCCCGTCTTGATTTAATAAACCCCCCCCCAAAAAGTTTAAAAAATAAATTTCTGTCTAGGCCCTGGTTAGTCTTAGGTTAGCCTAATCCATGTTTGAAAAATCGGCCGAATGTCTCTCTCCAGCATTATATTTTCTTTATTCTTTCCTTTTTTTTTATTCCTTATCATTTTACTCAAACTTCTCCTTCCCCCTGTTTACATTAATTGTTCTCCTCATCTACCTCTACCCCTTCCCCCCGTATCTTTTCCTCTCCTTTTCATCATCACTACCATTCCCTACCTTCTATGACTTTCAAAATTCGAATCATGACCCTAAATAAACAAAAACCCGACCCCCCCATATGACCCCCAAAAACACAATTAGGAAAAGGGGGGAGGGGAGGAGGGAAATATAACAAAAAAGGGGAAAAAAAGAATTACCCCAGCTGATGAAATGCTAAAGGGGTACTTTGAAAAAAATAAAGTAAAAAGGAAAGTAGGAGGAGACAAAAAGGGGAATGAGGGGACTAACTGGAGGTGAGAAAGAGATTAGAGGGGGTAGAGAGGACGTGGATAATTAAAAAATCATTAGAAAAGAAGGTAAAATATATGCGACAAAAAAAAAGGGGGAAATATTTTTAAATGACAGGGTTTCATACAAAGTCTGAAAATGGGTGCGGAGACGGGAGATTCATTTGTGAAGGGGAAATGTAACATGAAAAAAAAGATATAATTTTTCATAGATACATTTTTATTATATTTCTTATGGTAAAGTCTTTTGGGAGGGAAAAAAAAGAGAAATAACGCCTCAGGAGAAAATTGAGGAATGGGAAAAAACCACTGAAAAAAAAAAAGGTGATCGTTGAAACAAAAAAACGAAAAAGAAGGAAGGGAGTTAAAGGGTAAAGGGGGGAGGGGAGAAGGGGAACATGACGAATAAGAAGTATTTTAAGGCGTTAAGGGATGACCATAATGGGGGAAAATATACGAACGTTCAACGATGGAGTAAATAGGAAAAGCTGAAAACGGCGATTTTGCAAAAAAAAAGTGACGTGGGCAATAAATAGAAGGTGAAAAAGAAAAAAAAAAAAAAAAGAAAAGGGGGGGGGGGCCCCAAAAAAAAGAAAAAGAAAAAAAAAAAAAAAAAAAAAAAAAAAATTTTTAAAAAAAAAAAAAAAACAAAAATTTTAAAAACGGGGGGGTTAAAAATTTAAAAGGGGAAAAAAAATTTTTTTAAAAAGGAAATTTTAAAAAAAATTTTAAAAGGGGTTTAATTTTCAAAAAAAAAGAAAAAAAAAAAAAAAAAACCCTTTTTTTTTTTTTTTTTTTTTTTTTTTTTTTTTTTTTTTTTTTTTTTTTTTGGGGGGGGGGGAAAATGGGGGGGGGGGGTTTTTTTTTTGTGTGGGGGGGGGGGGGGGGGGTTTTTTTTTTTTTTTTTTTTTGTGTGTTTGGGGGGGGGGGTTTGGGGGGGGGGTGGGTGTGGGGGTGGGGTTGGGTGTGGGGTTGTGGGGCGGGGTTTTGGGGAAAGGGGGGGGGGTTTTGGGGGGGGGAACCCCCGGGCTGGGGGGGGGCAAAAAACCCAGCCTTCGGGATTGGGGCCTCCCGAGGGGGCAGGACAAAAAATTTAAAGGGGGGCGCGCTCCGAAATTCCTTCCTCCTTCCCCGCCCCAAAAATCAGCGGGGAAAAGGCCTGAGGGGGCTGGAATAATAAAGGGAGCCAATCAAAAAATTCCCCTTTCCAACCACATGGTTGGGAACAGTGGTATCATGAATTTAATAATTAATTTAAAAAATAAAATTAATTAAATTAATAATAAAAAATTTAAAATTTATATTAAAAATATAAATATTATATATTTATTTTTTTTTCAAAAAAAATTTAAAACTATTCCGGGGAGAGAGAGAGAGGAGAGAGAGGAAGAGAGAGGAGGGGAGGAGAGGAGAGAGGAAAAATGAGAGAGAGGAAAAAACGGAAAGGGAAGAGAAAAGGGAAGAGAAGAGAGAGAGAGAGGGGAGGAGAAGGAGGAGAGAGGGGAGAGAGAGAGAGAGAGAGAAAAGGGAGAGAGAGAGAGAGAGAGAGAGAGGAAAAGAGAGAGAAAACCGGGGACGCCCCCCTCGACCTGCGATGCTCCTAACCCGAAAGGGGCAGACCCCCTTTGATGCACGCCCGGGATGACGGCCAGGAACGTCGCGGGCCCTTGACATAGCGGTCCCTTTTGACGGGGGGCCCGGAGCCTTTCTCGAAAAACCCGAAAAAAGGCACCCGGTGACCCTCCCCTGGGGCTCCCGCGGAAAAAACCCTCCGGTCGTCGTCAACGGCAGCCTCTGAGTCCCTATCATGGAAGCTCAGTCCCACGGGTCTGTGCTGGGGGCCCGTCCTGTGGAACATTACATGGACGATTTCTCCGGCGCTGCCAGCAGTCTGGGGTTACGCTGATGCTGTACCCTCCTGCTCCTACCCGCGCATACTGTGGGCGTGCGCTGCTGAGTCAATCAGCAGCTGAGTGTTTACAGGTTGGGTACACGTTGGCAGTGACCTTTGCTCCGGGGAAAACACGGCAATGGTGGTTTCCGATCCCCCGCCCGGGGCCAGCAGTGGAAGGGAGGGGCGGTTTTGGGGGCGTTCCCTCCCACTCCGGAAAGGGCAGGTTCTGGGGGTAGAGGTGGACCGAAACTAAGGTTGAGGCCCCATCAAACAGCCCAAAAAGGCCTCTCCGGGGCTCCCGCCCGCGAAGGGAGCCACTTCCCGACAGGGAGGGAACTCTTGCTCTACAAAGGGCCCCAAACGGGCCCTTTCTTTGGGCTAATTTAAAAGCCCGTCAAATCTCGGCCGGTGGGATTCTCCACCGTCGTAAATCCACTGGGGACATTAAAGAAATCCCCACTGGGTATTTACAGGCGTACCAAAACAACGACCCAAAACGGCATCAGATTTACTGTTTTTTACATATCTAATCATTTACTATGAAGTTTATCATTTCTGACTTAAATAAAAGCTTAGTTTGTGGGGTTTGCCACTTTCTGAGGGTTGGTGCAGAAAAAAGGGCCGGGTTATCCTGAATTGAACGGCCGCCGCCACCATAACCAAAGGGGGGACCCCCCCGCCCCCGGTTCCCACAAAAAACCCCCAAATGGCCGTTTTGGCCGTTAACTTTTTAAAAATTGGTTTGGTTATTAAACCCCTGGAATTTGGGAAAATAGAAGAGTTTCCCAGCGAAGGGGATCCTTTTGCTGGTTTTTAATTTCCCCCTTGCGGTTTCCCCCTTTTTCTTGAGCCGTACAAAGTGAAATTTTAAAATTTTTAGCGCCCTTTCGGATTTTTCCCCCCACTTTGATGCGCATCATCGACCAAGTATTGGAACCCCCCGAAGCCTGTCACCCCCCTTACGGGAAAAACCCGGGAATCGGGGGGGGAACCAAGCACAATGTTAGTTCATTTTCCAAATTAAAATAGTTAGGTGGTTTCCAGTATGTGTTTTCTTTCCCGGGGCCCAAAAACACCAGGATTTGGCTTCAAATGAACATTTTAACCCTTGCCTTAAAAAATTAAAAAAAAAAAATGGGGGATGTGGAGATGACCCCCCGGGGTTTGGGGGGGAAATTTTACCGTCCTAAAAAAACTTTAGTGGGCTTTTTAATAATTTTTTTTTTGGCTTTTTTAAAAAGTGAATCAAAACCCCCCAAATAAACCCAAAAAATTTTTTTTCCCCCAAAAAAAAAAAAA
>JACEEZ010000834.1:0-17500 GCA_016584305.1 Chionoecetes opilio | reverse complement strand
ACACGAAGAATGCCCGTTCCTCCCTTGGTGGGCTATTTTTTTATTTTTTTTTTATCGCACACTTCTCGGCCATCACAGAGGCATAGACAGTATATTGATGCATATATGAGGTCTGTGTGTTCAGCCATCTCGGAGGAGTTCAACCGGACAGACTACGCACACACACACACATAGCTCTTCAATCGGGTCTCCCCTATGCGGTTCTGATCATAACTCAGGAATGGCCCTCCGGGCCATTCCTGGATAAATACCGCATTAAAGTAGTCATTGAGTACGAACGCCATACTCTTATTATCATTTACCAAGATGCTATTCTTATCTTTTAGTGGCCCAATACATGTTTTGACGTTTTTCTTATTTCGAACGTATTGAAAGAACATTTTCGGGTTTGATTTGGATTCCTTTGCAATTTTTTCGTCATACGCGCGCTTTTTAGATTTAATTAATCCTTTGCAACGACGCTTTACGTATTGTATTCTCTAGAATCGCAGTCCGCATTTGGTCGCTTGCAAACTTTATACGCTCGGCGCTTACTGCCAATGATTGTTCAATCTCATTTGTCATCCAACAGGGTCTGTTTATGTTATTCAAACGTTTTCCTACCATGGGAACATGTTTTTCAACCACCGATTGGAGTTTAATGGGAATAAATTACACAAGTTTCGGCGTTATTACCATTTAGTAGGTCAATCCAATCACTTCGCTTAGTCCCCTGCTGATCTTTGTGAAAATCGGCGTTATTATATTTGGGAACTAAAACCCGTTTTTTCGGTGATTCTTACATTGCAATTTATCCCCGCATTGTTTAACCTGTGATACTTTTTGCCAAATGTTCACCATATCGCAGAATCAATCAGACCCAATGTGGGGTATTTGAAAAATAAATTAGGATATATTATCCCTTGTGGGCCACGGCCCACCTGATTTAAAAATTATACTTCTTTTACCATATAAAAAAAATTGCATACCTTCTCTTAGCAGAATGTTTTATTTCATTTTTAATACGGGGGGGGGTTTAAAAAATCTCCAAATTTTAATTGTATTTTTTATTTTGGGTTGACAACTAAACTTTATTTTCTTTATGGAGGCAATGTATTTCCCGCTTTTGATTTTGGAGGAGATTTATTGTCCCAATAGTTGAAAATTTACCGTTTAGCTTAATCTTTGCGTGGGAGAGTCATAATGATCTTTATTCCCCTTTTTGTTTTCGTTTGCTTGAAAATTAAATTTTAATGTAAAAAATGACACCTTTCCCTGCTTTTATGCTTTCCAAAAATTTAGGAATGTCTTGTAGCCTGGAATGGCTTTTTCAGATAATAACGGGTTTATCTTGGGTTAAACCCAAACCTCCTAGTGATACTAACGATATCTGGGGTTTCAGCAAAAAAACGTATGTTAATAATGTTACGTTTTAAATATAATGTTTTGGGCCTTTGTTTAGGGAAATTTTTAATTTTCCTTAAATAGCTTTGGTAAAATTGCGTGGGGGTTTTTAACCGGCAGGGGGAAAGGGTTTTCCCACTGTAACAGGCCTTGATTAAGTTATTTTTGTTTAGTATTTGGGGGAAAGGGAAACGTGACCCAGCTTTTGGTTGTGGGGAAAGGGAAAGGGGTTAAGGTGATGCTGTACTGCCGTCCCCTCGTCGTTTTTTGTTTCGGGTTAAGAAGAAACTTTTTTTATTTAGCAGACGTCCAATCGTGCAGGCCAACGGGGCTGAGGGGGTTTTTCCGTCACCCCCAAAAACAGAGTGGAATCCTCAAACAGGATGGGGTCCTCGTAAAAAATTACCCCCAAAAATTTGGGGCGAAGTCTACATTTTCCGTCCACAAAAAAGTTTTTAAAAAAGGGCCGGGGGTTTTTTTTTTTAAATAAAACGCTTTATCTTTAAAAAACGTTTCCCCCCCTCCAAAGTCTGGGGAGAATTCCTGAAATAATTATATGGTTAGTTTTAGTCTTAAATTTTCCCAAGATAAAATTTCCCTGTATTGTCCAGTTTTTCTTTAAAATCCGTTTACTGTAACGTTTTGGGTTTCCTGCATGAATGCCCATAGAGAGTGTTATCTTTAGGTTCTTGGGACTCATCGCCCCGAAAGTGATGTCTTTCGAGTCTTTTTTGGGGAAAAAACAGAAACGCCCCGAGGAGGAGAAGGAGGAGGGGAGGAGGAGGAGGAGGGGGGGAGGAGGAGGAGGAGGGGGGAAGATCTTTAAAGGGTAAACATTTTTATCCTCTCTGTCTCTCTCTCCCCCTTTTCTCTTCTCCTCTCTTTTCCTCTTCCCCTCCCCTTTCTCTCTCTTTTTCCTCCTTTTTCCCCCCCCTTCCCCCCCTCCCCTTTTCCCCTCTCCCCCCCTCCCCCTTTACTCTCTCTCTTTTCTCCCCCTTCCTTCCCCCTCCCCCTCCCCTCTTTCTCTCTCTTCTCCCCTTCCTCTCTTTTTCTCTCTCTCTCTCTCTCTCTCTCTCTCTCTCTCTCTCTCTCTCTCTCTCTTCCCCTCTCTCTTTTCTCCTTCTCTCCTCTCTCTCCTCTCTCTCTCTCTCTCTCTCTCCCCTCTTTTCTTTCTCTTTTTTACAGTTTGGGGTTAACGAGGGGAAAAATTTGGAATTTTTTTAAATTTAGGTTTTTCGGAAATAAACTTTTTCTTCCTTTTTTTCAGGACATAAAATTTTCGTATTTTTTAAAAAGGTTTCTTAGGATCGGGGGTTGTAAAGAGAGAAGAGGGGGGGAGAGAGAGAGAAGGGAGAGAGAGAGAGAAAAGGAGAGAGAGAGAGGGAGAGAGAGAAAGAGAGGGAGAGGGGAGAGAGGGGAGAGAGAAGAGAGAGGAGAGGAGAGGGGAGAGAGGAAAAGAGAGGGGGAGAGAAGGAGAGAGACGAGAGGGGAGGAGAGAAAGAGAGAGAGAGAGAGAGAGAGAGAGAAAAGAAAAGGGGAGGGGGAGGGGGAGAGAGGAGAGAGAGAAAAGAGAGAGAGAGAGAGAGAGAGAGAGAGAGGAGAGAGAGAGAGAAAAGAGGGGAGAGAGGGAAGGAGAGAGCGGGGAGGGGAGAGAGAGGGGAAAGCGGGGGGAGCGAGAAAAAAAAAAGAGAAGAGAAAAAACCCCATAACACCCCCAAAGATGATGATGAGGGATACGGGTTCCCGTTTTCCATTATTAATATTTACTACTAGTAATTTTTAAATTTTTCATTACCCTTATAAAAATATCGTTTTATCATTATTATTTATCTTTAAAAAAATTTCCGAAAAATATATGAAAAAAGCAGCGTTTTTGAAGGTTTGGGAAACAATTTTTTCTCTGTAAAGATTTGGGAAGAGGAAGAGGATGAGGAAGGAACGGGGAAGAGGAGGAAGGGGCAAGAAGTGGGAAATAAAAAAGGGGGGAAATTTCCCCTGTGAAAGGGATCAAAGGACAGGGGGAGGAGATTTGGAGGAGGAGGGGAGGAGGAGGAAAAAAATGTAAAGATTTTAAGTTTTTTGCAGGTTAAATGAAGGAAAGAAAGGGGAAAGATGGGGGCTAAAAAAAGAGGGAAAGGGGAGATAGAGAGATAAACAAAAAAAGGATAAAATTAAAGGGATCCAATGCAGACAAGGGTAGGGGTCTGTTTAGGGACGAGTGATGGGGAAAAGCCCTCGGGAACCCCGAAACTCAAAATAAAATTTGGTGGGGCCCCCCTACCCCCAAGCTTTTTCTTAGGGGGGGTTTTGGCCGGGGCGGGCAGAGGCGGCCCCTGCCCGTCAAAATACTCCGGGAAAACCCGGGCGGAGGGTTTTGTGGGGGCTCGTGGAACGTCTCCACAGGGAGCCTCTCAAAAGATCATCGATTTACCTTCCAAATCGGGCGAGCTCAGTAGGCTGAGGGTGGATATAGTGGGACTTCGGGAGGACGAGGGGGCCCGGGCCCATTGGCGAGACTAGCAGGGGGGGTTACCCCCCAAATTACGGGGGCGGCATGAAACAATGGTCCCCGGAACGGGGAGTAGTATAGGCATCCCCCCAGCCAAACTGCAGCCGTCAGTTTTTGGGGTTTACTCCGGTTGATGACGTTTTAATGCGGGTGAGGTTTAAAACCCACCCTTGGGTTTCATGTCTTTTTGTTGAAGGGACGCTCCTCCCGAGATGGGGTAAAACTGAAGAGAAGGAGTTTTCTACGCCAAACTCGAATCTGTTTTAGACCAGTGTCCTCATCGGGCCCACACCATTGTTTTGGGGGGAATTAAGTCTATACGGGGAAACGTGAGGGATGGTACGGGTTATGTTTGGGCCCCCCCTTTGGCCCCGGTACCAGAAACCCCCAAACGGGTTTCTTCCCTTCTGAACTTTGCAAGGTCCAAAAGGGTTTGAGAATTGCGGGTTCTTGGTATAAGAGACCAGAGCTGCTCGTGGACTGGTATAGTAAGCCGGAGAGGAAAGCTAAGGAGATCAAACCAATCCTCTTTATTATCGTTGGGGGGAATCCTCCAGAACGCGGGGTTTTCCCGGGAAAGTGCTAGTTTTTTTGGGAAACAGATAACAAAACTTGTTGCTCCCTACACAAAAGTTTCATGTCAAGCCCAAAAGAACCTCAAGAGGAAAACCATACTGTGTTTCACTTGAAAAACTAAAGGGAAATTGGGACATAGGCTATAAAATTTTGGGGTTTGGCCCGCCCCAAAAAAATGGGTTTTGATGTGCTGGGTTTCCCTTTGGGGGGACACTGTAAAAAACTGGGGGATACCTTAAACCCGAAAAAATTTACAGGCTGCCAAGGAGTTTTTGGGGGAGCGCCCGAGGTCAAGGCGGGGTTTTTTGTCTCGAGGGGAAAACGCGGGAGAAAACGAGGAGAGTCTTTGATGCTGGGCGGGGTTGGGAACCGGGCCCAGCACAGAGCTCTGTCACCCCGGGGACTAAAACCCCTCCTGAGGAGAGATAAGGAGGGGTATGTCAGGATTCTCGCTGGGGAAAGTCGGGGGGTCATTTGAACGCTGAGGGAAACCCCAACCCGCCTCCCGGGGCCCTGAAGAAGCTCCGTTCCAATTTCCCCTTCTCGGGCGGGTGCTATTCGAAAAAGCAGATGGGCGCCTGTGTCGGGCCCATGGAGGGGCGGGATTTTTTCGGGGGGCTGAGAAATTTGGGGCGGGTTTTCACGGGGGGACCCCCCAAAACTGGCAGTTTTCAAAACCACTGGGTTACGGGCAGGGGTTTGGCCGACCTCCCATTGACAAAACCCGCATCCTCTCTTAAAGAGGTCAGAGAGGCTTGTAGAAAATTTTGAGGGGTTTGGCAAGGGGGGCTGGTGTTTTAATATCAGTGCGAAGTCCTCAAAGCGGGGGGTTGGGCCATGATCGCGGGTTGCTTTACTGTCCTGACTCCCGTGGGGGCAATCGGGTCCCCAAATCCTCCGCCCTGGAAAAGGAGGGGGTTCACCCCCTTTTGGGAAAAGGGGAAAAGGGGGCCCCGTCAGGACGAAACCCAATTACCGCGGTATTACACCCCTCAGCTCCCAGGCAAGGGCTTCCCCCACCCTTTTGCTGACACGGATTCCCCCAGTCATCTGGTAAAAGGTACGGGGCCCTCAGCAGTCGGGGGTTCACATCGGGTAAGTCAACAACGGCCCTATCCTAGCGCTTCGGTCCTGGTGGAAGCCGACGTGATTTTCAAACAGGGGATGCTTCCCACCCTTTTTGATCTAAAGAAGGCTTTTGACTCAGTGCATCGTGGTCACTGGGGGATCTTCTGCGATTTCGAGGGTTTCCCGGAAAGGGACTAGGTTTGAAAAATTGGTCTGTATTCTGGACTGAAAATGCGGGAAGTGGGGGGCAGGTGTTTTCCAGCTTTTTTCCTGTAAATACAGGAGGGGACATGGGTGCGTTTTTGGCCCCATCATTTTTTTCAACGGGGGGGGGGAACCTGGGTATTGGAAAAGGGCTTTTAGATCAAAGTGTTTGTGGAGCATCCGTCGGCAACACCAAGATCACTGATCTTGTTTTTGCCGATGATGCAGTAATTTTCCCTGGGCGGGGAGGCCCTGGTGATGGCTCTGAGGCGCTGCACGAGGAGGAAACCCTTTGGGACTTGGGGGTTTCCCCTGGCTCAAGCCCAAAGGGTTTTCCGGGGGTTTTGGGGGAATTTTACTGATGAAGCATTAAAAGTCTGTTCATGCTTTGGGGGCGAGGCATGAGATTTTGGAAAGTTTACATAAATTGGTAGCCCCGTCCAAAATGACGGCGAGACCGTCAAGAAGCTTAGGGGCGGTTTGGCATAGCCCCGGTGTTAGGGGACTCGCCAGAGGGAGTATTGGGGTTTGGTCGGTACCTGTGCGGGGAGGAAAAGACCCGGGGATCTTCAAGTCGTTTGTGATCCCTGTCTTACTCTATGGTTGTGGGGACATGGACACTAAATGTGACTTAAAGGGGAGAATAAAGCCTTTGGTAATAAGTTTCTTGGCCAAAAACCGGGGGTTCGCTGGGATGATTCGGTAAAACCCCAGCGATTGCACCGGAAAATGAATCGGGGCCCTTTTACCTGCTAGTACGTCAGCGCCAACTCCGGCTATATGGGCATGGGGCACACTCCCCTGAAACCGATCCTATACTTTGGGGTTTGAATTTGTAAGAGACAACCGGGGGGAAAGAGGCCAAGGGGGCGCCCCCCAAGGGGTCTGGCTGGGGCAAGTTGATGTTTCTTTCGAGAGGTTGGAGGGGAAAAGGGAACCTGCAGGGGGAACTCGCGCATGGTGGACCCCCGGGGTGGCGTCGTAGGGGGGGCGAGGCGACGCCCCCCCGGGGTTTATCCCCCCAAGTTTTGTTTGAATCCCAAACCCAATAAGCACTACCGAAAGCGAGGTTATTACAAATCCCAACTGGGAACAAACTCGGCTCCCCTTAACACAAAAAACTTCGATTAACGGGGGAAGAAAAATCCCTGACCTACACAGGGGGCGGGAAACCACAGAGTACACCTCGGGCCCTGTGGGCCAAACGCAGTCAAAAAGTGTAAAAAATATTTTAAGCTACTCAAAAAAAACCATCAGAAAGGGGGTTAAAAATACTCACCCAAAAACATGGGAGATCGTGGAAAAAAACATCCACACTTTTTCAGCCCCTGAGGACAATAAAAAGGACGAGGTATTAGTGACAGGGGAATCGGAGTGATTATGAAAAAATTCCCGCACAAAATTTATTCCCTTGTAAGCCATCTTTGTGATTATAATTTGTATGTTTTCAATAAAATAAAACTACTCCCTTTAAAAGCAATCTTTTAGATTTTATACCTTGCAAAAAAAAAATAAATAAAAAAAAAAAATAAAGGGAGAGGATCAGGGGGTCAGGGGGTTAGGACATTTGGGTTTGGGTGGGGAGGGGCGGCGAGGGGGGGGGAGGGGTAGGGGGGGCCCCCCCCCGGGCACGCCCGCCCCCCCTCACACCCCCCGCTCACGGGTTCGGGGGGGTTTAAAAGCAAAAACCCACGAGTACTGGGATGGGGCATGGAGTTATCACTAGGCACACCCTTTTAAACCCACTTCCTCAAAAGCCACGCAAAATAACATTTTAAACAAGCACAATACTTACGCTTATAACGCCGGGAATATGAAACCCCGGGAGGTTTGTAGAAACAAGAGGCAGAAAGCCCCCTTCAGGGGCCCCGGAAAGGCAACCACCCCCCTTTGCCAGCCAGCCACCGCCGTGAAGGGCCCCGCGGCACGCATGGAAACTGCCTCCCTAAAGGGGCATTTGCCTCCTCCTCCACCCTCCGGGCCCCCGGGCTGTCCCATGCGTGGCGAGGCAACACTCATGCATTTGGGCCCTTTCTGGTCAGAAAAAGGGAGGGGATTTTGTAGCACCCCCAAAAAAACCCCCTAACCCCCTTAAAGCAGCGCATGCCCCGCCCATTCCTTTTCATTCCTTTCTCTTAACTTTTATCTGGTCACCCGCATAGTTATCTGCTATACCCATCCAACAGACTTAACCCGGAAGGAAAAAGGGGTTTAGGGTCTGCCATGAAGGGGCTATTAGCCCAGTAGGGATGGGGTTTTTAGCAAAATAGGCAGGGCCCTTTTAGGGTGTAGGGAAAAGGCTCCCCCCCCAGCTGGGCATCCCCGGCTAAACCCTAAGGTCCCCTCCCCACCCCCTCCCTGGAGGGGGGGGGGGTTAGGCCCCGGGGTAGGCGTTGGGGAAAAGGGGGTCTATGAGCACTTTTCCACCCCTTTAAATTGAAAAAGTTTGAATCGAAAAGCTGTCTGGGCTTAAACCCTTTTGCTCTGTTTTTTCCTGGGGCGCTGATTGGCCGGGCTTGACCTTTCCCCCCCGGGGCCCTTCTCGCACGGGAGCCTTCGCTTTTCCTCCTTTGCAAGGCAGAGTAAATTTCAGGGTAAGGGAAAAAAAATGATGTTTTATTTAAGGGGCTCCGGGCCCCGCTCTAAGGGAAGGGTTGATTTTGAAGGCACCCTATCCCCCCGGGCCCCCCGGGGCCCCGTCGCATTCCCAAATTTCCCCAAATTGCTGCCCCCCCCCCTCCTTCTCCCCCTAAATTCTTGCCCCAAGAAAGGAAGAGTGCCCCCCCGCCCCTCCTCCTCCTCAAGCTCCCTCAGTTTCCCCTTTCCCCCACCACGAGTACCCCCGTCATGCCTCCCTCTCCTCGCCCACCCCGCCCCCTGCCCCTCTTTCCTCCATCCCGTAACCCCCTCTGCCAAAAGCGGCCCAAAAATGAGCGCCAACCCAACCCCCCTTTAAGCCCCCATCGAATTTCCCCTACTTCTAATGCCCGCCATACTTTCCCCTTCCCGGCCAATCCCCTCGGCCCCGACGCCCCTTTTCCCTGGGTTCTCATTTCCCGCTCTTTCCTTCTCTCGCCCCCAAGCCGCAAGGGGAAATCACCACCCGTTTTTAACCCCCCTGCCGCTGCCCACTAACCCTGGGCCCTCTGCTCCTCGTCCTTTACCTCGATGCTTTGTTTTAAATCTTTGTCCCCCTCTGCTGCCTCCCCCCCCGTGACTGTGCAAACCTCAATCACCGCCCGCCAATGAAGAGGACGGATTTAATTTTGGGCCGCAAAAAGAATTGCTTTGTCGCCGGTTTTTCCCCCCCAGGGAAAAAAGAGACCAACCCCGATTTTACGCAACCTCAACCCCCTCGCACGTTCCCCGGCCCGCTGTCAGGGGTGTCGCGTTCCCCCCTCCAGGCAGCTTTCCCGCCTTTTAGAGTTTTCCCGCCAGTAGGGCTTCGACAAAAGACCCAAGCGGTCGCTGCCCCCGAGGATCTTTACCCCGAATTGAACATGAGGGAAAATTTTAGGGAAAGACAACAGCTCGGTCCTACTTCCCCAAAAGGGCGAAAAAACTTTCCCACCTTGGGGCGGGCATTTCTTGGGAAATTTTCCCCAGCCACCATCCCAAAATAAAAACTGGGTCCAAAAACCAAGACCGAAAAGGGGCCCTAAATTTTGGGCTATCACCCCAGGAGCCCCCTCGCCTCCTACAGGCCTTCCCCCCGGTGGAGGGAAAGGGTTTGTTTTTCAGCACACGCTTTTAAGGGCCCCCCACCCCTCAAAGGGTTTGGGCACCTTTAGGGGTTTCCCCCCCTCCTCACATCGACTCGGGGAATTTGGGGGGTTTTTTATCTCCGCCCCCACACAAACCCCAGCCCCTGCGCTGTTTTCGGTGCCCCAAAGCTTCGGGCCCCCATCAGGCCAGCTGCACGCGTTTCCCACGACCCTGCGGTATTTGCAAAGGGGGCCCCCATTTCCCACGCAGTGTGTCCGGAGAATTACAAAAGGGCCAAAAAAAGAGGTAAACACAGATTTCCCCCAAAATGTTTGGGCCCCCCTCACCCGCCCTGGAAAACCCAGCTGGCCGTCGCCTCGCTGTGTCAAACCCCGGGGAGGGAAAAGCAGGCGATTTGGGGACAGGCCAGCAAATGTTACCCCAAAAAACCCCGCTCCCCCGGGCACCTTCGTTTTGGGGGAAAGGGAACGCCTCCCAGAAAATACCGCCCGTCCCTCAGCAACCCCCAGCCAATGGGGCTTCCCGCCCTTGCTGCAGCCAACCCCCTCCGCCTCAGCCTCAGCATCCCCTTCCCCCCCCCCACCCAGTTTCACTCGTTTGCTCCCCCCCCTCCACCTCAACCGCAAAACCCCTTTAAAATTCCCCGGAACAATTTTGGCACGGGGACATCATGCACACGTTCGCCCCGGAAAATGACACTGTCAATTGCCAAAAATCATTTGTCAAAATTCCCCGGGGTCACCCTCGATACTCAGGCCCCGAAGTCCACAATCAGCAAGATCACAAAAAGATCTTTCCCGAAAATGTCACCGCAAGCCCACCACCTCCCTTTCCCAACCCATTTCTTCCAACCCCCCAAACCCGCTATGCCCGCCCAGTCCTCCAAACGGGCCCTAGATACACCAGAACTACCTCCCATCCCAAACAGTTGCTGTCTACGGACTTGCCACTGGAAAGTAAAGGCCCCAGACCCCGATTTGGCCCCCTTCATCGAAAGGGAGCCCAAAGGGGGCTCAATAGATGTCTTCCTACTCCCGGGGACACTGCTGCCAAAACCCCGTCCCCAAAATCAAACCCCCCGGCTACTCTGCTTTTCATATCCCTTTTATCCCGGGACCCCCGAGGACAAAAAATCTTTACCCCAAAAACTTTCCTTCGTTTCCTAAACCCCTTGACAAAACCCCCCCACTGCGGTGAGGGGGGGGAAGCCTTGAAACTACCCTCCATCTCCCCCACTTTCCCCCTTCACATATACAAATTTTACCCCAAACCCCCACGGGTACTTTTTTGGGCCTTTTTTGACCTTTTTTTCTCTTGCTGTCAAAGAGCCGGGGGTTCAGCGGGGACCCAATGAACCAAACCCACGTTGTTCTCGTTAAACCCGCCCAAAAGAGGCCGGGCCCTCACCTACATGGGATGCTGCATGATTTGACCCGGTACACTTCTCAACGAGGCTCATCCCGACACCATTCCGAAAAGGGAGATTTGGGCCCCGCCATTGTATCCGCCCCGCCAAACCCCCCGGTCTTCATGGGGGATTTATCCCCTCCTCACCCGTGATCACTTCGGTGTGCGGTTGGGCATCCCCTGTAACTCTTGCTCCAAACCCCCCGCAACACCCCCTTTCATATGCGAGATTCCAAATGGGGAAATTTTTTCTGAGCTCATCTGGGGAATCTATTTACCAAAGGGGGAAAAAAAAACTCCACACCCTACCTCTTGCGTCCCAAAAGAAGGCTCTTGCTATCACCTTCAAGCAGCCCAACTTTCCATTTCCCGCAGCAAAACCCCCTGCCCCCCTCTATAAGGACCCCGGGGTCTACGCCCGGCTTTAAGGGAAAACAACCACCGTGTTAAAAGGGCCCCTCGCAAAACAGTTCCGTCGCCACCCTTCCCCTTCCACCCGCAGCACCTCCAAAGCGTTTTTTCGCCAAAGAAAAGGCAGTCCCAAAACCCGCCCCCCCCCAGCCAGCTTCCTCCCCTGGTGCCCGGGTATGTCTTCCCACCACCCCTCGGGTGTAGTGGAGGGCGCGTTCGGGCCCCCATACTCCCTTTGGGTTTTCCCCGCTGCCCCCTCATCCGTCCCAAATGGGGGGAAGCCGAAAAAAACGGGCCCAAATTTTTGCGGGACGAAACCCCCCCAAACCACTCTTCCTTCTGGGACCCCAAGCAACAAGTTTTTGCTGATTCCTGCCCGCCCCTATTCACGCTGGCCCCGCGCAGAAAAAGTGGGTCTGATGCACCATTCACCACCCGAGAGTTGACTGCGGCCTTGCATAACCCGGCCCGACCCCCGCTCCCGGAAACCGACCAAAATCACCCACCCCTATGCCCCATCACCTGGCCTCAAGGGGAAGGCTTGCCCTCCTTTCACTCTTCCCAACCCCCCTTTGCTACTGGAACGTTGCCCGCTTCCTGGAAAAAAGCCCCATCCCGCCAAACCCCCAAAACCCCAAAAACCCTGGGATAAGAGACAGATTTTTCCCCACTCAGCTGCCCCCCCTAAGAATTTTGGAGCGGCCCGGTTTTTGGTGCGTTTTGGAAGGGCAAGATTGGCGAGCTCCCCCCCCTCCCTTTTTGCTTCCCCGGCGAACAGGGTACTACTACCTGGCTTTATTTTCCCTTTTTTGGGGCCCTGCGTTTTCCCCGGGCAGGCCTTTTTATATTTTTTGACCTCGAGAAGGCCTTTGAAATAGCAAACCTTTTGTATCCCGGAAAAATCTCGCCATCAAGGGAGTCGCGGTGCCTTCTTCAAAAAGGCTCTCGACTTTCCCACAGATCGCTCAGCCCCGGGTTTCGCTTTCAAGGAAGGGTTCAACACCTTTGCCCCAAAAGCCTAGGCATCCCAAGGCCCGCTTTTGGCCCTTTGCCCTTTTTTATTAAAAACCCCCATGGAAGGGGAAGGTTCACCCCCAAATATGGGAGAGGAGTTCAGCTTTTCTGCTATGCTGACGACTTTGGGCCCCCCCTTTTTTTGGACGGTGCCAACCCCAACAGATATCAGCAGCCTTAGACTGCTCCAAAAAACGCTGCCCCCTCTGGGGCCTTTTAAACTCAAAAAACCCGGGCCAAAACTCACTATATGACCTTTGGGCCCCAAACCCCACCTCCTCGGGCCCCTCCAGCTTTGGCCCACTTTTCCTACAGTACGGGCCCCAAAACATCAATACCTTGGCATTTTGGCCCCGACTCGAAACTTTTTCAAACATAGTCCCCTATGTTTGAGAAAGTGTCAAAGCACGCCCCCAAGGCTCTTTTTTTCCTCCCGCGGCGGCAAAGGGCCCCTGCAACATCACCCGCCTCTTTTACATAAACCGCCATTCGGGTTTGTATGATTACTGTGTTTCCCCGCCTTTTTGGCCTCGCGGGTGCTCTCTTTCGTCCCCAGAGGTGGCTCAGAAAGATGCAATGGGGGCCATCCTGAAAAGTCCCCGTTGGACAAGCATCGGGACCATGCTTTGAAAAATGGGACTCCCCCCCCATCAGACACCCCCATCTACGGGTAGAGCAGCATAGCTATGGCCAGGTACCTCAAGACCCGCCCCAATCCCCTCATGCGGCCCAAACTTCCCAGGCTTCCCGGTCCCCCGAATACCCCCCCCGATGGGACTGGGGCCACGCCCCGGCTGATGCGGACGAGCGCCCTTTGGGGGTTTTTTTTACTTGGTCCGTTGTGATCCGGATTGGGCGTCCCAGGGCCATTTTTCCCCCGCCTCCTTGGGCCCCCAAGACCTTCCCGGCATTTTCCCGGGCCGCACTCCCCCAAAAACAACAACTACCTGCCCTTCTCCGCCAGGAGGGGCTAGCCACCCAATTTGCCCCCCTTTCACCCCGCCACCCGTTTTCTATTTTATTTTATTTGGTTTTTGTGGTGGAAAATGGAAGGTTTTGGTTCCGACTTTGGTAGTGGTGGGTTCCCCGCGATCTCTTCGTTTTCCCCGACAAAATTTTCTTCATTCCAAGCGGAAAATTTTGGCCCCTGCTATCTGCCCTTCCCCCCAGCTTGGGGAGCACCCCTCCTGAAATTCACCTTTTTAAAGACTCACTCTTGCTTTTCACCCCTTTAAAGCTACCACCTTCAAAGACAAAAGTCCAATCCTGTTTTTCCAAACCCCCCAAACCCTATCCCGAATTGTATCGCCTAAACCAGATGTTTTCCTTTATTGGGTGCCAAACCATGTCGGTGTAAACTGGGAACGAACGAGCAAAGGGCGAGGCAGCACGCAGAGCCAGCACAGCGCCCCGGGAAATTAGCTTTCCCCCCCCCCCCCAGTTAAGCCCAGATAAAAACTTCTGTCCAAACCCAGTGCTTCAGGCCTCCCAACTTCGCTCAAAGGGCGCTTTGGGGAAAGGCTCGCGTTCTGTCACATGGTACAAACACAGCACCAGAAAAAACGCCCCACCCCACCCTTTCCCCGGGTTTCCCCCCAAACCCCCTTTAGTTTCGACGCTGGTCCGACTAAGGGTCGGCTTCCATTTTCCACCCAAATACTTGGGACGACCCCTTTCCCCCTGTTTCAAAAATTTCGCAGAGCCCCCCAAAATTCCCTTTAGCACTACCCCGCCCCCAATGCCCAGCATCCCACCAATTGCCATCTTTATCCCCTGCCTCCCCCGAAACCAGAATATGTAGGGCGGCACGTATCGTTGCCTCCTCACCTTTTTCCTACGCTCGCTTTTCCCTTGTTTCCTCCTACCCTCCCCCCCCTTAACATTTATTTTAAATACTGAACCTCTGACGGACTTTTTATTCAGCCCCCGTTCTCTCTCAGAGGGGAAAACAAAAAAGGAAAAAAAAAAAAAAAAAAAAAAAAACACACACCCCGAAGGAGGATTAAATGTTTAAAGAAATAAACCACTAATGAATGAACGGCTTTGATAAGGATATAGGCGGGGGTTGCAAGGGGTCAGGGATAAAGGGGTTTCAGGGAATACCACTGGAGGGCCCCGGGCCCCTTGGGAGTTTTCCCTTATGTTTTTTAAAAAAAACAAAAAATAAATAAAATTTTGTTTTAAAAAAAAAGTACCTATCTGCCATCTCTCTCTCACTCCTCAATACCCAAATCAAAACAGGGGCCCCCAAAGGAACCCCCAGGTCACACAGGTACACCACACAACATGCTCACACAGGGCACACCCCAAAACATAAAAAACACCCCACACACGGAAAATAGAGCTATATATCCATGCAATTTACAAAAAACACAAATAGCCAAGGAAAATGGGGGGGTAAACCCGGGAGTAGTTGATACTGAGGCACTTTTGTTCGGGGGGGTTTTCAAAAGGGGCCATGAACGAAAACATAAAGCTGTCCCCCTCCTCAAATCGTTTCCCACCCCCACTCTCTTTCACGCAAGAGAGGGCTGTATTCTGTTCGCGTTTGTCTATTCCCGGTACAGTCTAGCCTCCCCTCGTGATTCTGGGGCCATTTAAATGGGGCTACAAAACAGTATAAACATCTAAGGGGAAAAGTAGATGATTTGGGTATTAAAAAGAGGAACATTACCTTTCGCGCCTGACTCAATCCTCCCCACACCACCAGGGGCGCCTGCCGGCCCCTGCTTGGCCGTTACCGCCCCCCCCTCCCCACCCACCCCCCGACCCCAAAACCCCCACCCCCCACACGCACACCCACCCCCACACCTTGTTACTTCCACTTCAACAAAACCACTGACTCCATGACAAAGGTATCAAGTATTAGCCTTTTATTTTAAACGTCATAAAATTTGTTATCAAGAGAGGAAATAAGAAAATATTATTAGGAAAACATCACATTACAAGAATCACGGGAGGAGTGAGGGGCCTGAGGTCACGTTGTAGAGAGATGACACGCCCCTCTCCCTGGCCAGGGGAGATTTAGGAGAAGAACAATTCCGTCTACAGTAGCTGCAATAGAACGGTTTGAAAGGAAACTTAAGATGAAGGTACAGAGAGAAGGATAGAAACCGAATGAGGGTAGTTTGAAAATTAAAGATTTGTGTCAGACTCTATCAAAAGTTTTTGATATGTCAAGGGCAGCAGCAAAAGTTTCACCGAAACCCCTAAAGGAGGATGACCAAGATTCAATTAGGAAAGCTAGAAGATCGCCAGTAGATCGCCCTGTACGGAAACCGTACTGACGATCAGATAGAGATTGTGAGCAGATAGATGCTTAAGAATCTTCTTATTAAGTATAGATTCAAAACTTTAGAAAGGCAGGAGTCAACGCATATATAGAAAGAAATATAATATATAGAAAGGCAGGTAGATAGTTATATAAATAGATTGATATATAGATAGATATATAGATAGATATATAGATAGATAGATTAATATAAAGGTAGGTAGATAGTTATATAAATAGATAGATAGATAGATAGATAGATAGATAGAAAGGTAGGAAGGTAGATAGTTGATATAGATAGATAGAAAGGTTGGCAGATGAATGCATGACTAGGTACTTATCTCACTGTCACTTATCAAAATCAAGAATTACTGAAGCTTATATAACCTACAAATTTTGTACAATATAATACTATATCGCACCTTTATCTATTTTTCTATCTATCTGAATTTAGAAATGGCAGAGCGTACCTTAAATAATAATTATTTACAGATAAAGTAAAGGAAAAAGACACACACACACACACACTCCCCCTTGCACATCGCTACCGTGCAAAAGGGGCTACTACCCTCGCATGTCTCATAAGTATAACACAATTGGTGAGGCGGGCAAGGGAGATCAGTAATATCCCATTGCGTTAGCAGTCAGGGGAACCAGGCTTGTCACCCGGCGGGACTTTGTTTACGTAAGGCTGACCTCGTGTGTATTAAAACAGTTCAAACTTTTGGATGTCGTCCACCCCTAGAGTGATTTGGTGAACTGTCCACCTCAATTTTTTTGAATCTCTAAAATCCCCACGGCTTTTGACATTATAAATATACTAGATCATATACAGACTTATATCATTCTACATATGTATAGGTAGGAAAAAACATTTTCATCATTGATATTTACAGTTTACATATTCTCTGTATAACAACACTTTGCGGTCTAAATCCAAAAATACACAAGACAAAAATAAACATAGCTAATAGCGGGCGGTTTTCCTAGGATATTCAAACCTATTGTGCATTTTTATAAAAGCACCAATTTTGGCACAGAGGTTTGACCAATATATTATGAACAAAATTTTGGGTGTAGAGGGCCCTCGCCCAACTGCCCCCCGGCGGCAGTGGCGGCCATTTTCCAAAATGGCCGACAGTGGCTGCGAGGAAGACTTATCCCTAGGTGAATGAGATGTACTGAGTAAAGGGGCAGGATAAAATTATTTTTTTTGAATCTGCAATGTTGTGCAAACATTATGTTGCGTGTTGTTGCTAATGTAGGGTAGCACAAGTTCAACAAAGAAAACAACAACAAAGAAAGGTGCCCATGTGTTTTTAGAAACTTATCTTATATCGATTTATCGAATATTCATAGATTAGCATAACAACCATGACAAAACACTCTCAATTGAACATGTCCTAATTTACTTGGATCTGAGTGCTCTTTTCATACAACTTTGTCATTTTCTATTTCCAGAGCAATGTCGAAGAGCTTCAAACTCGTTGAGCTTCGTGGTGCAGAAGCAGCTCCGTCTACCTCCGCCCAGCCAGCAACAGAGACAGAAGATCATTATGCTTCATATGCCAAAAAACGACGCCAGAGTCGCTGACAAGTCCATCCAGAATACACGCCAAGACAAGGGGAGCAGCTACAGCATTTTCGTGGACATCTGAGAAGGTTCAATGAGCTTGGATGCTCCCCAACTCTTTTCTGTTGAGCCGATTAGAGAAGGCAGTGGCGTTGAAGCAGCATTGAGCGCCAAATGCACGATACCACAAGACCTGAAGGCTGAGGTATAACAGACCAAGTTTGACAGAGCTGAGAGGAAAGGGACCTGAAAATAGGCGCCCACGAAGAAGAGGAAGTTGTTGCCGGAGCGAACCGATATCTTCAGACCCCAAGTACGAGACGAAACATCAAGAAAGGGAAAGCTTTCTGTGAGAAAG
>JACEEZ010000833.1:0-16489 GCA_016584305.1 Chionoecetes opilio | reverse complement strand
ATAACGCTACAGTTTACAAGAAACTATGAAATACGCTTCCAATATACCGTTATATAACAATAA
Organism: Chionoecetes opilio; assembly: GCA_016584305.1. Lineage (NCBI taxonomy): Eukaryota > Metazoa > Arthropoda > Malacostraca > Decapoda > Majidae > Chionoecetes > Chionoecetes opilio. Next base: position 16,426 of record JACEEZ010000833.1, on the reverse strand, counting down.
ACAACCTATTACTCTTCTATTTATTTGCTTAATGTAATGTAAGCTAGTTATAGGTGCAAATTATTCTAAAAAAAAGGATTGTATACTTCAATTTGTAGGAAAACAGCTATATATCACCGATAACTAGCTAAAATCATTGAAAAGAACACATTTTGAGGGTATAAAGCATTATTATAAGGTAAATTCCTTCTATTAATTATATAACACAACAATTAACAAGAAACTATGAAAAACACGTATAATATACAATTGTATCACAATATAGAGTCTCAAACTCCTATTATAAGCTTACAGTAGTTTAAAATAGAAATTTCTAACGAAAACAACTATAATACCACATTTTGAATTTCTCTATCAAAAAAAGGGCTAAAAAATGTCAATTTTCGACATTTTTTTGCCCTTCAAAAATACATTAAAACACTTGAAAAAACGTTGTTTTGATGAATAAAATTGATACATATATTTCATGAAAAATACATATTTTAAGCTCTTAATATTATAAAATATAGTTGTGTAAAAGTGCTGAATAATGTCAAATTTGACATTTTTAAGGCTTTCAAAAATGCATTAAAACACTTGAAAAAACGTTGTTTTTAGGATTAAAATTGCTACCTAAATTTCATGAAAATGCATATTTTTAGCTCATAACATTGTAAAATATAGTTGTTCAAAAGTGCTGAATAATGTCAAATTTCGACATTTTTTAGCCTTTCAAAAAAACATTAAAATACTTGAAAAAACATTGTTTTCAGATTAAAATTGATATCTAAATTTCATGAAAAATACATATTTTTAGCTATTAATTTTGTAAAGTATAGTTGTAGCAAATATCAAAAGCTATTTAGCTACAGATATAAAGAAATATACTTCAATTTGTAGAAAAAAACAACTCTTCACTGATAACTAGCTAAAATAATTGAAAACACTACATTTTAAGGGTTTATAGCAATATACAGTTATATCACAATAAATAACCTCTTACTCTTCTATTTAATAGTTTTATGTAATGTAAGCTACTTATAGGTGCAAATTTATCTAAAAAGAGGATTGTATACATCAATTTGTAGGAAAACAGCTATATATCACCGATAACTAGCTAATATCATTGAAAACACAAAATTTTATGGGTTATGATAAGTAAAACTACTTGTATATATACAATAACGCTACAGTTTACAAGAAACTATGAAAAACGCTTGCAATATACCGTTATATAACAATAAATAACCTCTTACTCTTCTATTTAATAGCTTTATGCAATATAAGCTACTTATAGGTGCAAATTATTCTAAAAAGAGGATTTTATACTTGAATTTGTAGGAAAACAGCTATATATCACCGATAACTAGCTAATATCATTGAAAACACAACATTTTATGGGTTTATAGCAATATGATAAGTAAAACTACTTGTATATATACAATAACGCTACAGTTTACAAGAAACTATGAAAAACGCTTGCAATATACAGTTATATCACAATAAATAACCTTTTACTCTTCTATTTAATAGCTTTATGTAATGTAAGCTACTTATAGGTGCAAATTATTCTAACAAGATTATTTTATACTTCAATTTGTAGGAAAACAGCTATATATCACCGATAACTAGCTAATATCATTGAAAACACAACATTTTATGGGTTTATAGCAATATGATAAGTAAAACTACTTGTATATATACAATAACGCTACAGTTTACAAGAAACTATGAAAAACGCTTGCAATATACCGTTATATAACAATAAATAACCTATTACTCTTCTATTTATTAGCTTAATGTAATGTAAGCTACTTATAGTTGCAATTTATTCTAAAAAGAGGATTGTATACATGAATTTGTGGGAAAACAGCTATATATCACCGATAACTAGCTAATATCATTGAAAACACAACATTTTATGGGTTTATAGCAATATGATAAGTAAAACTACTTGTCATATATACAATAACGCTAGCAGTTTACAGAAACTATGAAAAAAAAACGCTGCAATATACAGTTATATCACAATAAATAACCTCTTACTCTTTATTTAATAGTTTTTATGAATGTAAGCTTACTGATAAGGTGCAAAGTATTCTAAATGGAAGGATTGTATATATCAATTTGTAGGAAAAACAGCTAATATATCACCGATAACTAGCTAATATCATTGAAAACACAACATTTAGGGTTATGATAAGTTTAAAAACTACTTGTATATTATACAATAACGCCTAAGTTACAAGGAAACTATGAAATACGCTTCCAATATTACCGTTATATAAACAATAAATAACCCTATTACTCTTCGATGTTATTTGCTTAATGTAATGTAAGCTAGTTATAAGGTGCAAATTAATTCTAAAAAAAAAGGATTTATACTTCAGTTTGTAGGAAAAACAGCTATATATCACCGAAACTAGCTAAAAGCATTGAAAAAAGAACACCATTTTGAGGGTATTAAAGCATTATTATAAGGTAAATTCCTTCTATTAATTATATAACACAACAATTAAAAGAAACTATGAAAAACACGTATAATATACAATTGTTTCACAATATAGAGTTCTCAAATCCTATATAAGCTTACAGTAGTTTAAAAGAGGAAATTTCTAACGGAAAACAACTATAATACCACACATTTTGAATTTCTCTATCCAAAAAAAGGGCTGAAAAATGTCAATTTCGACATTTTTTAGCCTTCAAAAAATACATTAAAAAACTGGAAAAAACGTTGTTTTGATGAATAAAATTGATACATAAATTTCATGAAAAATAAATATTTAAGCTCTTAATATTATAAAAGATTTTGTGTTAAAAGTGCTGATAATGTCATATTGTACATTTTTAAGGCCTTCCAAAAATGCATTAAAAATACTTGTGAAAAAAACGTTGTGTTTAGGATTAAAATTTGCTACCTAAATTTCATTGAAAATCATAATTTTAGCTTCATAACATTGTAAAATAATAGTTGTGTAAAAGTGCTGAATAATGTCAAAATTACGAAATTTTTTAGCCTTTCAAAAAAACATTAAATACTTGGAAAAAACGTGTTTTCAGATTAAAATTGATTTCTTAAAAGTACATGAAAAATAATTATTTTTAGCTATTTTAATTTTGTAAAAATATAGTTGTAGCAAATATCAAAAGTTATTAGCTACAAGATATAAAAGAAAATATACGTCAATTGTAGAAAAAAAACTCTTCAGTCATAACTAGCTAAAAATCATTGAAAACACTACATTTTAAGTGTTATAGCAATATGATAAGTAAAACTACTGTATATATACAAATTAACGCTACAGTTTACAAGAAAACTTATGAAAAGCACTTGGAATTATAACCGTTATATCACACTAAATACCTCTTGACTATGCTATTTAATAGGCTTAATGTAATGTAAGCTAAGTTATAGGTGCAAATTTTTCTCAAAAGAGGGATTTTTACTTCAATTTGTAGGAAAACAGTATATATCACCGATATAACTAGCTAATATATTGAAAACACTACATTTTATGGTTTTAATAGCAATATGTAGTTAAAACTACTGTAGAATACAATACGCTACAGTTTACAAGAAAACTCTGAAAAAAACCGCTTGCAATCTACAGTTATATCACAATAAATAACTCTTACTCCTTTATTTAATAAGCTTTATGTAATGTAAGTACTTATAGGTGCAAATTATTCTAAAAGAGGATTTTATACTTCAATTTGTAGGAAAACAGATATATATCACCGATAAAACTAGCTAATATCATTGAAAACACTACATTTTATGGGTTATAGCATAAATGATAACGTAAAACTACTTGATATATACCAATAAAACGCTACAGTTTACAAAGAAACTATGAAAAACGCTTGCAATATACGTATAGTCACAATAAATAACCTCTTACTCTTCTATTTATAGTATTGTAATGTAAGTACTATAGGTGCAAATTATTCTAAAAAGAGGAATTTTATAACTCAATTTGTAGGGAAAACAGCTTATTATCACCGATAACTAGCTATAATATTCATTGAAAAACACTACATTTTATAGGTTTATCGGCAATATGATAAGTTAAAAAATACTTGTATATATACAATAACGATACAGTTTACAAGAAAACTATGGAAAAAAACGCTTGCAATTATACCGTTATATCACAATAACTAACACTCTTACTCTTATATTTAATAGCTTAATGTAATGTAAGCTACTTACGGGCAAAATTATTCTAAAAAGAGGATTTTCTTATACTTCAATTTGTAGGAAAAACAGCTATATATCTCCGATTAACTAGCTAATATCATTGAAAACACAACATTTTATGGGTTTATAGCAATATGATAAGTACAACTACTTGGAATATAATACAATAAACGCTACAGTTTACAAGGAAAAAATATGAAAACGCTTGCAATATACAGTTATATCACAATAAATAACCTCTTACTCTACCTATTAAGAGTTTTATGTAATGTTAAGCTACTTATAGGTGCAAATTATTCTAAAAGAGGATTGTATTGAGCAGAATTTGTAGGAAAACAGCTATATATAACCGATAACTAGCTAATATATTGAAAACACAACATTTTATGGGTTTATAGAATATGATAAGTAAAACTACTTGTATATATACAATAACGCTACAGTTACAAGAAAACTATGAAAAACGCTGCAATATACAGTTTATATCACAATAAATAACCTCTTACTCTTCTATTTAATTAGTTTTATGTAATGTAAGCTTACTTCTGGGGGGGCAAAATATTCTAAATGGAGGATTGTATACATCAATTGTAGGGGGAAAACAGCTATATATTCACCGATAACTAGCTAATATCATTGAAAACACAACATTATATGGGTGATGATAAGTAAAACACTCCTTGGATATATACAATAAACCTACAGTTTACAAGAACCACTATGAAAAATACGCTTCCAATATACAGTTTTATATAACAATAAATAACCTATTACTCTTCATTTTATTTGCCTTAATGAATGTAAGCTAGTTATAGGTGCAAAATTTTCTAAAAAAAAGGGATTGTATACTTCAATTGTAGGAAAACAGCTCTTATCCACGATAAACTAGCTAAAATCATTTGAAAAGAACAATTTTTGAGGGTTTATATAAAGCATTATTATAAGGTAATCCCTTCTATTAATTATATAAAACACAACAATTAACAAGAAACTATGAAAAAACACGTAAATATACAATTGTATCACAATTATAGAGGTCTCAAAACTCCTATTATAAGCTTTACAGTAGTTTTAAAATAGGGAAATTTTCTAGAAAACAACTATATTACCACATTTTGAATTTCTCTATTCAAAAAAAGGCTGAATAATGTCAATTTTCGACAATTTTTTAGCCCTTCAAAAATACATTAAACACTGAAAAAACGTTGTTTGATGAATAATTTGATACATAACTTTCATGAAAAATACATAGAGTTTAAGCTCTAATATTATAAAATATAGTTGTGTAAAAGTGCTGAATAATGTTCAAATTGACATTTTAAGGCCTTCAAAAAATGCATTAAAATCCTTAAAAAAAAACGTTGTTTTTAGGGATAAATTTGCCACCTAAATATTTCATGAAAAATTCATAATCTTAGCTCATAACATGTAAATATAGTTGTGTAAAAGTGCAGGAATAATGTCAAATTACGACATTTTTTAGCCTTTCAAAAAAAACATTAAAATACTTGAAAAAAACGTGTTTTCAGATTTAAAATGATTTCTAAATTACATGAAAAATACATATTTGTAGCTATTAATTTTGTAAAAATTATAGTGTAAGCAAATATCAAAAGTTATTTAGCTACAGATATAAAAGGAAATACTTCAATTTGTAGACAAAAACAACTCTTCAGTGGATAACTAGCTAAAAATCATTGAAAAACACTACATTTTAAGGGTTTATAGAAATATGATAAGTAAAACTGTACGTGTATATATACAATAACGCTACAGTTACAAGAAACTATGAAAAGCAATTGGAATATACCGTTATATACACTAAAATAACCTCTTACTCTTTATTTAATAGCTTAAGTAAGGTAAGCTACTTATAGTGCAAATTTTTCCAAAAAGAGGTTTATAACTTCAATTGTAGGAAAAAACAGTTATATATCCCCGATAAAAACTATCTAATATTCATTGAAAAACACAAACATTTTATGGGTTTATAGCAATATGATAAGTAAAACTACTTGTATATATACATAAACGCTACAGCTTTACAAGGAAAACTATGAAAAAGCTTGCAATATTACAGTTATATCTCCAATAAATTAAACCTATTACTCCTTTATTTAATAGCTTTATGTAATGTAAGCTATTATAGGTGCAAATGAATTAAAAAAGAGGGATTTTATTACTTCAATTTATGCGAAAACAGGCTATATATCACGGTAACTAGCTAATATCATTGGAAAAAACACAACATTTTATGGGTTTATAGCAATATGATAAGTAAAACTACTTGTATATATACAATAACGCTACAGTTTACAAGAAAAACTTGAAAAACGCTTGCAATATACCGTTATATAACAATAAATAACCTATTACTCTTCTATTTATTAGCTTAATGTAATGTAAGCTACTTATAGGTGCAAATTATTCTAAAAAAAAAAAAAAGGATTGGTATACTTCAATTTGGAGGCAAACAGCTTATATCACCGATATAACTAGCTAAAATCATTGAAAAGAACCATTTTGAGGGTATAAAAGATTATATAGGTAAAGGCCTTCTATTAATGATAAAACACAAGACATAACAAGAAACTAGAAAAAACACGTATAATATACAATTCTATCCACATATAGAGTCTCAAACTCCTAGTATAAGCTTACAGTAGTTCTTAAAATAGAAATTTCTAACGAAAACAAAACTATATAACACATTTGATTTCTCTATCAAAAAAGGGGGTGTATAATTGTCAATTTTCGACAAATTTTTAGGCCCTTCAAAAATACATTTAAACACTTGAAAAAACGTTGTTTTGAGAATAAAATTGATACTAAATTTCATAAAAAATAACATTATTTTAAGCTCTTAACATTATAAAATATAGTCTGTGTAAAAGTGTGAATAATTGTAAATTTGACATTTTTAAGGCTTTCAAAAATGCATAAAAGACTTGAAAAAAACGTTGTTTTAGGATTTAAAATGCTACCTAAAATTATCGTGAAAAATGATATTTAGCTCATAAATTGTAAAATATGTTGTGTACAAGTGCTGAATTAATGTCAAATTTCGACATTTTTAGCCTTTCAAAAAAAACATTAAAATACTTGAAAAAAACATATTTTTCAGATTAAAAATTGATTATCTAAATTTTATGGAAAAAATACATATTTTTAGCCTATTAATTTTTTAAAAATAAGTTGTAGCAAATATCAAAAGCTATTTAGCTACAGATATAAAGAAATATACTTCAATTGTAGAAAAAAACAACTCTTCAATAAAAACTAGCTAAAATAATTGAAAACATACATTGTAGTGGGTTTATAGCAATGATATGATAAGGAAAAACTATTGTATATATACAATAAACGCTACAGTTTACAAGAAACATCGAAAAACACTTGCAATATACCTTTATATCACATAAATAACCTCTTACCTCTTCTAATTTAATAGCTTAATGTAATGTTAGTACTTATAGGTGCAAATTTTCTAAAAAGAGGATTTTATTACTTCAATTGTAGGAAAACAGTTATATAATCACCGATGACTAGCTAATATCATTGAAAAACACTACATTTTATGGTTGTATAGCAATATGATAAGGAAAACTACTTGTATATATACAATACAACGTTACAGTTTACAAGAAACTATGAAAAACGCTTGCAATATACCGTTATATCACAATAAATAACCTTACCTTCTATTTATAAGCTTAATGTAATGTAAGCCTACTTATAGGTGCAGCTTACTCTAATAAAGAGGATTTTATACTCCAATTTATAGGAAAACAGTACTGTATATCACGATAAACTAGCTAAATCATTGAAAACACAAAACATTTATGGGTTTATAGCAATATGATAAGTAAAACTACTTGTAATATACAATAACGCTACTAGGTTACAAGGAAACTATGAAAAAACTTGCAATTATACCGTTATATCACAATAAATAACCCTCTGACTCTCTATTTAATAGCTTATGTAATGTAAGCTACTTATAGGTGCAACTTTATCTAAAAAGAGGATTTTATACTTCCAATTTGTAGGAAAACGTTATATATCACCGATAACTAACTAATATAATTGAAAAACACTACATTTTTATGGTTTTATAGCATAGATAAGTAAAACTACTTGTATATATACAATAACCGTTACAGTTTACAGAAACTATGAAAAACGCTTTGCAATTACCTTTATAGCACAATAAATAAACTCTTAATCTTATATTTATAAGCTTATGTAATGTAAGCTTACTTATAGGTGCATCTTACTCTAAAGATGGATTTTTATACTTCAATTATAGGAAAACAGCTATATATCACGAAACTAGCTAATATCATTGAAAAACACAACATTTTATGGGTTTATACAATATGTTAAGTGTAAAATACTTGTATATATACAATAACCGCTACAGTTTACAGAAACTATGAAAAAAAACGCTTGCAATATACAGTTATATAACAATAAATAACCTCTTACTCTTTCGATTTAATAGTTATATGTAAAGGAAGCTACTTATAGGTGCAAATTTATTCAAAAAGAGGATTGGTATACATCAATTGGTAGGAAACAGCTATATATTCACCGATAAAACTAGCTTTAAATCATGAAAAAACAAAATTTTATGTGGTATGAGAAGGAAAACTATTGTTATATATACAATAAAACGCGACAGTTTACAAGAAAACTATGAAAAACGCTTGGGTGCAAATACCGTTATATAACAATAAATAACCTCTTAATCTTCTATTAATAGCTTTAGCAATATAAAGGCTACTTATAGGTGCAAATTATTCTAAAAAAAAGACGGATTTATACTTCAATTTTGTAGGAAAACAGCTATATTATCACCGATAAACTTAAGCTAATATCATTGAAAAACACAACATTTTATGGGTTTATAGCAAGATGATAAGTAAAAAACTACTTGTATATATACAATAACGCTACAGTAGAGAAGAAACTATGAAAAACGCTTGCCAATATACAGGTTATATCTCAATAAATAAACCTCTTACTCCTATATTTAATAGCTTATGTATGTAAAGCTACTTATAGGTGCAAATTAATCTAAAAAGAGGATTTTATACTTGAATTTGTAGAAAACAAGTCATATATCACGATAACTAGCTAATATAATTGAAAACACCAACATTTTATGGGTTTATAGCAATATGATAAGTAAAAACACTTGTATATATACAAATAAACGCTACGTTTACAAAAAAACTATGAAAAAAAACGCTTGCAATATACCGTGATATAACAATAAATAACTGATTACTCTTCTATTTATTAGCTTAAGGTAAAGTTAAGCTACTTATAGGTGCAAATTATTCAAAAACAGGATTGTATACTTCAATTTGTAGGAAAACAGCTATATATCACCGATAACTAGCTAAATCATTGAAAGAACCACAGTTGAGGGTATTATAAAGCATTATCATAGGTAATTCCTTCTATTAATGATATAACACAAGAATTAACAAGAAACTATGAAAAACACGTATAATATACAATTGTATCACAATATAGAGTCTCAAACTCCTATAGCTTACAGTAGTTTAAAATAGAAATTTCTGACGAAAACAACTATTATACCACATTTTGAATTTCTCTATCAAAAAAGGGGTGAATAATGTCAATTTTCGACATTTTTTAGCCCTTCAAAAATACATTAAAACACTTGAAAAAACGTTGTTTTGATGAATAAAATTGATACATAAATTTCATGAAAAATACATATTTCAATATTATAACATATAGTTGTGTAAAAGTGCTGAGTAATGTCAAATTTTGACATTTTTAAGGCTTTCAAAAATGCATTAAAATACTTGAAAAAACGTTGTTTTTAGGATTAAAATTGCTACCTAAATTTCATGAAAATGCATATTTTTAGCTCATAACATTGTAAAATATAGTTGTGTAAAAGTGCTGAATAATGTCAAATTCGACATTTTTAGCCTTTCAAAAAAACATTAAAAATACTTGAAAAACATTGTCTTCAGATAAAATTGAATTCTAAATTTCATGAAAAATACATATTTTAGCTATTAATTTGTAAAATATAGTTGTAGCAAATATCAAAAGCTATTTAGCTACAGATATAAAGAAATATACTTCAATTTGTAGAAAAAAACAACTCTTCACTGATAACTAGCTAAAATAATTGAAAACACTACATTTTAAGGGTTTTTAGCAATATGATAAGTACAACTACTTGTATATATACAATAACGCTACAGTTTACAAGAAACTATGAAAAACACTTGCAATATACCGTTATATCACAATAAATAACCTCTTACTCTTCTATTTAATAGCTTAATGTAATGTAAGCTACTTATAGGTGCAAATTTTTCTAAAAAGAGGATTTTATACTTCAATTTGTAGGAAAACAGTTATATATCACCGATAACTAGCTAATATCATTGAAAACACTACATTTTATGGTTTTATAGCAATATGATAAGTAAAACTACTTGTATATAATACAATAACGCTACAGTTTACAAGAAACTCTGAAAAAACGCTTGCAATATACAGTTATATCACAATAAAATAAACTCTTACTCCTTTATTTAATAGCTTTATGTAATGTAGCTACTTATAGGTGCAAATTATTCTAAAAAGAGGATTTTATACTTCAATTTGTAGGAAAACAGCTATATATCACGATAACTAGCTAATATCATTGAAAACACTACATTTATGGGTTTATAGCAACATGATAAGTAAAACTACTTGTATATATACAATAACGCTAAGTTTACAAGAAACTATGAAAAACACTTGAATATACAGTTATATCACAATAAATAACCTCTTACTCTTCTATTTAATAGCTTATTGTAATGTAAGCTACTTATAGTGCAAATTATTCTAAAAAAGAGGATTTTATAATTCATTTGTAGGAAAACAGCTATATATCACCGATAACTAGCTAATATCATTGAAAACACTACATTTTATAGGTTTATAGCAATATGATAAGTAAAAATACTTGTATATATACAATAACGCTACAGTTTACAAGAAACTATGAAAAACGCTTGCAATATACCGTTATATCACAATTAATAACCTCTTACTCTTATATTTAAGAGCTTAATGTAATGTAAGCTACTTATAGGTCCAAATATCTAAAACGAGGATTTTATACTTCAATTTGTAGGAAACAGCTATATATCACCGATAACTAGCTAATATCATTGAAAAACACTACATTTTTATGGGTTTATAGCAATATGATAAGTAAAACGACTTTATATATATTATAACGAACAGTTTACAAGAAACTATGAAAAACGCTTGCAATATACAGTTATATCACAATAATAACCTCTACTCCTCATTTAATAGCTTTATGTAATGTAAGCTACTTATAGGTGCAAATTATTCTAAAAAGATTTTTTTATACTTCAATTTGTAGGAAAACAGCTATATATCACCGATAACTAGCTAATATCATTGAAAACACAACATTTTATGGGTTTATAGCAATATGATAAGTAAAACTACTTGTATATATACAATAACGCTACAGTTTACAAAAACTATGAAAAACGCTTTGCAATATATCGTTTATAAACAATAAATAACCTATTACTCTTCTATTTATTAGCTTAATGTAATGTAAGCTACTTTAGGTGCAAATTATTCTAAAAAAAAGGATTGTATACTTCAATTTGGAGAAAACAGCTATATATCACCATAACTAGCTAAAATCATTGAAAAGAACACATTTTGAGTGTATAAAGCATTATCATAAAGTAAATTCCTTCTATTAATGATATAACACTACAATTAACAAGAAACTATGAAAAACACGTATAATATACAATTTTATCACAATATAGAGTCTCAAACTCCTATTATAAGCTTACAGTAGTTTAAAATAGAAATTTCTAACGAAAACAACTATATCCACATTTTGAATTTCTCTATCAAAAAAGGGCGAATAATATGAATTTCGACATTTTTTAGCCCGTCAAAAATACATTAGAACACTTGAAAAAAACGTTGTTTTGATGAATAAAATTGATACATAAATTTCATGAAAAATACATATTTTAAAGCTCTTAATATTAATAAAATATAGTTGTGTAAAAGTGCTGAAAATGTCAAATTTTGCATTTTTAAGGCTTTCAAAAAAAGCATGAAAATACTTGAAAAAACGTGTTTTTAGGATTAAAATTGCTACCTAAATTTCATGAAAATGCATATATTTAGCTCATAACTTGTAAAATATAGGTGTGTAAAAGTGCTAATAATGTCAAATTTCGACATTTTTTAGCCTTTCAAAAAAACATTGAAATACTTGAAAAAACATTGTTTAAGAAAAATTGATATCTCAAATTTCATGAAAAATACATATTTTTAGCTATTCATTTTGTAAAATATAGTTGTAGCAAATATCAAAAGCTATTTAGCTATATATTTAAAGAAATATACTTCAATTTGTAGAAAAAAACAACTCTTCACATGATAACTAACTAAAATCATTGAAAACACTACATTTTAAGGGTTTATAGGAATATGATAAGTAAAACTACTTGTATATAACAATAACGTTACAGTTTACAAGAAATATGAAAAACACTTGCAATATACCGTTATATCACAATAAATAACCTCTTACTCTTCTATTAATAGCTTAATGTAATATAAGCTACTTATGGGTGCAAATTTTTCTAAAAAGAGGATTTTATACTTCAATTTGTAGGAAAAACAGTTATATATCAACCATAACTAGCAATATCATTGAAAACACTACATTTTATGGTTTATAGCAATATGATAAGTAAAACTACTTGTATATATATACAATAACGTTACAGTTTACACAGAACTATGAAAAACGCTTGCAATATACGTTATACACAATAAATAACTCTTACTCTTCTATTATAAGCTTAATGTAATGTAAGCTACTTATAGTGCATCTTCCCAAAAAGAGATTTTATACTTCAATTTATAGGAAAACAGCTATATATCACCGATAACTAGCTAGTATCATGAAAACACAACATTTTATGGGTTTATAGCAATATGATAAGTAAAACTACTTGTATATATACAATAAAAAGCTACAGTTTACAAGAAACTATGAAAAACGCTTGCAATATACCGTTATATCAATAAATAACCTATTACTCTTCTATTTATAGCTTATGTAATGTAAGCTACTTATAGTGCAATTATTCTAAAAAAAGGATTGTATACTTCAATTGTAGGAAAACAGCTATATATCACGATAACTAGCTAAAATCATTGAAAGAACACATTTTGAGGGTATAAAAGCAATTATCATTAGTAAAATTCTTCTATAATGATAATAACACAGAATTAACAAGAAACTATGAAAAACACGTATAATATACAATTGTAAAACTATAGAGTCTCAAACTCCTATTAATAAGACTTATAAGTAGTTTAAAATAGAAATTTCTAACGTAAAACAACTATATACACATTTTGAATTTCTCTATCAAAAAGCTGAATAATGTCAATTTTCGACATTTTTTAGCCCTTCAAAATACATTAAAAACACATGAAAAAACGTTGTTTTGATGAATAAATTAATACATAAATTTCATGATAAATAATATTTTAAGCCTCTTAACAATATAAAAATAGTTTTAAAAGTCTGAATAATGGTCAAATTTTGACATTTTTAAGCTTTCAAAATGCATTAAAAATACTTGAAAAAACGTTGTTTTTAGAATTAAAATTATTACCTAAATTTCATGAAAATCATATTTTAAGCTCATAACATTGTAAAATATAGATGTGTAAAAGTGCTGAATAATGTCAAATTTCGACATTTTTAGCTTTCAAAAAAACATTAAATACTTGAAAAAACATTGTTTGCAGATTGAAATTGATACTAAATTTCATGAAAAATACATATTTTAGCTATTAATTTGTAAAATATAGTTGTGCAAAATATCAAAAGCTATTTAGCTACAGATATAAAAAAATAACTTAATTTTGTAAGAAAAAAAAAAAAAACTTTACTGATAACTAGCTAAAATCCTTGAAAACACTACATTTTAAGGGGTTTATAATGCAATATGATAAGTAAAAAACTTCTGTATATATACAATAAACGCTACAGTTTACAAGAAAACTATGAAAAAACACTTGCAATATACCGTTATATCAATATAAATACCTCTTACTCTTCTTATTTAATAGCTTAATGTAATGTAAGCTACTTATAGGTGCAAATTTTTCTAAAAAGAGGATTTTATACTTCAATTTGTAGGAAAACAGTATATATCACCGATAACTAGCTAATATCATTGAAAACACTACATTTTATGGTTTTATAGCAATATGATAAGTAAAACTACTTGTATATATACAATAAACGTTACAGTTTACAAGAAACTATGAAAAACGCTTGCAATATACCGTTATATCACACTAAATAACCTCTTACTCTTCTATTTATAAAGCTTAATGTAATGTAAGCTACTTATAGGTGCATCTTACTCTAAAAAGAGGATTTTAACTTCAATTTATAGAAAACAGCTATATATCAACCGATAAACTAGCTAGTATCATTGAAAACACAACATTTTATGGGTTTATAGCAAAAATGATAAGTAAAACTACTTGTATATACAAATATGCTACAGTTTACAAGAAACTATGAAAAACGCTTGCAATATACCGTTATATAACAATAAATAACTATTACTCTTCTATTTATTAGCTTAATGTAATGTAAGCTACTTATAGGTGCAAATTTTTCTAAAAAGAGGATTTTATACTTCATTTGTAGAAAAACTGTTTATATATCACCGTAACTAGCTAATATCATTGAAAAACACTACATTTTGGTTTATAGCAATATGATAAGTAAAACTACTTGTATATATACAATAACGCTACAGTTTACAAGAAACTAGAAAAAACGCTCGCAATATACCGTTATATCACAATAAATAACCTATTATCTTCTATTTATTAGCTTAATGTAATATAAGCTACTTATAGGTGCAAATTATTCTAAAAAGAGGATTTTATACTTCAATTTGTAGGAAAACAGCTATATATCACCGATAACTAGCTAATCTCATTGAAAACACAACATTTTATGGGTTTATAGCAATATGATAAGTAAAAACTACTTGTATATATACAATAACGCTACAGTTTACAAGAGACTATGAAAACGCTTGCAATATACCGTTATATCACAATAATAACCTAATACTCTTCTATTTTTTAGCTTAATGTAATTTTAAGCTACTGATAGGTGCAAATTATTTTTTAAAAAAAGAATTTATACTTCAATTTGTAGGAAAACAGCTATATATCACCGATAACTAGCTAATATCATTGAAACACTATATTTTATGGTTTATAAGCAATATGATAAGTAAAACTACTTTATATATACAATAACGGTACAGTTTTACAAGAAAATATGAAAAACGATTGCAATATACAGTTATATCACAATAAATAACCTCTTAATCTTCTATTTAATAGTTTTTTTGTAATGTAAGCTACTTATAGGTGCAAATTAAATTTTAAAAAGAGGATTTTATACTTCAATTTGTAGGAAAAAAGCTATATATCACCGATAAAATAGCTAATATCATTGAAAACACAACATTTTATGGGTTTATAGCATATGATAATAAAACTACTTGTATATATACAATACCCCTACAGTTTACAAGAAACTATGAAAAACGATTGCAATATACCGTTATATAACAATAAATAACCTACTACTCTTCTATTCATTTTGTTTAATGTAATGTAAGCTACTTATAGGTGCAAATTATTCTAAAAAAAGGATTTTATACTTCAATTTGTAGGAAAACAGCTATATATCACCGATACTAGCTAATATCATTGAAAACACAACATTTAATGGGTTTATAGCAATATGATAAGTAAAACTACTTGATATATTAAATAACGCTACAGTTTACAAGAAACTATGAAAAACGATTGCAATATACCGTTATATAACAATAAATAACCTACTACTTTTTTATTTATTAGCTTAATGTAATGTAAGCTACTTATAGGTGCAAATTATTCTAAAAAAAAGGATTGTATATATCAATTTGTAGGAAAACTGCTATATATCACCCATAACTAGCTAAAATCATTGAAAAGAATACATTTTGAGGGATAAAGGATTATCATAAGGTAAATTCCTTCTATTAATGATATAACACCATTAACAAGGACACTATGACACAT
>JACEEZ010000832.1:220000-240292 GCA_016584305.1 Chionoecetes opilio | reverse complement strand
GGGAAAATATTCTAAAGAGTGGGGGGGGCCCGCAAAACGTCAACAAGTTTTGGGCTATTTTTCATTTATTTTTAATTTTGAATTTTAAATCTTTAAAAAATTTTCATTTAAGATTTAAAAAAAAATTTGGTTATTATTTAAAAATTTCGCCTTTGCTTCACATTCCCAAATTTTTAAAAAACCATTTTTAGTCGCTTCCAATAAAAAAACATCGGTTTTTCCACATTTAATTTTTTAAATTTTATTTTATTATTAATTATTAAAAAATTTATAAAAGCCTTAAATAAAATAAATTTATATATATATATTTTAATTATATATATTAATATATTATTAATTTTTTATTTTAAAATTATATATAATTTTAATAATAAATATTATATTATATATATATTATATATTATATAATTATTATATATATTAAATAAAAAAATAATATTATTTTTTAAAATATATATATTATTTTTAATAAATTATATATAAAATTATATATATATATATATATAATAAATATAAATATACTTATATATATATTATATAATATATATAATATATATATATATTTTTAATATAAATAAAATATATTATATATATTTAATTTATATTTATATATTTTTTATATATATAATATATAATTATTAATATTATTTTATAATATATTTTTATATATATAATAATATATTTATTACATTTTTAAAATATATATATTATATATATATATAATGCATATCAATATCTATATTTAGGTCGCCGTTAACAAAAATTCTTTTTCTCATTTTGGGGCTCCCTTTTTCGTATGTAAAAGGGAAATTTAAGAGGGTTTTTATCTGTATCCTTTTTTGTTTGAGCAATTTTTACTATGCAAAATCGCTTTTTTATATTCACCCTTATCGAAAAAGGTTTAAATGAGTACGCTGTGGGTTTGGGTCTGTGTTTGCAATGCTCAATAAAATTAAAAAGACCGCGGGGGGTGCTTTTTCTGTTCTTTGGTTTCTCGCCCCTACATCACGTGTCACAGCCTTCTTTGGGCCTAAAAGGTGTCCATCAGGTCCTTCTTACCTGAACAGGGTGGCTCCCGGTGGTGGGCCCGGCCCGGTAACCCCGGGGCTCGGCCTGCGCCCCACCAAATGTGCCGCAGCCCTCACCTGCTTCCGACTCTTTCGGGTGCCAGTGTGGATAGAGAACTCCGGGAAAACCTCGTACGGCTTGCCGGCCCTGGTTTGATCCCCGGACTTGAACGGGTGTGGGCTTCCCCTGGCAGGCTGCAGCTGATCAGGTCTCAAGCTGGTTAAAATTCGCTTGTGTGTGTCGGGTTTACACTGGTGTCCCCCATACTCCCCCAGCCCACTTCAAAATCTGGGTCACGGCGAACCTGGGGTTCGTCCTCATCTGACTCGCCCAGCGAGAGGAGGACAATTCTGGTGTCGAACCAGCTCCTGTCCGCACGTGAAGGTCACAGTTTTTGGCCCTTTCTTGGGTTTTAAAAACCTCATCACTCTGAGCTGCGTGAGGAGTGTTTGGGGGCCGTCCTCTGCTGTGGTAAACCTGATGCGTAGTAGATTTTGAAGTCGTACCCTGCGGGCTACTTGCTAGGATTTCCCGGGGTTTTTCAGTTCTTTGTTTTCAGCCATGCTTTCTGGTCCCATGTACACGAGCGAGGGCTGTGGGGCCTCGGAGTGGGACATCCCCCACATTTGATCTCCTGCGCCGGAGGGGAGAAACCCCCCGTTTCAGCCTGGACCAGCTGGGGAGACCTGTGGTCAGTGGCAGTTACCGGATTACCCCGGTATCCCGTGGATCTTCACCCCCGGGCACCCTCTAAAACTCTGCGTTGTACTGCACTCTTCCGCGGGCGAGCTCCACGGCCCCCGTTGAAGCCGTGTCATGAGGTGGGCCCCGTCGTGTGGTGAAAAGGGGGCGGGGCACTCGTTTGTGTGCAAACGTATACTCCAGAAGACTTGCGTCCCGCCTTCTCTAAATGGGCGTGGTACCACCCTTCCCACCCCGTGTTGGCCCTTTTGGGGGTCCCCTTTGCGTACGTCAGTGGTCGGTGGGTCGTATGTCCCAGCCCTAGAGAGCTGGCCACCTTAACGAAGCTTCTCGGTGGCCCGGGTTTCTGAAAAAAGTCCCAAAGGCCTTCCAGATGGTTCTCTGTCCGACACTGCTCCTCTATCAAACCTGGGTGCAGTTTCCCATAGCTTCGGGCCCATGCCCTGGTCTTGTCCCCTTCCCCCTCGTAACCAATCCAACTAATTTTGGACCCTGGTGCTTCCCCTGGTCAAGGTTCCCCCGGCCGATGCCAGGCATCCTGCCTGGCCCTTTCCCCGTTGTTTGGATGCGCCTGTACGACTGTCTGGAGAAGGTGGCCCTCGGATAAGGTCCCGGGAACCAGAACCAAAAAAGCAAACAAAAGTGGGCGGAACGTCAAACCCCGATGCTTGCCCGCCGGTTCCGGCTGGCATTGGGTTTTTTCTTTCAGTGGGCCCGTCCGGTACTGCAACACAAGGGGCCAGGGGCCCCAGCCTCTCCCGAGCAGTGGGTTCCTATGGGGCCTCCTTTGCTCCTGCCTCTTTTCCCCTGATGGGGGGTTTGGGAAAGATCATCCGTCCCTCCTCAGAATCCGGGGTCTTCAGCCTGGCCCAGGGAAAACTGTCCTGCGCTCAAGCGCGACCCTTTTCATTTTTTCTGCTTTGCTTTTTCCTTTGGGCCCCCTCTTCCAATTGGTTTCTCTTTGCTGCTTTCCTTGTCTATCGCTCATTCTTTTCTCCCCCCGTTCTCATTTCACTCTCCTCCCTAATTTGATCCCTGGGGTTTCACTCACTAAAGGGAAAGTAGGGCTTTTCTGGCCGGGGGGGGTCACACTGCCCCGTTGCCTCTCGCGGGCACAGTGGGGTTGGGCTGGGTTCCGGTCCTTTCAGAGGAGACGTTGAGGGCAGGCCCTTTGTCAAACGCCTGTCCCAAAATTTTCTCCCGAAATCCTTCTGCTTTAGTTTTCTGTCTCTCCCACTTACTAACCTTCTTCCAAAAAAAGTCATCCTTTGGGCCCCGGGCCGTCATAACAAAACCCCGGAGGGGCAAATGGGCGTTTGATTTTCCACTGGGGAAACACCATGGGGTTTCATTTTCCCCAATTCTCTCCTGGGTCCCCCCCTTGTCACACCCCCCCGGTGACGCTGGTTCGGAGAAGGATTTCCCCTTTTTCTCACGCCCCGATCGTAGGCACCTCCTTCAGCAAACTCTTTCCCCCCAAAAAAAGGGGGCCAAATTTTCCAGAGTCTGTTAGTTGCGGGCTTCGACCCTTGGGTTTTCAAGGGGAAGCCATCCTGAAAAGACGATCAAGAAAAATTTATGATAGGGCAAAAGAACCGTTACTTTCGGGGCTAACATTTTTGAAAAAATATAAAAGGCCTTTTTTCTAGCAAAAGTGCTTAACCCAAAAATTTGGGGCGGACAAAAACCCTCCTTAAAATTCAATTTTCATAAAAAACTGCCAAAAAACGATAAATCATATTGCACTTTTTTTTGGACCCAGGCGTCCCCAATAATATGCATATATATTAATAAATTAGCATATAATAAAAATATAATATATATTTATATTATATATATATAATATGTTTAAATATATATAAAATATATATATTAATTATATATATTATTTATTTATATATTATTATATATATATTATTTTATATATTAATTTTATATATATTATATATATAATATATATAATTTTAATTATATAAAATTTTAAATTATAAAATAATTAAAAATTAAAATCTATATATGATATACACACTACGCGCCAAAATTGTTCGCGCTCATAAAAAAATGCCCCAAAGGAATTCTGAAAAAGTACTCCCATAGCACTAGGACTTCCGAGAGGATATCCTACAAATGGCAGCTTTTTAAAGCACGGTAGTCATCCTCAAAACCGGGGGAAGTTCCGAGCCACTTGTCTTAACAAAGCATTTTTTAAAAGGGTCGCCCCCCCAGCAAGTAAATTTTAAAAAGCGCGTTGATAACTACATCATCTCCTAATGGATAAAGAAACACCCAAAAGAGGGCAAATTATGTTTTGTAACCTACTGTTACCCCTTGTCCCCCTAAAAAAATTTTCTGTGGGGGTCATATGTTGTGGCCCGTAAAAAGCGAGGTGTTGTGAAGGGGTAGAAGTAGCGAGGGTTCCCCTTTTGGGGGGCAGCTGGTGGTTTGGAGTGGCGGTGGAAGCTCCCTGGTAGGCCCCCGGGTTTTTTGGGGGGGTTGTCTGAGTTTGGGGAAGGGGGAAGGGGATTTGGGGGTGTGGGGGTTTGGGTTTGGGGGTGGCTTGGGGGTTGGTTTTTTTTGGGTTTTTTGGGGGTTATTTCAAAAAAAAAAATTATGTCTGAACTTTTTACAATACATCCAAAATAATGTTCAGTTATCTGTATTATACAAATTGTGCATTACTTGGATGTATATAAAATATTCGCCAATTTGCATTCACATTTCGCGAATAATTAAACCAACTATTTCGCATTCCGCAGTCGCATTCGCGAATACGAAAATACGACATCGGTCCATCACTAATATTATATATATATATATATATATATATATATATATATATATATATATTATATATATATTCTATAATATATATATATATATATATATTATTATATATATTCTATATATATATATATATATATAGTATATAAATGCCTATACATTACTATATGTTTATATATCTATATACTATCTATATATATACATATCTATATATATATATATATATATATATATATAGTATATATATAGTTATATATATATATATATATATATAATATATATAATATATATATATATATTATATACTATATTATATTATATTTATATATATATATATATATATCAATATATATACATAACATATATATATATATAAATATTATATATAGATATATATGTAGATATATATATATATTAATAGATATTAGATATTATATATATATATAATTATTATATATTATATATATATATATATATATATATATAATATATATATAGTAGAATCTACATATATAAATATACATATATACTATATATATATATATATACATATATATATATATATATATCTCTGTATTTTATATAGAGATATATATATACCTTTATATATATATCTATAATATATATATATATATATATATATAGTGCATATCTATATATCTATATATTTAAGGGTAACGCCGTATAACAAAAATTCTTTTTCTCAAAACTTTGGCATCCGGAATTTCGTCATGTAAATTGCAATTCTAAGACTAGTTTAATCTGTATCACGTTTTTGTATTTGAGCATTCTTCTATGCAAAATCGCACTTTTATATTGCACCTTATCGAATAATGTCTTAAATGAGTACGCAGTGTCCGGTTTGGTCCTGTTTATTGGCCTCATGCACCAATATGAGTTTCCAAATGATAGCGTGGTAAGCTCTTTTCTGATCGTTCATCAGGCACTCCATCACAGTGTCACAGGGCCTCTACGTTGGCCTAGTAACGTGTTCCATCATGTCCTTCTTAGCTCGAAGCAGGGCATGGTCTCCCGTGTGGGCCCGAGCCCGGATGAACCCTCTCTGGCCTGCTGCCCACCACTGCTGCCGCAGCCTCAGTCCACCTGCTTCACGACTCTTCGGTGCTCTGAGTATGGATAGAGAACTCCGGAAACGCGTACGCTTGACAGGATCCCTGGTCTGATCCCCGGACATTGAACAGGTGGAATGCCGGCTCGTGCACCTGGTCAGGCTGCCAGCCCTGATCAGTGTCCTGCAAGCTGGTGGCTGACAAGTTCATCTTGTGTTGTGATGCGAGGTCTTACACTGGTGTCCCATACTCCTCCCTCAGCCCCTCATTCAAATCTGGGTCACGGCGAACCAACCTCGGGCGTCCTCCTCTGACTCGGCCATCAGCGAGAGGAGGTACACATTATTCTGATGTCAGAACCAGCATCTGTCCGCCCACTCAGAGGTCACAGCTATTTGACTTCTGGGTTATACACCTCCTCACTCTGAGCTGCGTGAGGATGTGCTTGGGCCCGTTCCTCTAGTCTGTGTGAACCTTGATGTCGTAGTAAGTTTGAAGTACGTACCCCTGCAGGGCAGTACTTTTGACTAGGATTATCCAGGTGTTCAGTCTTTTGCGAGGTCAGTCCATGCTTTCCTGGTCACATGTACACGAGCGACCTGGGCTGTGGTGAGCCATCTGGAGTGGGACATCTTGCCGACACTTGATCCTCCTGCAGCTCGGACGGAGACACGCCCCGCTTCACAGCCTGGACCCGCTGGTAGGAGATCCTGCTGGTCAGTGGACATGTTGACCAGGATATACTCCGGTATCTCCGTGAGTATCTTCACCGCTGGCACTATGGGCTCCTCTGACTCTGCGTTTGTACTGCATCTTCATTCACGCTGGAGAGCAGACTGCCCCTGGACCCGTGTCCATATGAGGTAGGCCTCGATGCTGTGATAGGGTGGCGCAGGGGCAACTCGTTGTTGTGCAACACGCATATACTCCAGAAGAGCTTGCGTCCAGCATCTTCTCCAAATGGGCGTGAGTACCACCCTTCCACCCCGTGTTGGCCCCTATTTAGTCACCTTGCAGTACGATCAGTGAGATTCGGTGGAGTCGTATATGTCCCCAGCAGACCATAAGAGCCTGAGCCACACCTTGACCGCAGCTTCTCAGGTGGTCCACCAGTGGGTCTTCTGGTACAAAGTGCCAATGGTACCTTCCAGCTGGCGTTCTCTGTGCCACGACGACATGCTCCTCCCTGATCACCTTGGGGTGCAGTTTCCCTAGCTGTCGGGCCACCATCCGCCCTGTCTTGTCCTTGCCTCCATCGTAACCCAAATCAACTAATTTGGTACCCTGGTGCTTCCCCTGTCAAGTTCCCCTGGCCGATGCCACTGGCATCCTGCTGGCCTCCTCAGCTTGTTAGATCGCAGACCGCTACGACATGTTCTGGAGAGACGGTGGCCGGCAGCGATAAGGTCCTGGAGAATCCTGAAGCCAAGGCAGCAGCAACAGTGGGGCGGGACGTCAACCTGATTGCTTGCCATCGCCAGGTTCCCCGGATCTGGCTTGGGTTTCTTTTGCAGCTGGCCTGTCCAGTTAACTGCATCACAAAGGGTGGCCAGGACCCCAGCCTCTCCTGAGCAGTCCGGTCTATCCAGTATGGCAGCCTCCTGTTGCTCCTGGCCTCTTTCCTCTGAGTGGCAGGGTGAAACGACTCATCCGTCCCATCCTCAGAATCCTGGTGATCTTTCAGCCTGGCCCAGGAACATCTGCTTGCCTGCAGCTCAAGTACGTCCCTGACCTTTTCATCTTTCTGCTTCTGCTTCTTTCAGCTTAGTCCTCCTCTTGCCAACTGGTTCTCTTTGCTGCTTTCACTTGTCTATGCGGCTCATTCTTGTCCTACCCCCGTCATCATCTTGCACTCTCCTCCCTAACGTTTGGATCGCTGGAGTACACTCACTCCAAGTCTAAAGTAGGGACTTTGCTGGCCGGGGGCATCACAAGGCTGCACGTGGTGCTCTCTGCGTGGCACATGCTGGGGGTTGGGCAGTGGGATTCCTGGTCCTTTGCAGAGAATATCGTGGAGGCAGGCCGTTATGTCCAAAAGCCTTGTCCATAATTCTTCTCCACGAAATCCTTTAACTGCTTAGTTATGCTCTCTGTCTCTCACCCTTCACTAACCTTCTTCAAAATATTATCTAATCCTCTGGGCACGGACTCCGGTCAATAAACAACCACTGGAGTGCAAACTGGGCGTTTGATTGTCTTCCCTGGCAAGGCACCATGGGGTTCAGATCTTTCGCAATGTCTCTCACTGGGTACCCCGCTGTCAACAACCCTCCCGGCTGCCGCTTGGAGTTCTTGGAGAAGGGTATTCCCCTCTTCATCACGCGTCCGCGATACTAGGCACCTCACTCTCAGCAAACTCGTACTCTCGTTCACACCGCCAACAAAGCCGGCCAATTTGAATCCAGAGCTCTGTCTAGTTGCGGGCTTCCGACCCACTTGGTTTACAAGGAGAAGCCATCCTGAAAAAAAAGACGATCAAGAATTGATGATAGGTGCAAATGAGCCTTTAATTTAGCGGGCTAAGCTATGTTTTTGCATATAAATATAAAAGTCCATTTTTGCATAGCAAGAAGTGCTCTAACAAAACGTTGGGAGCGGACAACAATCCTTAAAATTCATTTTACATAAGAAAACTGGCAAATCGATATAATCTATATTGCACTTTCATTGGACCTATGCGTACCTAATATGATATGCATATATATATATTATACTATATATATGCATATATATAATATATATATATATGTATATTATATATATATGTATATATAGTATAATAATGCATATATATATATATATATATATATATATATATATATATATATATATTCTTAATATATATATTATATATATATATATATATATAATAATATATATTAATATATATATATATATTATAGATACTATTATATATATATATATATATAAAAATATATATTGTATATATATATATATATAGTATCTATATCTATCATGAGGCGTCCCCATTAGAAATGGCCGCTCGCGCCATTCTGCCAAAACCGAGATAACGATGTATAGCACTACTATGGAGGTCTTAACTTTCGCCCGGGAGTGGGATGATTGTCCTGTCAGTAAGGTCGAACATCTATACTAAGAGATAAATAAATATTTATGTCTAGTCCGACCATCGATGCAGGGCGTAACACGCTCTGAGTAAAATATGCCGTGTTAGAAAGGTCTGCCCATCAGGTGAGTTAGCCGTTATATTCGGGAAAATTTTCTCGGGCAATTCCGTATAGATGTGCGGCTCACATCCAGTGCAGGGAGCATCTGCCAATCAGAGCCCTCCCCTCCTTCTGATAACGTGCGCATAACGGATTACATCATACTCTTGCTGATGACGACATGAACCTCTCAATGGACTTGCTAAGGTCAATAGATAATCATTCTACTCTTCACCACTGGTGAGTGTTCAAGTATTAATTATTTTATTATTATATTATTATTATTTATTAGTATTATTATTATTATAATATTATTATTATTACTTATTAATTATTAATTATTATTATTATTTATTTATTTATGTTTTTAATTATTATTATTATTATTTATTTTTTTTTTACTACTACTATTATTTAATATGTAAGGGTTAGCGTGCTCCATCATTGGCGTGGAGGGGCCATTGGACTGTGTCTGTGAAAGGCCAGATAACAATGTCTTTTTCAACCGCACAGTTCCAATAGGGAGGAGGTAGTTTAAAAAGAAAAAAAAATTAAACTATTACTACTGCTACTTTTTGTTAGTAGTAGTGAATGTTAATAATAGTAGTAAGTTTATTTTTGTAATTAGTTTACTACTACTAATACTTACTACTACTGCTACTACTTTTAATACAACCCTTACTTCTACTAAGGGTAACTGGATGAGCGCCCTTAACGCCATTGCACAGTTTTCTACACCATTTTTTTCACATATTTTTATTGTTAATATTGTTATTTTTGTGTTTTCTGTTTCCAATGTTCATGATTATCATTATTGTGCAGTATTCAGGAAAAAAACCACTCAAACTTTGGTGAACCATAACCAGTTTGCAAAAATTATGTCAAAAATTAGATAGTGAATATCACGATCTCGAACATTTTTGAGACATAGATTTTGATTGTCTCCGGCATGTTTGAGACTAAGTTCATTGTCATAGTGCTATATATAATAAAAAATTATTGTTGTACGGAAGTTCGCCAAACTTTGAACCATTTTTTCTCAACTTCTTAGTTTGGCGCGAGCGGCCCTTCTAATGCGGGACGCCTCATATATATATATATATATATATATATAAATATATATTATATATATAATATATATATAATATATATGGATATATTACTATATATATATATATATATATATATATATTATCTAATATATATATATATATATATCATATATGATAATATATTATATATATATATATATATATATTATATATATAGTATAGATATATATATATATATATAACACACACTACGCGCCAAAATATTGTTCGCGACAATCATAACAGATCGCTCCGCATAAGGGAATTCCTGACAATGTACTGCTATAGCACCTAGTGACTTCCGAAGAGATATCCTAAAATGGCAAGCTTGTTTTCAAGCACGGATAGTCAGTCCATCAGACCTGTGAGGATAGGTGTTCCGTGCCACTTGGCAATATAGACCAAAGCATTTTTGAAAAGGGTCGCCTCACTCCAGCAGTTAATTTTGAAACAGACGCGCGTTGGGTATAACTATCATCATCTCATAATGGATGCAAGAAACACCGCAAAGAGGGGCAAAATTATAGTTATTGTAACTCTACACAAAGCAGAGGGTCCAGTGAAAGAAATATCAAGGCTTGTTAGGGTGTTACGAGGAAATGGTGTGCTGAGGTGGGTGAAACCGTTTCGGGTGAACGTGGGGCGGGTTGCGAACACCGTAACATAAAGAAGAGGCCACGTCCGAGGATGTAAATGTCATATCGTAATAATTTCTTCTCTTTATTTTGAGGATGGGCATCCACTTGACGTTTCATGACATTTTAGGGTGCTTGCTGATGTTTTGCATCCGCAGCCGTGGCACTTCTCATGTTACGGGTGTCGTCACCCCCGCCACCCTTTCCGAAACTCTCCACCCACGTTCATCACACATTTCCTTGTAACGTCCCACAATGGGTATGCCGTTAGTTTCAATGAAAAGTGAAATAAGATTATTTCGAATTTGCAGGGTGTTTTTCTGTGTAAATTGAATTTTACAGTGGTTGTTCCGCTTCAACTTTTTGGTTTGAACATCTTCTGCTATGCAAATGGAACTTTTATATTTATATGCAAAAACATAGCTTAGCCCCGCTAAAATAAGGGCTTCATTTGCACCTATCTCAATTCTTGGATCTTCTTTTCAGATGGCTTTCTCCTTGTAACCAATGGCCAACCAGCTGTGTCCACGCGAGAGCACACGTGCAGTGTGACTGCCCCCTGGCCAGGCAAAGTTCCTACTTTAGAGACCTGGATGGCTGTACTGCAGAGATCAAAGTTGGTGGAGGAGAGTTGCAATGATGATTACAGGGGTAGACAAGAATGAGACGCATAGACAAGTGAAAGCAGCAAAGAGAAATGCAGTTGGAAGAAGAGGCTAATGCTGAAAAGCAGAAGCAGAAAGATGAAAGGGTCAGACGTCTTGAGCTGTCAGGAGCAATGTTTCCTGGGCCAGCTGAAGATCACCAGGATTCTGAGGATGGGACGTTGAGTCCGTATTCACCCTGCCACTCAGAGTGAAAGCAAGCAGGAGCCACAGTAGGCGGCCATACTGGTAGACAGACTGCTCAGGGAGAGGCTGGGGTCCCTGGCAACCCCTTGTGATGGCGTACTTGGACAGGCCGCTGCAAAAGAAACACAATGCCAGTCCGGAACCTGGCGCTGGCAGTCATTCTGGCTCGACCGTTCCGCCCACGTGCTGCTGTGCTTGCCCTTGGCTTCCTGGATTCTCCAGGCCTTATCGCTGACGTGCCATCTCTCTCCAACTGTCCGTACCTGGTCGCCCGTCGGCTGCAGGAGATCAATTGTGGCAAGGTGTCCCACTCCAGATGGCTCACCGACAGCCCAGTCCGCTCAAGTGTACTTGGGACCAGAAAGCATGGACTGACTGGCAAAGAACAAACACCCTGAAATCCTAAAAAAAATTTTTGGCCAAAGGAAAATTTTGTTCTCAAACCAGTGGGGGGAAAAGCATTGGGTTTTTTAAATTTTTTTTTTTTTTTTTTTTTGGGGGATTGGGGGGGGTTTTTTGTTGTTATTAAATTGTTTGTGTAGGCCTCACAATAACAGTGTCTGAGCCGAGGTGACAGGCTGCTTGTGTTAGGCCTCATATAACCACTATAACTCGTGTTTCTAATGCCGTTATAGGTGTTATTTAGGGTTACCGTGGTGTTATATACGAGGTAGGGTGTGTGTGAGGTGTTAAATATGCCATTTCAGCCGTGGGTACAGAGAGGAGTTGTCCAAGCGAGCGAAAGGAGCTTGGAGCTTGATTCGCATATAGCAATTATGAAATACCACCACCACCATCACCACCATCATCACCGGTGGGCCGAAGGCCCACCAAACGCAGGTAGTGGGCCGAAGGCCCACCAAACGCAGGTAGTGGGCCGAAGGCCCACCAATAGCCCTCCGCAGGAGCTAGCCAAAAAGTCCGCCCGGAGGGCGGCTTTGCGGCTAGTATATATATATATATATGAGGAGTCCCGCATTAGAATGGCCGCTCGCGCCATTCTGCCAAAACCGAGATAAATATGTATAGCACTCTATTGAGGTCTTAACTTTCGCCCGGGAGTGGATGAGTGTTCTGTCAGTAAGGTCGAACATCTATACAAGGAGAAAATAAATATTATGTCTAGTCGACCATCGATGCAGGCGTAACACGCTGCTGAGCAAATTTTCCGTGTTAGAAGGGCTGCCCATCCAGGATGAGTAGCCGTTATAATTCGAAAAAATTTTTCTCGGGCAAATTCCGTATAAGATGGGCGGCTCACTCCAGTGCAGGGAGCATCGGCCTATCAGAGCCCTCTCCTCCCCTCTGATAACGTGACGCATAACGGATACATACATACCCTTGCTGATGACGACCTGAACCTCTCAATGGACTTGCGTAAGGTCAATGGATATTGGATAATCATTTTACTCTTCGCCCACGGGTGAGTGTTCAGTATTAATTATTATTATTATTATTATTATTATTATTATTATTATTATTATTATTATTATTATTATTATTATTATTATTATTTATTTATTTTATTTTTTATTATTATTTTATTTTATTTTATATTTTTACTACTACTATTATTTGTATGTAAGGGTTAGCGGCTACAGTGCGGGGAGGGGCCAGTGGACTGTGTCTGTGAAAGGCAGAACATGTCTTTTCACCGCACAGTTCCAATAGGGATGGAGGTAGTTTAAAAAAAAAAAAAAAAAAAAAAAAAAAAAAATTACTACCGTTACTTTTTTTTAGTAGTAGTGATAGTAATAATAGTAGTAAGTTTTTTTTAATAGTTCCTACTACTACTACTACTACTACTACTACTACTACTACTACTACTACTACTATTACTACTACTTTTAATACTACCCCTACTACTACTAAAGGATAACTGGATTAAGCCATTGCACAGTTTCTTCACCATTTTTCCACTATGTTATTGTTAATATTGTTATTTTGTGTTTTTATGTTCCAATATTCATGAATTATCATTATTGTGCAGTATTCAGAGAAAAAACTCACTCAAACTTTGGTGAACTTCCGAAACCATAACACAGTTTGCAAAAAATATGCAAAAATTAGGTAGTGAATATCATGATCTCGAACATTTTTTGAGACCATCATGATTTTGATTGTTTACCGGTCATTTTGAGACTAAGTTCATTGTCATAGCATATATAATAAGAAAGTTATGGTTGTCGGAAGTTCGCCAAACTTTGAACCCATTTTTCTCACTTTTTTAGTTTGGCGCGAGCGGCCCCTCTAATGCGGGACGCCTCATATATATATAATATATATATATATATATATATATATATATATATATATATATATATATATATATAATATATATTATATATATATATATACTACGCACCATAATATTGTTCGCGACATCATAACAGATCGCTCCCATATGGGAATTCTAAAAATGTACTCTATGGCAGCCTAGTGACTTCCGAGAGAGATATCCTACACTTGGCAGCTTGTTTAAAGCACGGATAGTCCAGTCCATCAAGACCGGTGAGGAATGTTCCGATGCCACTTGTCAATTATAGACAAAGCATTTTGAAAAGGGTCGCCTCACTCCCAGCGAGTAATTTGAACAGACGCGCGTTGGTATAACTATCATCATCTCCATAATGGATGGTAAGAAACACCGAATAAAGGGGCAAATTATAGTTATTGTAACTCTACACAAAGCAGAGAGGCCAGTGAAAGAAATATCAAGGATTGTAGGTGTTACGAGGAAATGTGTGCTGAGGTGGGTGAGAACGTTTCGTGAACGTGGCGGGGTGGCGACACCGTAACATAAAGAAGAGGCCACGTCGAGGATGTAAATGTCATATCGTAATAATTTTCTTGCTCTTATTTTGAGGATGGGCATTATGGTGGAGCGATTTCCTTTTTTTTTTTTTTTTTGGATTGACTAGTGCGGGAAAGTTGCGATATACCCAGTATAATATCTAAAATATAAAACATACAAATAATTTTAGGGGCCAACGCGACGAAGTTGATTTTCAAAATTTTCAAAATTTATACGTTTTGCACTTTTTGGCAAACACCAACTTTTTTTTTAAATTGCAAAGGTATGAAATGTGCAAGTTTTACGTAACGGGGTAAATTTGAAGCAGAAATTAAATATCTTCAGGGGCCAACTCATATGTGTGAAAAATTTTTTTAAAATCGATATTTCATTATTTCATCACGCGGGACAATACCACATTATCCAGTATGAGTCGTCAAACATCGATCAAAGTATAACTATACAATACATGTCACAAGTACGTCTTGCTATTTTTCCGTCAAAAGAAGGGTTCAAATAACCAGAACTCACCACGGGGAGGGGCTGTACTCGAGTTCACCCACCGCCCACCCCAACCACCAAATCAAGGGCATAGTTTGATATCCATCATGCTGAATTTTAAAAAGGGTCTATTTTGTATGCCGACATGCCCGTACCCGGGTACTTACTAGTAGCGTTAGCTTCACTTCGTTTGTACTGCCTTTTTGACTCAAATGACGGTATTCTTGCTCTAGATGCGAGCCGCGCAGGGGATGAATCCATCTCTGAATTGTGGTCCACACACTGCAGCTGAAGCGTCTGTACGAGTTTTATAACTCGCTCTACTGCTTGTGGGAAAGGTTCATTACACGGGAAAGGTTCTGAACGAAGGACGTTTTTTGCGGATATGTTTTGGTTGATCTCTTCGTTCCGAGATAGTCATCGTCAGGGGAGGCTCCTGTAATTCACAAGATTGCCAATCAATCATATTGATGTAATCCTCGCTATCGAATAGTAAAGCTGGAATCGTGAGCTGGCGTGGACGCGGAGGGGGTTTCCTTTGTAAGTGCGGGCTCTCTTAATTCGACGCCATCCTAGTTTTTTTGAACATCTATTCGTTCACCCTGGAATCATGCTGAGCAGGAATATTTTCCGGAGCAGCAAAGAATGCATTTCGCTGTATGACTGGCTGAA
Source organism: Chionoecetes opilio (assembly GCA_016584305.1). Lineage (NCBI taxonomy): Eukaryota > Metazoa > Arthropoda > Malacostraca > Decapoda > Majidae > Chionoecetes > Chionoecetes opilio. The sequence continues at coordinate 224,939 of JACEEZ010000832.1, read as the reverse complement.
TACGCTGACGATACTGTCATCTAATCCTTGGAGGTTTTTTTAAAAACGCCCTGTGGACATGTTTGGCACCATTCGTACGTGTGGTTGTGTGATTTAATGCGGAACCACATTGGGGGCATAAATTTTTCATGATGAAAGTGCCCAAATGTGTTCAAAACATCCGTAGGATCGTCCGTTCCTACATACAGGCGAAGTATTCGGTTTGCTGTCGGGGAGCCTTCTGGCATGATCATCTTTCCTGGTTTGACGGGGCTGCCAGTTCTTCAGAGACTACACCAGTTGAAATTGACTGATGAAGTTCATAGAGGTATTTCAGGTCTGTGTCAACAAAATCAGAAGAAAGGAAGACCTGAGGTCCGATTGCACGTGAGAAAATTTCCCATTTTTGGGATTTTCTCGCAGTCTGCCAGCTGCTTTTCCAATTGCGCCATTTAAGCCTCGAGGTCCACTTGTTTTCCCATCGATTTTTTTCAATGAGATGGCGGAGAGGGAAAGTTCGTTACCTTTGCAGATGAAAAACAAACCAATGTAGGGGTTTTTACCAAACGTTTTCAATGATCCTGATAGCACCTCCTTTACAGCCAGTATTTACAGCTTTTCCCATCACAGCCGAGAGGCTACTAGATTATCGAAAGATAAGTCTTTTATTTCTGCAAAATTGAACAGGCAATTTGTATGCTTACGGGGCAGAACCATTTCCCAGGAGTAAAATGACCAAGATATGTTGAATTTGGTTCTGAAAGTACCGAGATATGTTCTTCTGTGATGTCTGTCTCCAATCTTTTCGTGATAAATTGTCACACCCTTCCTACCATCAGAGTAAATACTGCCAACCATCTCTGTGCTTTTCCCTGTGTTCAGTTGATAGAACGTTTCTGTGGCGCTGTCTGTTTCTTCTTACTTTGCTGGCGGTCAATAACTTTCGATGAATCTTCCTCTGTGATTAGGACCAACGTCTTCCATTAAGGAGCTCGATAAAAGAGCTGCAGCACGATTGACACACCGGTTCTATCACAGGCATCAGCAAAAGAAGACAGTAATTTTGTTTTGTGTTTCTTTATTTGCCTCTTTATCTTCTGATGATTGTTTTCGCATCAATTTTCTGAATTTTTTTTGGAGGAAAACATAATCCTCATCAGATGATATATTCATGGAGGATTTACTCGGTGATTTATGAAATTGCTGTCATTTACCGATGTGGTGGCTCCTGATCCTGAATCCTTTTCATCTCTGACGTTTCTTGCACTACGTTTCGCAAGAAACTTGCTTGTTTTTTTATCTAGTCTTCCGTATACATCTTCCGCTGTGTCCTCTGATCAGTAAGAAATGCTTCCTCTAATACAGGTACTTTCGAATCGCGAGGACAGTGACACGGTGGACGAAACGCGCATTTACAAGCTGCTATGTCGAAAAGTTTCTGCGAATTTCTCCGCAAATGCTTTTAATTTTCTTCTTGTAACTTTGCACATCTTACGGTCTTTGGAACATTTTAATAAATTTTTATACTTAGATTGATAAGCCTCAATCATGGTCCACGATGCGTGGCTTGGATAGTGTTGGGATGGATGCTCTGGCGTATATTTCCCTCAATTTTCCTCGACAATAGTAGAAAAATTTTTCTCACTGCAGGATCTTTATTTAACCCTTTTATCTTGCAGTCGTACCTTTGCAAAAGAAAACATTTCATGACATCCCCGTAACTTGGGAGTTGATCTCCTGGAAATCACAAGCACTGCCAAAGATCGGAGACGAAAAGTTCTAGTCTAGTGGCGTACCGCAGCCGACGCCAAGCCTGCCATGATAGCGTGAGCGGCAAAACAGCCTTCACGTAGTCGTAACAGTGGAAGTCAAGAACCGAGTTGCAGTGAGTCGATCTGGAGAGTGGAGATGTTGACACTGCGCTGGCTTTCGGGCAAAGTAATCTCTCAGCCGTGAGCTCTTGCTTATAAAACCCAGCGCACGGCAGCGCAGGTACGTAGGGTATTGGGGTTGTGTCGCGGTAAAATGCCGTGATTGGGTTAGAATAAGCGCGGCACTGATTGGTGAGAAAATAGAATAAGCGCGGCGCTAATTGGGGGAGAAAAGGCGCGGCGCTGATTGGTGACAGCCACCTCTCTGTTGTGAGTTTGGCCCTATTTCATACTGGATATATGTGTCAGTTGTATCACTCATACTGGTCCTGCTTGATGAAATAAAAGAAAATATCGAGTTTTAACATATTTTTCTACACATAATTGAGTTGGGCCACCTTAAGATATTTTAATTTCTGCTTCAAATTTTACCCACGTTTACGTGAATACGTTGCACATATTTCATACACTAGTTGCAATTTATAAATAATAAAGAAGGCTGGTTTTTTTGCCAAAAAAAAATGCAAAAACGTATACATTTTGAAAATTTTGAAAAAAAAATCAAACTTCGATCGCGTTGGGCCGCCTTAAGAAATTATTTGTATGTTCTAATATTTTAACAGTGTTATACTGGTGTGATTTCGCAACTTTGCCGCACTAGTCGCAAACGTTCTAACAAAAAAATGGAAATACCCCCAAAAACGCTCCACCCTAGATTGGGCATCCACTTGACGTTTCATGACATTTAGGGTGGTTGCTGATGTTTTGTATCCTCGCCGTGGCCACTTCTCATGTTACGGTGTCTCGTCACCCTGCCACCCTTCACGAAACTCTCCACCCACTTCAGCACACATTTCCTTGTAACACCCACGTCCCACAATCCTTGATTTTTCTTACACTGGCCTCTCTGCATTGTGTAGAGTTACAATAACTAAAATTTGCTCCTTTCTTAGGTGTTTCTTGCCAACCATTATGGAGATAATGAGAGTTATACCAACGCGCGTCTGTTCAAATTACTCGCGGGGAGTGAGGCGATCCTATTCAAAATGCTTCGTCTATATAATTGACAAATGGCAGCTGAACATTCCTCAACGGTCCTGATGGACTGTCCGTTCTTTAAACAAGCTGCCATATGTAGGATATCTCTCTCGGAAGTCACTAGGCTGCTATAGAGTACATTTTCAGAATTCCCTTATGGGAGCGATCTGTTATGATGTGGCGAGCAGTATTTTGGCGCGTAGTGTGTGTGTATATATAATATATATATATATATATATATATATATATATATATATATATATATATTGCAGCGAACGCCCCCCCCCCCCCCCCCACACTTCCTTCCTTCTTACCTTCACTGTCCTCAGCTACACCTACTCCGGGCTGCTCTCTTGAGAGTCAGGGAAACAGGCAGGTGCTTAAAACAGAGGGGGGGGGGGACGCGTAGCAACATAAACAGGGCTCGTGCTGGGAATTGAGGTCTTATCAGGCTGGGTTCTCCTTCTCTGGCTGTTCACACACTCAGGGGGGAAGGGTTTAGGCAAACACAAGGGGTCCTTTCACGGTGTTATAATCAAGGAACTCACAGTACAAGTTGCAAGGTCACTCACTACACAGTACATGTACCTAGACATCAATGCAACGTCACAACCCCGACCTTTTCCTCGGCCGTCGTAGGTAAGACGCTACAACAGTCACAATACAACCCCAGTACCTTTCACAGTGCACCCTACAGTGGCCGTCTCATCAGGCGCCACAAACCACCGCGGCCACCACAAGCCAGGCGCCGCAATCCTATCACAGGGGGCAATTTTCCCCCCCAGGAAGTCCTCCCTTGCCTCCAACGCCACCACAGTTGCCACGGGAACGTAGCGCCCACCTCCCTCATTATCGGCAACACACACAAGCTGGAACAGTTCTTTGTCAACCTCCTACAGGCTTCTCAGAACACACCGCGGCCGTTTCACAGTGCCACCCCAACAGGCCCTACCCCCTCTGTGGCCCCCTCGTCGGGCCCCCTTTCGTGTGCTTCCTGGCCAGCAGCGAGGCTCCAGCACAACAAACCTCTTTGGCCTTGTCCCGATCTTGAGCTTGAGCTGTCTTTGAACCTGAGTGAGTTTTTACAGGAGCATGAATCGTAAAAATATATATATATATATATATATTTTGGGTTAAACATTCGTTTTATCAACCCTGCCATATATCGCTTACTACTTTATGAAATACTAAACTTTTGTCGTACACTTTTTCTACTAACCTTAAAATCTCTTGGCAAGCTGTTACTTCGGTTAAAATCACGGACACAAATCATCTAATAAGAGTATATAGGTGCAACAATGCCATCCCCCATGCAATATGAGGGTGGAGGGGAAGGAGGAACAAGCCCTATAAAAAACATATTCCAAAATGGAATTATGAGAAAAATTTTCACAAAGAGTGGAAAGAGTGGCTTAGCGTCCCCCAAGTGGCCTTCTCGAAAACCCGAGTTCGATCCCGGGGTGAGTCCCATAAATCCAATTAAAACATTCCCGCATCGTTTGAGTGGCCCTAAGAACACCCACATTCCCTGTCCATTAACTCTACCTTCGATTGCGAGTGCATCGGAGGACACAGGGGGACGGCATGAGTTCTAATTACAGGCGTCAATATAAAAATCCTGCCTGCGCCACCCCCGGGCGAGGGCAACCATCACAGCCTCAAGTGAATGAATATATTTAATTAGGTTTTTGAGTCATCTTGATTAAGTGTAGCAGAAAAAAGATGAGAGAATATAATTTGTGATGTTTTTTTGGGCTTGGTGCCAGGAAGTCACAAGAAAAGTTTGAACTAGAAAATTTTCTCATTTTATATTATAGACTCACAATAAATATTTAGTTGAAAATAAAACTCTTGGGCTCCTTTACTTGTGTTTATTCATACTGTTTCCTTCTATCTGTGTATTTATCTGTCTGTCTGTCATTTTTTTTGTCAATATGTCTGTCGGGTTTGTCTGTATATATGCCAGTCTGTGTCCCTATCTGTTGGTCATTTCATTCATTCATTCAATCAGTCATTCATTTTAGTCAGTGCCCTCTCCTCTCTTTTTTCTC